>WOXC01011307.1:0-523418 GCA_011680675.1 Gymnobelideus leadbeateri
TTTCTTTTTTTTTTTTTTTGCTTTTTTTTTTTTTTGGAGGGCAATTGGGGTTAAGTAACTTGCCCAAGGTCACACGGCTAGGTTTTTTTTGTTTGTGTGCATTAAGTGTCTGAGGCCGGATCTGAACTCAGATCCTTCTGACACCAGGGCCAACGCTCTACTCACTGCGCCCCCTAGCCACCCCAAAATATCCCTTTCTTAAACACACTATTCTTTCCATGATTACACTACTGTTACGTTAAGTATCATTTATGACACTGTGGTAATAATAGAAAAAGCTGACATTTATATAGCATTTTCAAGTTTACAGAGTCCTTTATATATATTCATTTCATGAGGAAAACAAGGCTTAGACAAGTTAAAATCTCATATAGCTAAGAAGGGAATTCCAACCAAGGGTTTCCCAACTCTAAGTCCCATGCTTTATGCTGTTTCACTTCTTATTTTTAGGCTATGGCAAGTTTGGATTTGGGATAGCAGATAGACAAGCCCCATTTTGTCATTAGATGCCACTATGTCACCTGCGGTGAATCAAGTTTCTTTTCCCAGCTAGTCTTCATTTCCTTAGGAATTATCCTAGGGCTCTTCTTGATTGGGAAGATTTCCTGACACTTCCTTGTGCTGATTTCCTGATTTCTCTATTTCTTAGTCTACTACTTCCCCACAGGGGTCAGCATATCCTGAGTCATTGGCACATAGTCATACTTTGGGGGACTTTTTCTTTTCTCCCTATCCCAAGGGTATAAAATCACTTAACAACAAGGAATAATGGGTCACTCAAAATGAGATAGTGGTCTGGATAGTTGTCTCCATTTCAGTTAGGTTATCTAGGACCCAGTATATTGCCAGCAGCTGCTCAAGTTTCTATGCTAGAAGAGCTGCTGACCAGGACTTCTTCCACCACTTCAGAAGAAGCTGCTGAGTACCTGATTTATCCTAAATATCCTGGCCATAAAAATGCCTTATCATTAGCCATGAGTAGCTTCTTTGTCTCATTCCAGAGAACCTTGGCCTCTCTTCTGAGCACTATGGTGTGAATCCTTTTCAGAATTAAATCAAGAGTGCTGCCATGCATATTTACTACAAGAGTAAAAAAATTCAGTTTATTAAAGTCACTCTGAATTTTGTGATATAAAACTTCATGTAATACAGACAAATGATAATAGTAATATAATGTATACATGAAATATAAAAATTAGCATAGAAATAATAAAGGTAACTAATAATAGACTTCATGATATAATATTAGATAAGAAGAATGAGACTAAATATTTATAATTGTACAAACTGAACTAAAAATATATAAATGAAATAATTCCACCTTTTCATTTTTTATTGTTATATTAAAAAACCTACAATATGTGCAACCTGGAGACTGTGGTACAGTGGATATAGAGTTAGAGTTAGAGTTAGTCCTGGTTTCAAATCTTAACTCTGCTATTTGCTACTTATATGCCCTGGAGAAATTCTCCTAATCTCTCTGGACCTAATTTTTTCTGTCTATAACATGAATGAGGTTGGACTAGGTGACCTCTAAATCCCTTTCAGCTCTAAGTTTGTTACTTCCTGGGTCATATTATTTCATTATTTTTTCCTCTTTTTTCTAAAAGAAGAGAAAAATCCAACATGAAAAAAGTATCACTACCTTTTAAAGAAGGATTAAGAATACCAGATGGATGCAGTTCCTTCATATAAATGAGAGCAGCATTTTAAAGGCAGGAAATAATAGTCTGATGATTGTGTTGTCATAGAATTGGTTATTAGTTGTCTAAATGTCCATTTTCCGCTGTCGTAAAACACCCTTTGTCCTACACCAAAACAACCCTGGGATTTTTCTTGCTTTTTGGAGGAAGCAAATCATCACAGTGGTAAGTAATGATTGCTGTGATGAACACAGATATACCTAGTAGGTTGGAGAAGGCAGAGAGGGTCAGCCTCAGAGGTTGAACTATTATTCAGTGTGTTCTGTGTCTTCTTATGCTAAGGGGAATAAATAAAAATAGCTTAGGAATGCAAGAAAGCATGGAAGGTGCGAGATGAGAAGGAAATGAGGTCAAGGATAATCTGGGTCCTGGACAAAAAACAAGGAGAAAGATAGGAAATTGTCCAAGGAGAATCCATATGTAGCACTGTTATCCCTCAAAAATGGGTGCCCCAAATGCTACCAGGTTCATGACACATTGATATTGAATCAATGACTCTACAAAACTATCATAGCTCATGAACCCCCACAGGTATATTTCTTTTACTCTCCAGAGAACATGTTACTTGAAAGCAAAAGGTATTACATGTGTTTAAACAGTTAATTGGAAAAAGAAAAATTCAGGTAGAAATTTTGATCCTCATGAGCTCATAAAAGTATTAGTTTACTAAAGGTGACCCAAGAAACTTCAAAGAAAAGGCAATATTTTAGGTACTTCATATAGAGATACCTCTGGTATTAGTATGTCATGTGAAGTTCTAGTCTTTACCTTAGTTTACTAGATTTAACTGTAGTATGGGGAATGATTAAGTGAATAGAATAATTTGGGGAAATGTATCTATTGTTATCTGTTGTATTTAGTGTAGAATGAGAATGCATTTGTTTAGTGAATAAACCCAGGGCATGAAAAACTGAATTGAACATAGCCTTTCAGAGGTAGAAGAGACTTAAGAATCATCTAGTTGGTTCTTATTGTCTTAGCAATAAGAATGCTGAGTTACAGTGAGGGAAACAATCAAGTTAGTGGAAGAACTGAGGCAAGTTCTTGTTATGCATAGGCTATAGTGGTAGAATGGACCTTAAGGGGAACAACTCTTGTATTACAATTGACCAAGTTGAGGCCCAGAAACGTGAAGCAACTTGTACAAAGTCTGATATTTAGATAAGTGCCATAATTAGGACTTGAAATCAATATTTCTCATTCCCCAAACAATGCTGTTTCTATTACATAGTGCTGCTTCTTACATCTTTTTGGGGGGAGAGGGAAAGGCAAGGCAATTGGGGTTAAGTGACTTGCTCAAGGTCATGCAGCTAGTAAGTATCAAGTGTCTGAAGCTGGATTTGAACTCAGGTCCTCCTAACTTCAGGGCTGGTACTCTATTCACTGTGCCACCTAGCTGCCCCTTCTTACATCTTTCTTGAAGGCATCTCTCATAGTATTCCAAGGGCCTTTGAGCCTCAGCTGGAGAATACCTGCCTTTTATACATTTAGCTCCTTGGGAAATATGGGATTTCAATCAGTTGGGTAAATTAATTCCCTAATGCGCAAAATTTCCTCTCAAAGTAATCACACAAGAATACCGATTACAGTAGTCATAGTATTGAACACAAAATAGACATGTTGGTCGTGGAATGGCAGGCATCTTCAAAATTATCTTTTAACAAACTAGATTTTGGTGGTGACTTTCAGATACATAGATAAATGGGGAAAATAGTGTATAAAGAATATTGCTAGGTCATTATCACCTGACTTTATAACTATATCTTAACATTAATCAGAACATGGTACTAATAAGGCCAAATGTAAAGGTTGTATCCTCTTATGGGTTAAATTGTTATATAGACCTTAGATTCACAAATCACTCAGTGGCACAGTAGATTGAGTGCTAGACCTAGAATTAGGAAGACCTGATTTCACATCCTGCCTAACACACTTACTAACTGTATTATAATAGCACTCACTGCACAGGACTGTTGTGAGGATCAAATAAGATCAAGATTTGGCAGATCTGTCCTACCAACCCGAAAAGGCTTGAAATATTGGCCCAGTGGCAAACTATATGTCCATCTGGCTTAGCTAAATCAGAATGCTTAATCACAAAGTTGACCACAGGTAATTGAATTTTTCAGCTACAGTAACTCTGGAAGGCCAAGTGGTAGAGTGGCTATAATCTGCATTAATGGAGGAAATATCTACACCAACAAAATCACATATCCTTGAAGAAAGCATATTAATAGAGCTGAGGCTTTTTCTTGTGCCTGAGACAATTTGTTTTTTTTCCTTAGTAGAAGAAGAGTTTGAAAATCTTATTTCAGCTATATGGGAAAACCCACTTGATTTAGGCTTCATTGGATTTTGACCCTATGAGTTTTCTCTCTTTTTATAAAGATTCAGGCACCAGTCAAGTCCTTATCAGGAAATAGATCTATAAAACTGCCGGTTTCTGTAGCCTTTCCCATGATATCCAGCTGAGTCTCCAGACCAGAAGAAATTGACTGAAAGGAGCTGAAATCTGTGAGGAATTCATTCAAATGCTTTTGGCGTTTCAGATGAGGCTGTACATGATTTAACCCATTCTCATAGTATGCTTCTCCAGAGTAATGGGTAATTTTCCTTATACAGCCAAGATCCTGACTGGATCTTGGTAAAATATGGCTTTGGAAAATTTTCTAGTCCTAATCTCGGATTATTGTTGTTGCTGTTCTTAATCATCATATCAACTTCGGGAGCTCCTACTGTGGAAAATCCCTCCAGAGGTACAGTTGGCAATTCTTATGCATTGTCTATTCTTAGAGAATTTGGGAGAAAAGTAAGATTAAGTGAATTGGAGTGAGCATCACATGTTAAATATAGGATTTAGTCCCAGGTCCCTCTAAGCACTATGCCATGCTTCCCCGCCTTTTCCCTTAGATAGAATTTGACTATTCTTTATAATTAGATACACTTGTAATTACTACCATCTTGACTATAGTGTAATGACCAATTACTGGGCGGTTTCTGCTCCCTCAGCTCCAGTTCATAGTTAATCAAGATGTTACTCTAGTGCTCTTAAAAAAATACTGTTGTCAACAAGCTCCTGCTGTGTGTGTGTTTTGCTATCAGTGTGGTAAGAAGTTTCATTCCAACAACTTACTTGATTGTCAGAAACTTTGTTCTTGAGATACAAATAACATAAGGAGGCATAGGGATGAATTCAAAGATATCAACAAAGTTGGGAAGTGGGGATTTTCAAAAATGTCCTTCAGTACCAATTAAAATCATAGTAACTACACTAGAAAATACCAAAAAAAGATACCTGGAATGCATGTATAGAAAGAGGGAAGGTTCCTATTGACTTTGTCCAGATAGGCAAGCCAGGGGAGGGGGCCTGTGCTAGGGCAGGCGCTCTTCAGTTTCTAGAAGACTGCAGTGAAGATGGGGCACCCATTGCCTTTCAGAGATGATGAGGGACCCTTTGCCCTCCTAGAAATATGCCTCAAATAGTTATAGCCTAGCTTGGTCAGTCCTCAGCTCATTCTCCCCAATTCAGTTCCTAGCATTGTACTGAAGTATACCTCTTTTAGAAGCGAAGATGAAGTCATTGATGAAAGTAAATGAAGGATTTTGAGACTGCAGGTTATAAAATCAGAACTTATAGAGATTCTGAGTTGGGAGGGAATTTTGCGATCACACAATCCAATGAAGGGTCATTTTACAGATAATAAAACTGAGACCTAGATAAATTAGATGACTTGCCCAGGATCATAAATATAGTGAATGTTGGAACCAGCACTCAAACCCAGGCCTCTCCAAACTCTAAGTCCTGTAGCCTTACCATTGCACTACCCTGCTTTTGAAACTAGTAAGGGGAACTGTATGTCCACAGTTAACTATTAAATATGTTAGAATGTGATTACTTGTGTCATAGAGATCAACTGTAGTGGCATGAGAGTTTTAAAGATGAGATCACTTCTAGCATCAGGGATCAGGGAGTCATTGAGGGAGGAGAGTGTTCAGATTATCTCTCTCCCCCAAAGAACCCTAAAGGATATGTCAGGGTTAGAATTTATAGTGGAAATAATGTGATTTCAGAGCCTCCCCCTACACAAACAATATCTCCTCACTTTCCCATTGATGCCTGAAATTCATTTAATAGAAGATCAAATTTTTCATTCTCTAGTCAGAAAATAAAGAGTTAAAATAATAAATCCTCATTGGGATAACATATTGGCTTAGATGAATTCCTACCAAGTATAAAGTGACCACTATTACATTCTTTCCTATTTAGACAGGGGAATTGGGGGTTAGAGAACAGCAGGGCCCCAAGCGCCCCACTGAGAGGAGGGGAAAGAGCACAGAAAGGGAAATATGAGCCCCATGATAAAGGACACACTGCTTCTTATGATTTGGAAATTTTTTTCTTTTTTAAACCTGGCCAAGGATTACAAAGAAGCCTCCTTTCCATTGTCTCACTATAGAACCACCACATTTTGCTGGGTGTTTCCAGGTACCCAGACTTCAGAAACTCAGAATGACTCTCGGGTATATAACATACAGCTAACTGAAACATAATTTGTCACTGTGTTGAGAAACAGCATTGTTTTCAGATTCTCTGGTCAATCAATCAGTGACCATTTATTAAGTGCTCACCATGTGCCAGCCACTGTGCTTGATGCTTCAGATACCAAGAAAGGCCAAAACACTAACTGCCTTCAAGGAGGACTGGGGGAAGACAACATGTAAATAACTATGTACATACTTGATTATCTACCGAGTAGATGGAAGGTGATCTCCAAGGAAAGGCACTTGTAGCAGTTGTGGGGACTGGAAGAGACCTCTTGTAGAAAGTGGGGATCAGAGCTAAGTCTTCCAGGAAGTTGAGAGGCAGAAGTGAGAAAGGAGAGTGCAGACTAAGGACATGGAACATGCTTTTTCACCTGATGAATTGTAGAGTACATCAAGGGGAATAAAGAGTACAAAGAATGGAAAGGTAAGAAGGTCCAGGTTGTAACAAATGTAAAATGCCAAATCAGACTTTATATCTGATTCTAGAGGCTATGGTGAGCCATTAGAGTTTGAGTAGGGAGGTGCTGTGGTCATGTCTGTGCTTTAGGAAAATCCCTTTGGCAACTGAATGGATGATGCATTATTGTAGTGAGAGAATTGAGGCAGGGGAACCAAAAAGAAAACTACTGTAACAGTCAGGGCTAAAACTGTTGAAGACCTATACAAGGGTGGGAGATATAGGAATGCCTATCCAAGAGAAATGGCGGAAAGTTGGAAACGAGACCTGGCGACAGATTAGAGAGACCTCCCTCTATGACCTAAATATGGCATGGAAACGTGTGCTGAGTTTGAGTAAAGAATGTAGGATGACAGCAAATTTACAACACTAGGTGACTGGGAGGATGGTGGGGGCCATGACAATAATAGTAAATTTGGGCAGATGGAGGGTTTGGGGTGAACAACCAGTTCTGTTTCAGAGTTTGAATTGCCTATAGGACATCCATTTCAAGATGTCCAAGAGGTATTTGGTGGTGTGGGAGCTTTAAGAATCATCAGCATAGAGAAGATAATTGAATCCATGGGACCTAATGAGATAATCAAATGAAATAGGAAAGGAGAAGAGGAGAGAGCCCTGGGGACACTCACAGTTAGTGGGCATTATCTTGAGTGAGAGCAGGCAAAAAATACTGAAATGAAATGGTCAGATAGGAGAATGAAGAGAGAACACAATCTTGAAAACCTAGAAAGGCTTGAGTACCCAGGAGGAAATGGTGATTGACAGAGTTAAAGGCTTCAGAAAGATCAAGAAGGCTGTGGATGGAGATAAGACCATTAGATTTGGCAATTAAGCTTCAGAAAGAGCACGTTCATTTGAATAATGAGGTTGGAAGCAGAGGGTTTAGAAGAAAGTGAGAGGAGGGGAGCTTGATGCACTTGCTGTAAGCAGCTTTCTCAAGGAGTTTAGTCTAGAAGGATAGGAGAGATGGCAGACAATAGCTAGCCACTCTGGTCAGATCGAGTAGGGGGATTTAAGGAAGAGAAGAGTTAATGAACTTGTTTGTATGAAGCAGGAAGGAAGTAGTTAAAGATTAGTGAGAGAGTGGGAATGATGGTGGCAGTGAGCATTCTGAAAGGCAAGAGAGAGAAAGGGATCAAGGATTAAGAGAGAGAGATTTTCCTTGCCAAAGGCTCACCCCTTCATCAGAAATAGGAGTGAAGGAGATAGTGAAGCATTGGAATGATGTGGGTTGAAGAGAGAAAAGGGAGCTCTCAGTGAATGACCTGAGTATTTTAATGTGAAGTAGGAAGTGAAATTCTAAAGGGTGGGGGAGGGGTATCGTGAGAGGTGTGAGAAGACAAGCTGTGAGAGGTCAGTCCCCCCTGACAGTTAGGGGTAATAGGGATGTGTACTTATCATGGGAGAGGAATACTGGTCATCTAATCTTGAAAGGACATCTCCAAGGAGGTCAACGGCAGCTCATGTTGCAAGGAGCTTATGGGGGAGGACGACTGACAAGAAGACCTTGGTCCATCTCTACCCCCAAAGGACTATATTGCTTCTCTTCACATATTCTAGGTTGCAGCCAAATGTACTAACTTACAGTTTACTAAACTTAGAATTCCTTCTCCTGTCTCTGTGCCTTTGTACCATCAGCTATCTCCCCCATTGGAATGCACCCCGTCCTCACCTCTATCTCTTTGAATTCCTAATTTCCTTTGAGGTTCAGTTCAGGTGATTAAACTCCTTTAGGGAAGAGACTGGTTTTTGCTATTGTTTCTTTTATTTCATCTTTATATCCCCAGAACAGACTGAGCACAGTGCCTTGCATGTAGGAGATACCTAATAAGTACTTGCTGGACTGGATTGGATATCAGGTTTCATTGCAAGGATCAGTCTTAGAAGGAGGTGTACTATGATTGCAGAACCTCCCTCTAAGGGCTCTGTTATGTATGGCGACTTCCTCTACCAAGTTGAATGGGGCATATCACAACTCATTGATAATTCAGGACATTAGTTATAGAGAGTGTCGCCTTAGGCTCAGTTGTCATTCTTGTTGTTTGTCCTTCTTTCAAAGAAGAGCATGAAGTCATGAAGGTGATACTCTGCAGATGAATTGGATTTGAGTGGGGGAGGGCTATGCAAAGTCACCAGTCTCACTTTCTCTTTCAGAGTCATCTGGGCCCAGTGGCAAGACATAGATCAGGATGACTGGAGATGGCCCCAATGCAGTGGGAGACCATGGCCTTTTAAAGCTAAGGTCTTTCCCAGGCCCCAGTTTGATGCAATGCTCATTCAGTGGTTAGAAATGCCATTCAGGGGGCGGCTAGGTAGTGCAGTGAGTAGAGCATTGGTCCTGGAGTCAGAAGGACCTGAGTTCGGATCTGGCCTCAGACACTTAACACACACGCAAACAAAAACCTAGCCGTGTGACCTTGGGCAAGTTACTTAACCTCAATTGCCCACCAAAAGGCAAAAAAAAAAAAACAAACAAACAAAAAAAAAAAACCAAAAACCAAAAAAGAAATGCCATTCAGTAGGTAAGAAATGAGGCAAAGAAATAATAGTCTCTCTTACCTAGTCAGAAAAAATCAATCTGGGAGGCAAAGGCCTTCAAGATTTCTGGCCAAAACAGAAACAGTTGCTATTTGCATTCAATCTGAGCCACCAGGGTCCAAACAATGACCCTGTGGGGCTTGGACTAGGACACATTGTTGTCCAATAGATGAGAACCTGAGTGATTTGGGTTTAAGGATCAGAAAGATTAACTGACTTGCCCTTAGTCATGCATCTAATAATTATCAAAGGAATTTGAACCCAGCTTCTTCTGACTTCAAGAGCAACTGTGCCATGTTGCCTCTCTACCTAAAATAAAGGATCTCAAACTACCAAAAATGCTTGAGAAACCAGGTGAAAAATAGTCACAAAACAGTGGGGAAGAAAAATGCTCAGAGGACTCAGTTGCAACTGTGGCCCACATCCATGTGGTTTTGACCCCACCCAGAGCAGGCCAATGGAGTAAAAAGGCCCCTTTGACAAGTTTGCTTGCTTCAGCTTTTCCACCCTAGCAGCTGACAGGGAGATTGGTGCCAGCTTTTGACATTTTCCCAATGTCTGTCAGATTTGTCAAGGATTTGTAGCAATAAAAGTACATCAGAAATAGAGGTGTTTTGACAAAAGCATCTCTGGCATCAGAGGAGCCCCACAAAAATGTCCCTATTGTTGTGTCCTAAAAAAATAAACAGCAGAGTGAGGAGCTGGTTACACATAGTGCCAGCTGGGAGAGCTTATTCCTCTTGGAGCTGATGTCCATCACTTTCTTGCAGGCCCCCTTCACTTGCAGCAAGGCAGCTCTCATTGTCCTGCCTTTCATCTGGGCTATTTTCAATCACTTTGGTTCCTTGTGTTCCTGGACTGCCCAGAAGAATTTCTGCTGCTGATAGGCTTTCCACAGTTACATAAGTGGTCGGTAGCTCTAGCAAATGAAAGCAGATGACATGGGACTTTCCACACTCTTACATCCCAGAGTTTCCTTTTCCATCTTTGCATATTGGTAGTGACTACTCAGTTAAATGAAGGATTCCCCAATTATCTCTCCCTCACCCCAATTCAGCAAAGGATGGTGTCCTTAGGCTCATTTTGCAAGTCAGGAAATGGGTGATGAAATAAGAGCCTAGGTTCCCCAACTGGAGCCCCCATGTAGCCTGGTGCCAACATCTCTGCTTAGCTTACTCATGGAATATGGTGCCGCTGACACACACATCTGGAGCAGCAGAGACAGCATTACACACTGGCTCCAACCTAGAGCTGCAGTGGCCTTAGCAACCAACTTTTAAACAAGGTTGCCCCCTGGGGAAACTTTTCACAGCTGGAAATGGTTTTCACATATATTACGTAGAATCCTGTGTACCCATCATTTTATGGTTTCAGAGATTTCTAAGAGCTTCTGACTAATTAAAAAGTTCCATGGGGAGACAGGAAGAGGAAACATATCATCACCCTAATTCTGAGGATGAAGCTGCATAGTGTCTGGAAAGAGTATTAGTATCAGAAAAGTCCTGAGTTTGAGTTCTCATACTCTCTGTGTGACCATTGCAAGGAAGCATGGTGTAGTGGAAAAAATGATGGACTTGGGGCCTGTTACAGAGAGCTGGGTTCAAAACATCCAGCCTGTGACAGTGAGAAACCCTGCGGTTAACCACGTACTCTCTCAGAGCACCAATTTCCTCGTACCCTCCTCATGGGTGTTATGAGGCTCAAATGAGATGATCTTTATAAACTGTTTCATAAAGCTTAAATGTACTATATTACCTTGAGTTCACTGGTGGGGGTAATGGTCAGGGGTAGCAGCATGTCATGTCTGAAAGAATTCTGGATCAGGGGTGGAGGAGCTGCTTTGGAATCTCAGCTCTACTTATTTCTGACCTTTGTGATCTTAGGCAGGCAAATTCCCTCTGTGCCTTGCTTTCCTCCTCCATAAAAATAAGAGGTTTGGACTTGATGGTCTTGGAGGCCCTTTCCAGCTCTAAACCTGTGATCTTAAAAGAACTGTGAGGTTGAGATCCTCTACGTTTTATTCATATAAACAGGATCACCATTTGAAACATAGTAGGCTATTTCCATCTCTAATGGGCTACTTGAACTCTAGCAAGCAGGCCTTTTCCTAACTCCCACACATGTGCTGCTTGTTTGCACACATTGCTTTTGCTCTGGTGGTCTTCCTCTTCTCCCTTGCCCCCAGCCTCTATGGTCTCTGCCAATTTATATCATCCTCCTGGACTCAGGCCAAGGCTCATTTCCTCAAGAATCCTGTTGTGATTAAAGGTACTCCAACCATTCCTTATGCTGTTATTTGGCTCTGTGTTATTCTATGCTTTCATATGGCAAGTTGTTTCACATGCATTTATTGTGTCTTTGGAAGCAAGTTGTAAGCTTTTTTGACAGAGTCTTTATGTTGCCCCCTTCCCCAATCATTCACATATCATTTCAAGTGGTCACAAACCATTTTTCTCCACCCAAATCCTCTGATGCCTCTTTGAGGGGTGTGGAAGTGATCCTAAGTTCTCAAAGGCTTTGGCATTTTTCAATTGAGAATGGACCTAGGTGTGCATTCCCAGACTATCCACAGGGGAATGAGTTCTTTGTTCTCTGCAGCTCTTAAAGGTGATGGAAAAGGTTCTGATCCATATGGGTGGAACAAGTCCCTAAGCTGCAAAAGCCCAATCTCTTGTAAGTTGTAATCATAACTAATATTTCTAGAGGACTTGGAAGTTTGCCAAATACTCTGTATATGTCTTGTTCTAGTTAAGGCTCATCACTGCTCTAAATTAGTATTATATATAGTTCAATAGTATTAATTATTATATGAGCATAGCATTATTATCTCTTATGTGAACAAGGAAACTGAGGTTTGGAGAGGTGGAGTGCCTTGCCCAGCGACATACAGCTGGTGTCCAAGGTAGGATCCAGCCCTCTATCATGGTGCCTCTCTAAAGTACTGGAGCAGAAATGATTTTCAGGCCTCTGAGATTGGTTTTGCTCTTTCTTGTGTCAGTTTTCAGCAAATCTGCTGGCATTTCAAGTCACTGAAGAGATCCTTGATGTAATTGGAAACTTTTGTTGATTTCGTGTATTTCTTTGCACATGAATGCTGATAACTGCCTGTCGCTTGGGATTTTCTTGCTCATCTAGTCTGAGAGTGGTGCTTCCTTCCAAGCTATCTTTTTTTTCCCTCAAAGATCGCATTATTTTTTGTTTGGTATCAAAAGACCAGTCTTACTAGCAGTGAGAGGCATTTGAGGTCAGGTGTAAGACTATATACTTTCTAAATGAATAGTATCCCAACACCCCATGGCAATGCTGCCAAAGGATATCTTTTAGGTTTACTGACTGTGAATGATTTAGTTAAGCTACAACTGTGCCTGAAAATAACAAATGGCAAATCCATTATCAAGCAGCATGCCATGATTTCATAGTTTGAAAAATTGAAACAAAGGGGAATTCAGAGCAAAGTGAATTGAATTGGAACAAGGAAGAAAATGACACCATTTTCAGCATGATACTCTGTGGTTTGAAGAGAGAATATATTTAACAATATATGCTCTCTAGCAATTAAGTGGAGTTTCTAATCGAGCCTCATTTTTTAGCCACAGGTGTAGACATAGATGTACAAAATCAGGCAACAAAAAGATCGGGGCTCCTTCCATGTGCACTGATCTGTACCATGTGGGTGCCCAACGTGCCACGGTGGAATCAGAATTCATCAGATCTTTGCACGTCAAGTTGAATTAAGAAGGCAATACTTGCCATCTGTTGGTAGACCTATGAGATAAATGGCCCATTTAAAGAATCCTCAAAGGATTTGAGGGATGGTTTGGGGAAGTTTTTCAGACCCCCTAAGCACTTCTAGAGGTGAGAACTATGCAACTACAAATATTAAAATAACAAGTTGGTAAGGGGAGGCAAGAATTTAGAATGAGTGATACAAGTAAATGGAACCCTGGCCTTCAATCCAATTGATTTTGATTAAGTAAATCTGGCTTGCATAAGCATCGTCTCAAAATTCACCTTAGCTTTTTCTTAGAGTTAGGAGAAGGGTCCTTGGCCTTAGTGTTTCTGAACACACTGCCTGAGTGAAACTGAACTAAGAAAGGTGTTGTTGTTACTCATCCTTTGTTTTCAAAGAGGACCATTGGCATCATAGGGTGACGTCTTGACTCAAGAGTGAATTGGGTTTAAGTGAGGCAAAGCTGCACAGAGTTATCAGCCTAACTCTCTTTTTCAGAGTCATCAGGGTCCAGTTGCAAGACAAAAGTCAAGACTACTGGCAATGGTCTGAGATATGGTGGATGACCTTGGTGCTTTTGATGTCTGACAAGCTATAAGTGCAGGGCAGCTTAAACAGATTGTCTTTCAGTATGGTATGGATACATTTCGGAATCTTAGGACATTTCGTATTTGCCCATCAGAGATCAGGAAGTAACATGTAACAGAGCCCTCACTGCATTCAGAATCAGAAGACCTGGGTCTGAATTTTGGTCCAGTCACTTGTTAGCCCTGTGACCAGGGAGGAGCTAATAATTCTGTCTGAATCTTGGTTTCCTGATCTGTGAAACAAGGGTCTGTCTTCTTGCACCCCATACTTCCTACAGCTGCCACAAGGAAAGGGCTATATGTGTGCTATATTAACTCAATAAACAGAGCAAAACGGGGTGGCTAGGTGGCCCAGTGAATAGAGCACTTAGCCTGGAATCAGGAGGATCTGAGTTCAAATAGGCCTCAGACACTTACCACTTACTAGCCATGTGACCTTGGGCGAGTCATTTAACCCCAATTGCCCTGCCCTCCTCCCTTCAAAAAAAAAGTAAAAAAAATTAACAGCGCAAAGGGTTGAAATGCCTGCTCTCTCTCTCTCTCGCTTGCCCTAAATGAGTCCCAAAAGCTGATCACAAAATTGTATTTCCCTGACTTGAAGGATGTTACAGGTTTTTTTGTTCACAGAGACTGTAGTTAAGATGAAATGTAGCAAATGTGTAAAACCTAGGATACAGGTACTGAAGCACAATGGGACAAGCACTGGATTTGTAGTCCAAGGCCCCGGGCTCAAATCTTAGCCCTACCACTGACCAGTTATATGACCTTAGGCAAGTCACTTCTCTTTTCCTGGGTCTCAGTTTCCATTCTAAAATTGAAGAGGTTGTACTAGGTGATCCTGAGGCCTCTTCCAGTTTGAAATTTATTATCCTATCTACCCTTTACTTTAACAACTGTGCTATGTTGCCAACTGTCTAGGCATAGAATCTGCCTTCTTAATATTGTAGTCTCTTTATTGGGTATTACTTTAGATTGGGGGTTCTTTACCTCTTTCGAATCATGGCCCCCTTTGGTACTCCAGTGAAGCCTAGGGACTCCTCAAAATCATGTTTCTAAAATGTACAAAATAATATGTAGGATTACAAAGCCCATCATTTATGTTGAATTGTAATTTTCCCCATCCAAGTTCATGGATCTCTCATGATACTTAATAGGTGAGGTTAAGAGGTGAGAGAGTAATGTGGTGAGGGGGAATGGGAAGAGACAATGGGGTGAACTGTCTGGTGTAGAGGAGGCAGGGGAAGGTGGTTCCAGGCGAGGAGAGGAACGGGAAGGCAAAAAGGCAAAACCTTATTCTCATTGAATTTGGACCAGGGAGAGAATGACATGCATACTAAATAGGGTGTCCCACCCTACAGGAGCATGAGGGGAGGGAGATGGGGGGAAGGTGGTGGAGGGGAGGGTAGGCTGGGGGGGGAGGGAAGTTGGAAGCACCCACTTTTGAAAAGGGACAGGATCAAGGTGTGGAGTGGACCAGGTGAGAGGTGGGATGAGAGGAAGGGAAATATAGTCCATCTTTTACAATATATCTACTATGGTAATATTTTGCATAGCTACACATATACAGCATATACTGAGTTGCTTATCTTCCTTTTAAAATCAAATTAAAAATATAAATACTATGATTAATACTATTTTGCATATAATTGGGAGATAAGATGTGCAGGCAATTGGGCAATGGGATTCACCTTGCCCTACTGGAAAAGTCGAAAGGGGTATGGGAGAAGAGATGGGAGAGAGCAGATTGGATGAGGGGATGTCCTGTGGATCTGTTATTCTGGGGTGGTGGGTAGGGGAAAATGGGGAAAAAATTGTAACTCAAAATCTGATGGAAATGAATGATGTCAACAAGAAGTTAATAAAACATTTGGAAAAAAAATAGACGCCCTTTAGGAAGCTGCCTTTGCACCCCATTCATCCTTTTGAGGAATTTTATGTTGAGAGTTATTATTGAAATAAATTCAGTGTTTTGGTATCATTTGAAGTAAAGCAGAAAGTCACTAATGACATATTGCGCTATTGGCTCTCCTAGAGGTCAAATCCTATTTCCTTCAACTTGCATGGACATAGTAGTGAAAGACTGCCTGGCTTTCTTTCTTCCTCCTCCATTTCCTCCATTCAGACATGCCTAATTCTCAATAACCTCAGTCCTACCGATGCTCTGATGCTAGTTCTGACCCTGAGCAAGAAGGTTATAAGGAGTAATGTCAAGGTCACTCTTACTGCTGGTTACTACTATACCTGCTACAGACTTTCTAGGTCCTTGGGTGCAGCCTTGTGACGGAGTCCAAGTTTGACAGAACAAATCCTTTTATTAAGGGGACTTGTTCTGGGAAGTTTGGGTTCAGTCAAAGGGCTGCACTTGAAGACCTAGAGGTCCACTTATGGCCTCAAGGCTGCAAGTTCCCCACCCCTGCCCTAACCTATTTCCCATATTCTTCCTCTCTTAACTCAGGGTCCTTGCCTTGATCTAGGCTACTCAGCTGCACCTTTCTGCTTAAGGCCAATCTCCTGGGTCATTAGCCGATGCTTTCTTCTTGGATTCCTAGTACTTGCCTGTCTTCCTTGTCCTGCTGATTGAACTGAGCCTGAGCACTGCCTTTCCATAGGGATTTGGGCTCTTTGGGTGCTTTCTCTTGCATGAACTGACCTCTTGGCCACTACTTTTGCCTTTCAGGTTCTCGGTATGCCACACTTCTTCCCTAGCCAGTATCAAAGTTCTGGTCTCTCTTGGTTTTTTGCATTCTGTGGCTCCCAGAATACTGGTGCTGATATTACAGAATCACAGAATTTCAGAGTTGGAAGGAACTTCAGAGGGCATTTAGCCCTGCCAGAATCCTTCCCCATGCAGTCTTCATCTTAAAGTCTCCAGTGAGGAGGAGTTTACTGCCTCCTAAATGTGCTCATTCTGCTTTTGGACAGCTCTAATTAATGGGAAGATTTTCCTTATGTTGATTGAGATTATATCTAAAGCTCTTCATTTCCACCTGTTGTTCCTATTTCTGCCTTGTGGGGCCAAGCAGAAGAACACTAATCTCTATTTCACACAAGAGCCCTTCAAGTAAATACACAAAATCGTTATCATGTCATTTTTCCCCCTTCTCCCCCCCAAACAAACATCCCATTTCCTTCAACTGAGTCTCAAAAGACAAGAACACAGGAAACCCCTCTACAAGAGCCCTGATAAAGGATCATCCAGATTCTACTTGGAGACCTCCAGTGAGAGTTCTGATGACATCCCAAGACAGCTGATTTCACAACTGAATAGCTTTCATCCTTAGGAAGTTTTTTCCTCATATAGAGCCTAAGATAAATTTAAGTATAGGCCATTAAGTACCTACCGGCTGTCTGAGAGCAGTTCAGGGATTTTTTGAAGGGGATTCTAGCACCAAATAAGTTTTGGGAGACTGCCTGCCCAACTTTCTCAGTATCATAATTTAACAACTGACACCCAGTTATCTTCCAACTTTTTAAAATGGGGTTTGCAGATAGGAACCATGACACAAATGGGACTATTTGACTCCAGCTAAGAAAATGATCATCGGTGAGTCAGATTAATGTTATTGAAGGTGTGGTATTTTGTCCTAAATAAGCCAGTACCCCTTTGATTGAAAGTGAAATGCTTCCTTGGAAAAGGGGAGAGAGACACCTCCATAGACCTTCATATCTGGCTTTGCTTGGAAGGCAGAATGCCCCTAACCTTCAGGGGAGAAGAAATACCATGGCTAAGAGCATATGAACTGACTAACCTGGTCATAGTAGGTGGGCTTAAGCAACACAAGTCTAAGGTTCTCCATGGCCTACCTTGACTGCATTTGAAACCTCTTTTCTTTCCAGTGGGTGAAATGGCAGACTTCTACTTGACTTTCCTCCCTACTTTCTTGCTTTTTTTTTTTTGGAGGGCAATTGGGGTTAAGTAACTTGCCCAAGGTCACAGGGCTAGGTTTTTGTTTGTGTGCGCATTAAGTGTCTAAGGTCTGATCCGAACTCAGGTCCTTCTGACTCCAGGGCCGACGCTCTACTCACTGTGCCACCTAGCCGCCCCATCCTCCCTACTTTCTTATGGCTTAATGAAAACCTGCATTAGGCTGGAGGTGTTAATTGGGAATACATTGCCATCAGCCTTTCAGAAATACTTGTATGTCTCATATCTTTGGGGTTGCTGGTAAGAATTCTTTATTCTTTATGGAGGAGTTATTTTTAATACATTTATATGTTTGACTTGAGTAAGGAATTTCCCCTGATAATCCATGTGCTTTTGTGGTTTCCATTAAATGCCACTGTCTGTCTAGCAGAACTGTGTATTTATTTTGTAGTAGTTGGTTTCCAAGGCACTCTAATGCCCATCACTGACCAAGATACTTGCATGAAATGAATACCATTCCTCAACAGAGTTGTGGTACTGAAGGTTTGTTGACTGCTTCTGATATAAGAGTATGGGTAGTTGGACTGTTAGGGAGATATTAACATACCTTTAGTATTCTGGACACTCAAATCCTCAAGAGCTCTGTGATCTCATTGATGTGGGTATTCCCATCAGTCAATCAGTCAATTAATTAAGCATTTATTGTATTACTTCCAAATGCCAAGCTCTATGCTTGGCACTGGAGATACAAAATCTTTCCCTCATGGAATTTGCATTCTACTGGAGAGAACAACATGTGCATACAAGAGAATGAGAATATATACAAAGGAGTTACTTGGTACATTTGAGGGCAAAGAGGCACTAGCAGCTGGCAGAATAAGAAAGGGCTTTAAGTAAGAGGTAGCATATAGGCAGAACCTGGAAATAAACTAAGGATTCCAAGAGGTAAAGGTGAGGAAGGAGTGTATGCTAGGCATAGAAATGAGATATGGAATGCTAAGTATGAGGACCATCAATTAGGCCAGTTTGGATGGAACATAGAATACATAAAAGGGAGTGCTATTTGATAAGCCTAGTGATGTAGATGAGAAGTGATGGGAGGCTGAGAATGAGTGGTCAGATAGGTAGGAGCAAATCAAGAGAGCAGATGTGAAAACTCAAAGGAGAGAAAGAAAAGGGTAGTCAGCAGTACAATGCTACAGAAAGATCAAGAATGAAGACGACCGAGAAAAGGTCCTTAAATTTGATAAGGAATCATTGGTAGGTAAATTTGGAGAGACCACTTCTAGTCGAGTAACAAAGTCTGAAGTCATTACAAGGGGTTGAGAAGTGAATGAATGAAGAGAAAGTAGAAGCAACACACCTAAAAAGATTTGTCTATGAGTTTGCCTTAAAAAAGGAGAGATACTGGGTGATAGCTTGAGGGGATGAGAGAGGCAAGTGAGGATTTCTTGAAGGATGAAGGAAACTTGAGTTTGCTTATAGGGAGCAATGAAGGAGCCGATAGAGAGGGGAGATAATGAAAATTAGAGGGAAAATTGGGTATGATTATGGCAGAAATCTATGGGGGAAAAAACAAGAAGAGAAGGGATTAAGGGGAAAAGTAGAAGGGCTGGCCTCAGTGAGAAGGGTCATGTCTTTGTCAGAGACTGAAGTAAATGAGAAAATAGGGTATGTAACATAAAAGGAGAGAGAGATAAGGGGAGAAAAAGAGGTTGTGGCTTATGTCTCTTATTTGCTCTTTTATTCTATATTCTCCACTTCTCTATATATGTTTTTTTTTCTATCAGTTCTATCTTTCGCATCTTTGGAGAGACTTGCCCTCATGGATTCAGACTTTTCTGCTCTGCTAATTATTTCTCCTGGGGCAGCTAGGTGGTGCAGTGAATAGAGCACAGGACCTGAGTTCAAATCCGGCCTCAGATACTTAACACAAAAAACTAGCCTGTGACCTTGGGCAAATCACTTAACCCCAACTGCCCTCCAAAAGGCAAAATAATAATAATAATTATTATTATTACTATTATTTCTCCTCGCAAGAGATAAACTCTACCATTTGTTCACTTTTAACTTCTTTCAGTCAGCAAATTAGCATTTATAAAGTGCCTACTATGTGCCAGATATAGTGCTAAGTGCTTTTTATTTTTTAACAAATATTATCTCATTTGATCCTCACAACAACCCAGCAATGTGAGTGATATTATTCTTCTCATTTTAAGGTTGTAGAAACTGGGGCAGACAGACGTGAAATGATTTGCTCACTGTCATACAGCTATTAAGTGTTTTGAACTCAGGTATTCCTGACTCCAGGCCTTAGCTTCTATCTACTGTGCTATCACCTGCCTCCATGAGATGAAGGAAGAATCTGTCCCAGGTATAGAGGACAGCCAGTGAAAATGAATGGGTTTGGGTGAGGTGGTATCTAGAGAAATAGCAAGGAGGCTTGTGTCACTGTATCACAAAGTACATGGAGGGGGGTAAGTTGTAAGAAGACTGGAAAAGTAAAGACCAAGTGATAACTTCAAAAGCCAATAAGAGGATTTTATATTTGATTCTGGGGGTAATAGGAGCTCTGGAGTCTGTTTCATAAGTAAGAGGATGATATGGTTAGACTTGTGTTTTAGGAAGATCAATTTAAGAACTAAATGGATAATAGATTGGAATAGGGAAAGACTTGAGATAGGGAAATCAGTCTACAGTAGGCCATTGCAACAGCCCTATTATAAGGTAATAAGGTCCTTCACCAGGATGGTGGCCATGTCTGAGGAGAGAATGGAGTAAATATGAGAGATGTTATGAAAGTAGAAAAACTAAACTTGACAATTGATTTCATATGGGTGAGTTGTTGAGGGTAACACCTAGGTTGGGAGCTTGGGTGACTGGGAGGATGGCAGTACCATCAAGACTACTAGTGCTATTAGAAATAAGAGGGAGTTTTAGAACAAGATAATGAATCTTCTTTCAAGATTCTGATTTTTTTCTTGAACCATTTGGGAATTTCCTACTGCATTTCCATGCTGTCTTGGGAATCATAGGGTTCTGTGTTTCATCATCTCTTGGTTCAGCTTCCTTTGTCTTACGATATTTAGAGAAGTGTGATGTATTTTATATGTCTTGGTAGCCATCTTCCCTTTTGATTTTAGTATTTTTCCTGTTGTCTTATCCACTTGTGCTCTGGGTTTTTAACTGAGTGCTCTTCCTCCTGAAATCTTGATTGGTATTAGTCCTTTTTCCTTACATTCCCCCATCATTCACTTTCTGACTGTGATGACATGTTTATCCCTGTGAGCTAAGTGCCTTTGGAGCATCTTTGAGGTTGAACCTCAAAACTGTCTAACCCTCCCCCAGATTAAGGAATTCACTTTTTGTTAGCCTAAATTCAAGCTCCAAGTGACTTCTAGAAGGGCAGTATTGTCCCCAAGTGACTTTGGGGAGGCTGGTTCTGGCTCCAAGTGACTTCTGGGAGGATAGTACTGGCCCCAACTGGATGCCAATCCCCATTACTTCAGGTTCTACACATTGGAACCCTGTCCCAGTCCCTTCAGTTTTTTAGTTCTTTGGTTGACTGTGGCTGCTTGAGATAGAGAATGGTCTTTTTACTTTTGTAAGTGGTTAGGCTGAGTTGATTAACAGTTTTGCGTTTTTATCTCTGGCACTTAGCATAGCATGATGCACATAGTAAGCACTTAATAAAGGTATATTCATTCATAAATACATTTCTTTGATAGTGACATTTACTCCAGTTATCCTTTATAGTTCTTTGTAATGTGTTGAAATCTGTTCATGCTTGCCATATGCTTTTTCTATCACCCTCTGAGTGATAGTAATTTTTAATTCTTCAGAGATTATAATGTTCCATGTTCTGCAGCCATACAATAACACTGGCAGTATTTGTATTAAAAAGTTTGGCATTTATATCAATAAGAGGTTTTGTGTCATCAGACCTGCCTGTTTTAAGCACTACACCTTTCTTAATATGTGGCCTGAGGTTATATTTGCTTTTTGGGTTCCCACACTGACTCAGACTGAGTTTACTGTCCACTTAAAGGCTCACTGTATGGGAAGAACTATGGTAGGCCATGTAGTCTAGAACAAAAGTTTACATGAAATATGGCCCATGTCCTCAAAGAACTCATTTTTAGTAGGCAGATAAGATAGCAATATAGATAGCCTTAGTACATAATATTTCCCAATAAAATGATTAGATCATATTGGATTGAAAAAAGTACAATGGAAGATCTAAAGAACATGGTTGTTACATACTGGGGGATCAGAAAAAGCTTTTTGGAGGATATGACATTTGAGATGGACTTTAAATAGTAGACTGATATTCAAGAAATGAAAGTAGTAAGCAAGAAACAAATCAAATTGAGATTTGACAGTCTTTGAGCTAACTCATCTAATCTACAGAAGCTTACACTTAATGATTGTATTGGGTCAAAATGTCCTGGAGAGAGTGTTAGCAATTTAATTTCCATCATTATACCAACAAAGGCATTTCAAGCTCAAATCAAAATCACTGAAGTGTTCCAAAATCAGAGGTCAGCAGAATAATCTACTTTCATTCTTTTGGCTTTTGTATGGCCTCAAGTGATTCAAACACCAGTTATCTGCCCATGCCCAGTGCTTGCTCACCTACTTCTATCAGTTGTTCATTCCTAGCTGTATTCCTAAAACTATATCTACAATAGTAATAAAGATTTCCCACATCAGAATGCAAAGCCCAAAGTGTCACTATTTCACTGTCCTCTGACACCAGTGTTATAATATGGCTCAGTTATATTCTAAAAATTACATTCAAATATAATTGGGAAAAGGCTACCTCAAAAAGAATACTCCTAGTTGTTAATTTTTGTTAGAGTGAAGTTATGGTAGCTCATTGAAATTTAATTGCTAATGGGTTATAAGATCTTAGGCACTACAGGCCTAGCATCTGTCTCTTTTTAGTGTCTCAATTATCACCACGATAATTTAATGGCATCATGTTAGACATGCTAATGAATGGCACCCTGTTCATTTAGATTAACTTCATTTTCAGTAGGTTATAGGTTTCATCCAGGCATTTGAAGCTTTTAGCAGACAGTCCAACTTACAGTATGACCAACAGGATATACTTTATTTCAAAAATTCATTCAGTGGTCTGCATCAATCACACTGAACTATAAATATTGATCATTGTATGAATAATATCTCTAGGTAAAGATGGCCTGCAGTTTGTTTGACCTTTGTAATCAAATAATTTCAGCATGACCCTTTAGAATTTCGCTTCACCCACTTGGCTAATTTGTCCATTTGTGATTAACTGACCATTGGTAACCAGAGTACTATTTTTCTAATCAACTAGCAACTTATAAGTAGTCACTTTCCTAGGTAATTAGAGGTAAGGGACAAAATGAAGTACTGGGGAGCCTATTTTAGCACACACAAGCCTATCACATGGAAAAATAGGGTAAGAAAAGCTGTAAAGAATCACAGAATTATTAGAACAGAATCCAGTAATTTGTTGATTTCCTTATGTTTTCACCTAACTTCTTCCATATTGTTCTACTTCTTTATTCTTTCAATTCATTTTCTATAGTTATGTATAACTTTGCTCTGATGGATGAATTGTAAAGAAGCAATTTGTGCTTTGTGCCCATGAAAACAAATCTAATGATATATAAATCTAGCTCTGTGACTGTGTAGGCCACAGGATCTGGTGACCTATGGCAATTCTGTCCTTTATCTGTCATTGAGGTTTTCCCTGTTTTTATTGCTGTGGGGTTGCCTGACTTCTCAGTAGTCTCCCCAGTACTTGATTTTGTCCCTTACCTCTAATTCCCTAGGAAAGTAACTACTTATAAGTTGCTAGTTTTAGAAATGTTTATGGGCTCGGAGTCTAGGTTTCCCCAAGTAAGGAGGGAGAAGCAAAAGAAAGAAAGAAAGAAAGAATGAAAAAGAAAAGAAAGGTACCCATTGTATAACCATGAATCAGGCATGGAATGAGCAGTTTGTTTTCACATGGAAAAATAGGGTAAGAAAAGCAGTACAGAATCACAGAATTATTAGAACAGAATCCAGTAATTTATGACTCCTAGTAAACTCAGATGGAAGGTTAAAAGTCAAGCCTCCTTGGGACAGAAACAGTTTCTCTGCAAGGATGCTCATTAACTGCTATACATTTCCTCTCCACTGAGCTCAAGCACCAAGTGGGATCTTCTCTCTAGCGGCATCACCTTCTCTCTGGTGACTCTTCCCTTGCTACCTCTCTGCTCCTACTATCACTGCACCCCCAAAACATCCCAGTGGTGACTGCTTCTTCTTGTCAGTACTCCTAGGATCTTCTGATGTTCATGATTTTATAAATTTTGTAAAAAACACACAAGAAGGATGGGGCAGCCTAGGGACCTGGTTCAAGCTCAGCTAATTGAATCTTCCCTTCACCTGGGGAGCAATGGCCTCCATCACCATTATTCTGGGGTATAGAAGGGCCTCCTCCATGCCAGGCTAAAGTTTCATCTTGCTGCCCATAGTGCAGAAGCCAAGAGGGCCTCCAATTTAAATTATTCTTTTTCTACCCAGTGTGGCACTTATATTATCAGCTTTTCTGAGCAGCATCCAATTAAAGGGACTCAACCCAGAGATGAGTCATACTTATCAGGAAGCAGGCAGAGGATATTCGTGCATGCCGAAGTTTCTGTGCGCTTCCTTTGAGGCAGAACAAGCATATTTGTTCATACTCAGAAGTAGAGGTGAGGAGTCCATTCATTTGATTGGCACGCCCTAAGGAGAGCCACTAGGGGGTGCTACATAAGCAGTTACTATTTGAATGGTGATTTGTAACTTGCTATTCAGTATAGAAAAGGAATCATTCCTCAGGTTTTTAACAATCATGTATGGAGAGTTCAAAGCAAATACAGAATTTGCTTCCAGCACACACACACACACACACACACACACACACACACACACACACACACACACACACAATTCTTAAGCTTGGTTGAATACCTATGTTGTCATCAGAATTAATTCCACATTGATTTTTTTAAGCAAATGATACTAAAAGAAGGAAAAGGCAGAAATCTTCAAAGTGTTAGGCCAGATACAAGAGAGAACTTTGTGCCCAGGAGACTGGTTTGGTGCTAGAATGAGTTAATGAAGGTTTGACAATTTCTTCTCTTTTAGGGTTTAAAAATAATGTCCTTGTGCATTGGTCTAGAATGGTACCATTCCAGCTGGACTTAGTGAATCAGATAGGATTCATTTCATTTTATCTAGCTATTTATCACGCATCATCTTTGTGCAAGGGACTGGGCTAGTGCTAGGGAGACAAATACTTCTCACCTCATCATCTGCTGGTTCTGTAGAACTGTGAGAATATCAACAAACGGCTGCTGCCATGTGGACTATTTTTACTTCATTCAGAGGCCCCAATCCAGCACATGTTTTTATATGGGTTTGACTGTAGACAGAGGCATTTTTTAGCTGTGTGTTTTATGCAGCATCTCTCCTGTGCTTATTGAGAAAAATAATCTCTTCTTGAACCTCTTAAAATAGGAACAGAATATGTTTCTCAAATCCTGCCCATGTCTACCCAAGTGCAATGAAGACTTTGGGTATTATCTAGATAACCGTATCAGTATAGATCACCATGTGAGGAAAGGAACCTGATTCTTTCCCGAGGGTAATTAAGGGTAGTGGGTACAGAGGGGCAGAAAATGGGTTGACATTAATGAAATGACTTACCCAAGTTCACACAGGTAGCAAATAGCAGTGACAAAGCGAAGATTGTGACTCTAAATCTGGAGCTCTTTCCAGAGAGCTGATAGCTGTATGAATATCAAAAGACAGTGATCATGTCTCTCCTAAGTCTTTTCTTCTCTGGGCTAAACATCCTTATTTCCATCAACTAATACTTTTTATGGAGGCAGCTCCATATCATATTCACTGTAGCTAGGTGATGCTACAGTAGATACTATGCTGGGCTTGAAGTCTTCCTGGCTCTGGGCAAGTCACTTACGCCTATTTGCCTCTGTTTCCTCTTCTCTCAAATGAGCTGGAAAAGGAAATGGCAAACTACTAGATATCTTTTCCAAGAAAACCCCAAATGGGGTAAAAAAAATTAGACACAACTGAACAACCAAAAATCCTTTTATGAATCTGTTTCCAGGCCCTTTAGCATCCAGTTTAGCAGTGTCCTTCCTAGAAGACAGCATTCAGAAGTGAGCACAGTACTCTAGATGTTGTCTGACTGGGTCAGAGGGCAGCAGGCCAATCACGTCTCTTATTTTAGATGCTATGTTCCTCTTAGTGCAACCTAGCATGCCATTAGTTTTTTTTAATTGCTGTGTTGAAATGATGGCTTATACTGAGCTTTCTGTCCTTACTTCAAGGTAGAGAATGCTATCTGGTATGAGTTGGACTAGATGGCTACTGAGGTCCCTTCCACCCATGATATTCTGTGATTCTATGAGCTTACCAGGCAAAATAGTATAGAGGGAAAAGAGAAGAGGGCCCAAGACAGAGCCCTGTAGGATATCCACAGTTAGAAGTATTACCTGGAGGAAGATTCAGCAAAGAAGACTGGGAAGGGAGCAGTTAGGTATAAAGATAACCAGAGAAAGTTGTTACTAAAGCCCAGAGAAAAGAGAATATCAAATTGAAGGGAGTGATCTCCAGTGTTAATGGTTTTAGAGAGTTCAATATTGATGAGGATGAAGAAAGTACTACATATAATATGTTATTATATTATCATATATATGCCAGTTAGTAGATTGTTAACAACTTTGGAGAGAGCAGTTTCAATGGAATTATGAGATCAGAAGCCAGACTTTAGAGAGTTAAGAAGACAGTGGGAGGAAAGGAAGTGGAGGCACCAATTGTTGATGGCCATCTCAAGGAGTTGAGCCACAAAATGCAAGATTTGTATGGGACAGTAGATGGGGGGGAAGGATGATCAAGTAAAACTTTGGTTTTTTTAGGATGAGGATGGCATGGGCATGTTTACAGGGTGTAGGGAAGTAGCCCATAGACAAGGAGTGATTAAGTATAGGTGAAAATATGGATGATAGAGGAAATAATCTGTTGGAGACGATGGGATAGACTGGTACCTCTTGTGCATGTGAAAGGATTTAGTTTGACAAAGAGGACCACCTTTTCATGTGAGATATGAGTGAAATAGAATATAGTGGCAGAAGACATCTGAATGGTGTGAGTTGAGAAGGTGAGAAGAGGCAGCTCTTGGTTAATGGCTATGTATTTTTTTTTCAGTAAAATAGGAGGTTTTCATCTGGGGGGGGAATGAGAGCCATGCAAGATTTAAGGAGGGAGGAAAAGATTTGGAAGAACCACTTCAAGTGATACATCAGGATCTCTCATTAGGAGAACAAAGAGGTTCCAATGTGCTGGCAAATTATCTATGGATTTTTTTTTTTTGGAAAGACTGAATAAGAGTTACACATTTTTAAAAGAAATGGAGTACTGGGCTGGAGTCTACATTGGTAGTAAGAGGAAGAATACCAGTAAAATCAAGAATCATTCAAATTGATAAAGTAATAAGATATTGCAGCATAGTTGAAAGGCAGTACAATGTGGTAGAAAGAATACCGGATCTGAAGTCAGAAGGCCTAGTTTCTTTTCTCAGCTTTGCCAATAAATTGTGTGGCCTTCGGCAAAGCATTTCATAGCTCTATAGAGGGTATTAATTTCCTCATCTATAAAATGAGAGGTTTGGATAGCATGGCCTCTAAGGTTGCCGCCCCTTTCAGCTCCAAATCTGTGGTCCTATGATCCTCCTGGGATTGGAACATACTCCTACACAATTTAGTAATTCATTGGACCTGTGATCACATTGATATGACACCTCCTTCCATAGTAAGCCATCTAACTTTTCTTATCTCATATGATTCTTGTCTTTGTTTTCCCATAGATCCTCAGCAGAGAATCTATCCAGTGTCCTAGAGGCCTTCCTCAAGGTCTTCTTTTTTTGTGTGGGGCTTGTTATCCATTACTTTCATCACTTTCTTTTTAGATCATACATTTCCTCAAATATATGCTTCATGTCATTTTTTTGTATAGGTCAGCATAAGAAATAGATTTTAGCTTACTTGTGGCCTCCAAATCTCTTCAGGTCACCTGAAATTTTGATTCCTTGGAGATTGTAACTGTTCTAAGATTTGCAGCCATATCATATTGCTAAGAAAACATTTCTGTTTTAAAACAAATGTGGGGGGTAGTGTCTGTCCACTGGGGTGCATCTTGGAATCATTCAAAAGTACTGCACAATTTCCCAGATGTTATCTAATCTACTCCCTTTCTCTTATTCAATTATCTCATTATCTAATTACACTGCATGTTCAAGATATATGTACTTAGATAGTAATGTGATAGACTAGACATATAATACATAGTTGTCTTTCATTCATTTGGTTTTTTCCCAAGTGGATTGTTAGACTAACCTCCTTTGAGTATTCATTAATCTCATTTAGGAAACCTGGTAATGTCCTGGGTCTTGAAGCAATTTTTTGCTTTTTGCAAAATCGGTTTTGCTTCTACTGCTTTTTTCTCTGTGTAAGGCAATACTACTCCTACTACCTATAATTTATGTTAAGATTTACTTTAGATTTATATATTTATTTAAGTTTTATATCAAGATTTGCAAAGCACTCTACAAATATTTCGCATTTTATCCTTGCAACAACCCTAGCAGGTAGATACTATTATTATCCCCATTTTATAGATGAGAAAACTGAGGTAGGTGAGTTTAAGTGACTTGCCCAGGGTCACACAGCTAGTAAATGTCTGAGGCTAGATTTGTTACCCAGGTCTTCTTTACTCTAGGCCCAGCACTCTATCCACTATGCCAATTAGCTGCCTCAAAATTTTTCTTTGTCTTCCTCCATAATAATTTACAAATGAGTTGATATTCCAGACAAGTATTACTCTTGTGACTACTTGCTTGTTGAGGAGATCGATAGGGCATTTTCTGGGGCCTTTTAGCTTCATTATGGAGATGACTGTTTTAGTCAGTTAAACTTTTACAGGAAATACCTCACGGTCAATATCTTTGCCTTTTTCCATTTTCTTTCAGCATTCATAGCTCATTTGAATAGGTCCGTTTGACACCCTTTCAGTTGTTCACAGTATCTTCTCATCATTACATTTTCTTGTAATTTGTTACTGATTTTGATTTTGTTTGTCTGCTCACAGGTAGCTGATTCTGATATGATCTCCATGTCACTAACTAGTCATTTCCTGTCTGTAAAGATGTATTCAGTTTTATTTTTTGTGATGTTGGTTGTTTGGTGTTTGCCATGCCTAGCACCTTTACTCTTCTCAAATAATATACGATATATAAATGGGAGGCTTTGGAGCCATCTTCTAGTTTTTCGGTCCTTTTGTTTCTCAAACCAGAGTGATGTTTTTTTGTTTGTTTTGTTTTGTTTTGTTTTTTGCTTTTTAGAGAGCAGTTGGGGTTAAGTAACTTGCCTAAGGTCACACGGCTAGGTTTTTGTTTGTGTGTGCGTTAAGTGTCTGAGGCCAGATCCGAACTCAGGTCCTTCTGACTCCAGGGCTGACGCTCTACTCACTGCGCCACCTAGCCGCCCCCAGAGCGATGTTTTTAAAGATACTTTTACCATGCTCCTTTATGCTCTCCTTTGTCTTAGAGTATCAAAGTTTAGAGCATCTCAAGTTTTTCTTTACATTTTCTTTTGCCTATTTATCCTTTGCAATGGATATTAATAGACAAGCTGCAATCATCTTCATTTCACGGTGGTCTTTTGATTGAGTTCATCAGAAGCACTTCAAAGTGTGATGACTAAGTATTACATGAATTGATGTTCCTTGTCAAAATCTTTTTTTTTCCAGGCTGGAAGTACATTGGTCATTCATGGGCCCAATATCACTTTTGATTGGCATGGAAGCTTTGGCCTGCTGTTTCTGACCTGAGCCAGTTCAGCTCTCCTTAGGCACCCTGGTGTTCTCCCTGCGTCTCAGAGCTCACCACGGTCGTGTTAGATTTAGTATGTACACCAAATGAACTCAAGTTCAATCCACTAGTCTCATCTGCCTACAATCAAGGACTACAGGCATGCACCATGAAGCCTATTGTCAAATGCTTCTTGACTTGCCTTATTTATTATCTTTGGGATTATGATGAAACTAACTCCATCAATCTTTCTGTTTCTCTCTCTAAGGTCTGCCTGTGAACATTCCTCCCATTTAAGCTGAAATTTTCCTTTTTCTTCTGATTGTGTTTGTTTTAAGGACATCAGTATTGTTGTGGCTCATCTTGTTCAATCATATATGTCCATTTATTGGTTACTTGATAAAGACATCACATTTAGTATACCTATAGATATTAGTGTTTATAGAGAGTCTAAAACCTCTTGAGTCTTAATACTCTCTACCCTTTTTCCCTGCCATCCAGATACTGTTATTGTGGAAAAAGAAAGGGGCAACACAGGACTGAAGGGCCACCTTGTATTTTCTTCCTTCTTTTATGGGCTGCTATAGCTAGATGATTCCCCTAGTGGTCAACCAATGGATAATGAGACTACCATTATAAGATTGCAACAATCTCAAAGTTATTTGTGTGGTAATTGGAATTTCTCATAAATGTTGTAGGTTTTTAGATATTCAAAAATGTTGAATTTTCAGGTAGCCATCAAACCTCCAGCTGCCCTTCATTTACAAACTTAAATTATTAAAGCTACAAAGTTGTGCTTATAAAATCCTAGGTGTTTAACATTAAAAATAACTAAACTGAGTTCAACCAAGCATTACCAAAATGGAAAAGTATTAGGAGACATATGGAAGGACATTTCATAGAATTTACTTTAACATCATTGAATTGAGAGCTCAAAGGGAACTTAGAGGTCATCTAGTCCAAACTCCTCATTTTTCAGAGAGGATGTGAGGCCCAGAGAGGGGAAGACAGTTGGAACAAAAACCAGGCCTCCTGGCATCTGATCTATTTATCTTTCCACTATAACATACTGCCTCACATAGACAGTAACATTATTGTACACTCCTCGATTTCTTCCCCAAAGTACCCCCATTTCCTTATTATGACATGAGGTTAATATTGGGTTCCCAGAGCCATCAGCCACAGATCTAGAGTTCTAGCAGGCTCTACCAAGCTGGAAAGCCTATAGGCTCAGTACTGGTGGAAGCTTGTGCCTGATGCTGTGAAACTACTAGAGCTAAGTATAGAGAGATTTAGCTACTAAGCAATGATTTTTTAAGCCATAATCATCCATGAAACAAAGAAAAAAATATACAGAATAGACCTTCACCTTCTTTGATTCCCTTCTTCCACAATGCTGATGGCAGAGTGGTAAAAAGGGGGTCCACAAGTGTTAAGAATCTCATAGTTTGGAGATGCTAAATATGAGAATTTTGTCCAGGGATCTGTAGGCTAATAAACTGCTAGAGAAACACATCAATATTATATATTCTCATTATAAATGGAACTAGCAGACTTAAATCACATTTACATGGAAGGATGGCTCATGGGATCTCCTTGGAGAGGTAATAAGGGACTTAGAGGAGTTGGTTTCGTGGTACATCCAAAAGCATGAAACATCATTTCATGGGACACTTGGTTGTCTCATACTGTAGTGCTCATGATTAGTATAGGCAAACATCATACTACAAAGAATTTACTTCCCATTGGGACCAGCAAATAATTGACTTTCCTATACTAACAGACAGTATCAAAGTACAAGCCCTTACAGAAATACAGTGCACAAATTTGCTAATTGTTCTTCCTTCTCTGTAAATATTAGACATTTTGATTGTCTGACCATATGCAATTACAGTTGCCTCTTTCCTAATTTTAACAACAATCACTGTTAATTTCATTCTTTTTTACCTGCACTTAAACATCAGGAAGTGTTCTCGGAAGAACATTTCCTTACTGTCTGGGTTGACATGTCTGTATCCTGAGTGATTAATGATGAGGTAAAGTGTTAGGGTCATTTATTTTAAAAAGTAATTAACCTTTGCTATCATTTTCCATGTTTTGGTATGGTTTTTCTCAGTGACAGTTTAATGATTATTCTCATTTATAGTTGGAGAAGGGTTTCCTAGGCCAAGTATATTCGTTTTTAGGACAGAAAAAAGTCCATCTTACTTTTGTATTGAATAAACTAACAAAAATTCTGTTTCAAATTCCAAAAACATTTAATAACCTTTATTGAATGGCAGTAATAGTATATATGAAACATTACTAGAAAGAGCTCATTTGATTGTTTTGACTAACTTAACCAGTTGTCATTCATAGTGGTTGTTGTTTGTGAATAAAGGGACACAAAGTCTTGTTTAGTGCCATATTTTTGTTTACACAATCTCATGGAAAGGAGCAGTGATGCTGAGAATTACATGGGGAGTTTGCATGTGAATATGACTGTCTTATCCTAGAACATCTCCATAATCATTTTTCAAAATATAGAAAAAAATTAAATGATGTGAAAAATTAACTCGCACATTAGAATAGAACATTTTCTTTTACTTTTGTAACTACATTGTTCGTACTCTAAATACGTAGGTGTCCTTGGCCATATTATAATTAATGACCAACACATCATTACCTTCTAGCTATTTGGAAGGTGAACACCTATCTCTCCTTTTGGTTCATGAGAGAATAATAGGCCTTGAAAAAGAGTGCAGCAAAGGGTCATACGACTATCTTGAGGAGATAGGCTGTTGTTACTATCTGGACAAGACCTCCATTTTTTTTTTACTTTTAAAAAAAATTTTAGTTTATAGCATTCATTTCCACAAGATTTTGAGTTATAAATGTTCTCCCCATCTTTCCCCTACCCATCACCCCAGAACAGTGATCCCACTCAATACCCCCTCCTCCATTCTGCTCTCTCCTATATCCTCCCTCATTCCCCCTCCAACTTTCTAGTAGGGCAAGATGGATCTCCATACCCCAGTGCATGTAAAAAAATAATATTTTTTTAAACATTTGATTTTAAAACTTTAAATTCCAGATTCTTTCCCTTCTTCCCTTGTCACCTACCCTTACTGGGAAGATAAGCAATTCAATATAGGTTGTACATGTATAGTTATGCAAAACATTTCCATAGTGGATATGTTGTGAAAGACTGACTATACGTCCCCCCTCCTATCCTGCCCCCCACTTGTTCTATTTTCTATTTTGACCCTGTCCCTTTTCAAAAGTGTGTTCTTCTAACTACCCTCCCCCCAATCTGCCCTCCCTTCTATCATGTCCCCTCTTATCCCCTTCTCCCCTACTTTCCTGTAAGTTAAGATACCCAGTTTAGTTTGTATGTTGTTCCCTCCTTAAGCCAAATTCAATGAGAGTAAGTTTGACCCATTCCCATTTGCCTTCCTGTTCTTCCCTCCATTGTAACAGTTATCTCTTGCCTCTTTTATATGAGATAATTTACCCCATTCTATCTCTCCCTATCTCCTCTCATTATATTCCTCTCTCACCTCTTAATTTTATTTTTTAAATATCATCCCTTCCTATTCAATTGATCCTGTGCCCTCTGTCTATGTATACATGTATACATATATATATACACACTCACATATGCATTCATATGCCTATATACCTTCCTATATAGACATATCTATGTATGTATACATATATATATGCATTTATATTCCTTTAAACTATCCTCATACTGAGAAAAGTTTCATAAGTTATAATTATCACTTTTCCATGTAGGAATATAAATAGTTCAACTTTGATAAGTTGCTTATGATTTCTTTTCCCTGTTTACCTTCTCATGCTTCTCTTGCTTCTTATATTTGAATGTCAAATTTTCTATTCAACTCTGTTTTTTTCATCAAGAATACTTGAAAGTCCTCTATTTCATTAAATGACCATATTTTCCCTGAAACATTATACTCAGTTTTTCTGGGTAGGTGATTCTTGGTTTTAATCCTAGCTCCTTTGACCACAGGAATATCATATTCCAAGTCCTTCAATCCCTCAATGTAGAAGCTGCTAGATCTTGTGTTATCCTGATTGTGTTTCCACAGTATTCAAATTGTTTCTCTTGGCTCCTTGTAATATTTCCTCCTTGATCTGGGAACTCCAGAACCTGAGGCTAAAACCACGGGCTCACCACAGCTGGGCTCTTCTCCCATCATGCTGTGATGGACCCTTCCTGCCAGCCTGCCAAGCTGCTTTCAGCAGGAGATTTGTTTCTCTCTGTTATGTTGTGGCTTCTGTAGCTCTAAAATTTGTTTAGAGTTATATTTTATAGTTATTTGAGGTGGTTATGGGGGGAGCTCACAGAGTTTTCCTGCTTCTACCAAGACCACAATTTTAAAATGACTTACCTCTTACAAGGGGACATTACTCCAATGATCATGACATCTAGCATAGAACTTTAATATAGGGATTTTGTCTTTGAGCCCTCAGGATATCTGAGGATCAAGCAAGAGAAATTCTGGAAAATGGTAGTTAATTATTCATGAACTAAGGAAAAGAGTTGTAGAAATACATATTTTAATGAGAATTGTACAAAAGTGATAGCCATGAAAAATTGTGTTCCTCTTTGGCAGAAGAGCAACCAGGTAGAGCTATGTACCCTTTCTCTCCTAGGGTTGGTGGCCTTGTGTCAAAGTATGCCTGGCAAGGCCTAGGACATCAAAGTGATCTCTTCTAATCTAATTCATGTGCTTTGTAATAATGTTGCCATGTCTGTATCATTGGAGTTATTTCTAAGAATTATAGCTTTAGTTTTAATAAATTATTTTGGAAGAATTTGCCAATTTGTACTCAGCTAGGATTGTCCCCAAGGTCCACATCATATTAAGTCCTTATTAAATATTTTCCTCCCTCTGTGTCAAGTAAAACTGTTTTATTCACTGAGGTTCATCCTGTTGTAGTTTATAGATTGCAAGAATTGCTGGATGGAAAGAGCATCAACTGGGCTCAAAATTCCTTCTTAGAGCAATGTTGCTAACAATACTCATGGATCTTATTCCAGTGCCTCATTCATTATGTCAGAGAGGTGACCCTTGGTTCCTGAAGGCTGTGCCTGTGTCTGCCTGCTCTTTCTGCAGGTCCCTTTTATAATTTTCTGCTTTCCAAGGACTGGTCTAAGTATGGAAAGACTAGTAATATGGAAAGACTAGTAGGATGGCTATTTGTTGCTGAATTCTTTCATCATGACAACCCATGAAACAAAGAAAAATATGAGGGGCAGCTAGGTACTGCAGTGAATAGAGCACTGGCCCTGGAGCCAGAAGGACCTGAGTTCAAATCTGGCCTCAGACACTTGACACACTTAACCCATGTGACATTGGGCAAGTCATTTAACCCCAATTGTTCTACCTTCCTCCCTCCAAAAAAGCAAAAAGAAAAAGAAAAATACCAAATCACCCTCACTCCTCTTTTGTGGAATGTGAGTTTTAGATTATCTTTCTCTTCCTATGTGGTACATAGAAATTTCTTCAGGAATTATCAAGGAAAACAATTTAAATTTCTTCAAGCTTTTTCTGCTCAAAGCCAGAACTTATCAGGTGAAAAAGTCAATAATCTGGTGATTTTTATCAGATAAAGGTCTTATAAAGAAGAGATGAGGAAATACAGCTCCCTCCTTTCATTAGTGAGGAGAGTGACTATGAATATGGAATGTTTCATACTCTGTCACATGCAGTTAATGGATGATATAGTCTTGCTTAACTGAAATTTTCTTCTTTGTTGTATTGTACATGGGTTATGGGTTTCTCATGCAGGTTATGTGTGTCCATGTGGTTCTGTCTAGATGTGTCTCATGGGGATAATTCAATATCTCTAGGGTGTCCACCCACCCTTTTCCAAGGGAGACTTTGATTTATGTCAGGAGGGAAAATAGGACATTTAGGCCATGAGGCTAGCCACTCTGCTCTCCTTTGAGACAGAAGGCACTGCCAGCCTAGATTTATATTGATCTGCTCCCTAATATTGTTAGCTTAGGCATAATAATTTTAGGTTCAATCTGTGCTCCTGATCACTATCCTGTGACAGGGAAGAAGTACCTCAAGCTCTATGTACTTGACTCATTTCTCACCAAATGACATTTGCGCCAAGACCACACATCGCATATAAGAAATAAACTCATTTATCTAAGGCTTAGATATTGTTATTGTTGTTAGAATTATTCTAAGCTGATGCCAAATAGAAATCTGAGAAGGTATGTGACTAAGAATATACCAGACAATATAAAGAGTGAATGATTTCTCCCACTGGGAGCAAGATATCTTAGCTCAGCCAAGAAAAAGAGTCCTAGATCTCACCCAAGCAGAAATTCCCCAAAGTCTGTAGTGTGGTGAGCTGGAGATAGGGATATGACTAAGGTGCCAACTCCCCTACCGGTCAGCTTCTTCCCAGTCTTCTTTTCCCTTCAGGATCCAGATCTAGAAACACATGTCTTCTATCTTGGAGCTATAAGCTAAAAAAACCCTAAGATTTCTTCTCTCTCAACCTATTGCAAAACTCTACCCCTTGCAAAGACATGGCAAGTTGAGTAATCAGTCTCCAGCAGTGAGGAGACTCTTATGTAAATGGACTTGGAATCCCAGATTTTATTTGCCAGGGAAGGCTCCCTGGATAAGGGAGGGGAAAGAGACATGTTTGAAAAAGACTGAAAAAGCATCAAGAAAATTTTAAAAAACAAACAAGGGAGGTATGGTTGACTTTTATTCCACCAAATTGATTTGTTTTGTGGGGTAGAGTGATAAAATTGACCACTTAAAACACTACTTAAATATAACCTAGACAGGTTTATTACATTGTACTTGTTTTATTATACCATTTTAAGTGAATTAAATGAGATACAACATAAGAATTCAGGGCTTGAAATTAAAGTTCTTTCTAACAAATTACCTGTTTATTGGCTCAAAAATAGCCATGACCAATTATTTCTTTCTATCCATTGAGCTTGGAACCAGAAAGAAGTGTGAAAATGGATCATATTTTCATAGGTATATTTAGATTTCATTTCATCTCAACAATGATCATAAATCAGATCAACAGGAAGGAAAATGAAAAGGAGAATCACATTCCAGCAGTTACATTTTTCCATTGAAATTGTTCTTAGACATTTCATAGTCTCCTGCTACACCTGTTATTTGAAGAGGCTTCAGTAAATAAGCAGAACTGGTCTTTAATTTTTTTTAACAAATGGCTAGTTTTCTCTCATTTTAATGCTATGCTCAGAACTCTAGTCATATGTCTTTCATGTCTTTGGAAAGAACATGTCTTTCATGGTTATGGTGAGGAAAGCATCTCTTCACTTCAATTAGGAAAACTCTTTAGGGTTGGTGGCTCTGAAGAGCCCATCGCAGGGTCTCTGTGTTAAATAAGTGGAGTAATTAGCACGGGGCCTTTTGGTTTCCATTGGTAGGTAATGTCCTCTAGTGGTAGAAAGAGGAATGATATACAGAAAGAGCCTTGGGCAAAGTGGATACATCCATTTAGGAAATGAATTGCACAATGTAAATTGAAATGAGTCATTCAATTGATAGATTTAGACAGCTTCCTCTTTACTATCTAGAAACACTTATTTTGTCACTCTTTGGAAACTCTCCACACAAGATCAGGTTCTGTTCTGCTGACATACTGACTGAAGGTAGCCAAATTCTTCATTCCTCATTCCTGTTCATTTTGCTTCCCCGCAGCCACTAACACTGAAGTACATCTGTTTCTGAGCATGTGTATCCTTATAGGAAGCATCACCTATGCCAAACTGATGCCTTATGAACTGGTGCTTCATGTTTAGGAGTATATAGAAATGCAGCTATTAATAACCTGCTTCTCCCCCATGGAAACTTTTCTAGCTGTTCTAATGTCTGCATACCTTTCCTTGGTACTTAACTACCTAGCACATATACTTTACAAAGATAACTGCTCTCTGAACAAAGTTTTAAGTGTGTTTAAGTTTAAGAGTGGCAGCATGATGTAGTGGTTTAAATACTGGACTTGAGTCAGAAAGACCTATATTTCAAACTTTACCTCAGATACTTAGTAGCTGTGTGACCCTCACCAAGTCCCTATGTTCCATGAACACACCAGGTGGCTCCATCCCTTTGGGCCCTGCTGGCTTCCCTGGTCTAATACTATATTATAAATTGGGGAAGGAGACTGTGTGAGTGTCTGTCTCTTACCTGTTCTGCCCCCTAGAGCCTTCTACAGGATATGTAAAGCCCTGTGTCTTCCGGTACAATTTCCTTACATAAGGCAGAAGTTCTTTCTGCCTCTTCAGTACCATTTTCTTTAATTTCATATTTTAACCCTTCTTTGTTTTTTGTTGTTATTGTTTTCTTTTTAAGGAAATTTTCATTCTTCTTGATAACCTTGATACTCATCTCAGGGTTACCAACCTTTCAGGAGGGAGACTAACGTACATATTGTGAAGAGTAAATCTTTAATGTCAATCCCATCTGCTCTCTCCTTTCCATTCACTATCACAAGGTGTATCAATCCAAAATAGTGTATTTTTCTCATATAAATTATTGTAATAAACTTAGTTTCTCCCTCTTCAATTTTTCCTATACATTTCCAACAGACACATTTTTTAAGGCATAGCACTGATCATAATAGCTCAAATTTCTATAGTCAAATCAAATCAGGCACTGTGCTAAGACATGATGATACAATGAACCAAAAAGCAATCCCTGATATCAAGGAGTTCACAATCTAATGAGGCAAACTACATGCACACAACTAGGTATAAAGCAGATATATGCAGGATAAATTGGAGCTAATACTACAGGGAAGAGTTTAAGATTAAGGAGGACTGAGAAAGGCTTCTTGCAGAAGGTGGAACTTTAGCTGAGCCTTGGAGGAAGCTAGGGAAGCCAGGAGATGAAGATGAGAAGAGAGTGTTCCATGGATGGGTAACAGCCAGTGAAAATACATGGAGTTAGGAGGCAATTTCATAGTTAAGGAACAGCAAGGAGGCCAGCATTACTAGATAACAGAGTATATGGAGGGGAGTAAGGTGTAAAAAGAATATAGAGCCAGAAAGGACCTAGGTTACAAAGGCTTTTAAATGCCAGAGGGTTTTCTTTTTGGTCCTGGAGGTAATATGGAGTCATTGGAGTTTATTGAATGGGGGGAGAGGGGAAGGACTTTAGGAAGATCACTTTGACAATCGAGTGGAGTATGGACTAGAGAGGCAAGAAACTTAAGGCAGGGACACCAACCAGCAGGCTATGATAGTAATCCAGGCCAAAGATGATAAGGGCCCATACTAAGGTGTTAGATACTAGATGTTACAAAAGTAGAAATAACAAGACTTGGAAATTTCTTGGATATTGGGAGATAAGGGATAGTGAGAATTCAAGGATGACACCTAGGTTGGGAGCTTGGTTGACTGGGAAGATGGTGGTACCCTTGACAGAAATAGGGGATTTAGGAAGAGGGGAGGGTTTGGGGGGGGAAAGATAATGAGTTTTAGTTTGGACATGTTACAGAGGTTAAAATGTCATTAGGAAATCCTGTTCAAGATGTCTAAGCAGCAGTTGGATACATAAGATTGGATGTCAGGAGAGAGGTTAGGGTTAGATAAATGGTCTGAAAATCATCAGCCTAAAGGTGATAATAGGAACTTATGAGTTTGCCAAGTGAAATAATATAGAGAAAGAAGTAATGAAGGCCTAGGGCTGAGCTTTTGGAGACATCCAAAGTTAGTGGATGTGACTTGGAGGATGGTTCAGTAAAGGATACTTAAAAGGAATGGTCACACAGGTATGAGAACTAGTATAGAGCAGAGAAGAGAGTCTCTAGGAGAAGAGGGTGATTGACAGCATCAAAAGCTTCAGTTTCTTCATTTAAAAACGATGGGATTGGGGGCTGAGCCAAGATGGCGGAGTAGAAACAGCTCATCCAAGCCACTCTGCCCCCAGATTCCCCCCAAACTATGTAAAAGGGGACTCTGAACAACTTCTGGAGCCCCAGAACCCACAGAACGACACAGAGAAGCTAACCTCCTGCTGAGGACAGCCCAGCAGCCCTGCAGGAAGGACCAGCACAGCGGTCTGGGAGCCGGCAACGCGCAGAGCGCAGGAGCCCAGCCGAGCCGAGCCCAGGTCCCCGTGAGCCGAGGTTTTAGCCCCAGGGCGGCAGGGCCAGCAGCCAGCTGGAGGAACCCCAGAACACCAGGAGCTGTGGCGACTCCAGAATTATCAACATAGACATGCCTAGGACAAAGCAAGAGGTTAGTGTCCTATGGACTTTGGGACCTGTATTTGGGGAATGCGTCAGCTCCCTCCCCTGGGGGCTAGAAGCTGCTGAGGAGACACGCCACTGTGTAGTTTTCAGAGGCATTTCCGGCTCCCAGCCTACAAATCGTGGGGAGATCCAGCGATCAGTCCTGGGGGTAATCGCTCTTGCTCTAACCTCCCTGGATCTGGATTGTGATCTAGGGTGGAAGTTGTGGGTGGGTTTATAGCTTGCCAGAAACGGAAGTTGCCCCCCACACGTTTGGGATGAAAATTCCTCTATCTGGCCTTAAAGCCATAGTGTGGCAACAAGCCCAAAAGTCAGGTAATCAAGTGGCAACATGCCAAGGCAAAGGAAACAGAAAAATGCAAACCTAGACTCCTATTTTGGGGGCATAGAGCAGGAAAAGGACTGTGAGGTCAGAAGTCCTGCTCTAAAAGCCCCAGGGGAAAACATGAGCGGGTTGCAGGCCATAGAGGACCTTAAGAAGGACTTTAAAAATCAAATAAGAGAAGTGGAGGAAAAATTGGAAAGAAATGAGAAGGATGCAGGAAAAGTATGAAATGAGGGTCAACAGCCTGACTGAGGAAAACAACACCTTAAAAAGTAGACTAACTCAAATGGCAAAGGAGGCCCAAAAGGGCAATGAGGAGAAGAATGCCTTAAAAAGTCGAATTTGCCAGATGGAAAAAGAATCTCAGAAGTTCACTGAGGAGATTGATTCCTTCAGAGTTAGACTGGAGCAAATGGAAGCTAATGACTTTATGAGAAATCAAGATGCTGTTAAACAGATCCAAAGAAATGAAAGATTAGAAGGCAATGTGAAATATCTCATGGGAAAAACCACTGACCTGGAAAATAGATCCAGGAGAGACAATTAAAAAATTATTGGACTACCTGAAAGCCATGATCAAGGAAAGAACCTAGAAATCACCCTTCAAGAAATTCTCAAGGAAACTGCCCTGATGTTTTAGATCCAGAGGGCAAAATAGAGGTTGAAAGAATCCACAGATCACCTCCTGAAAAAGATCCCAAAAAGAAAACTCCCAGGAATATTATAGCCAGGTTCCAGAATCCCCAGATCAAGGAGAAAATACTCCAAGCAGCCAGGAAGAAACAATTTCAATATTGTGGAAACACAATCAGAATAGCACAGGACCTGGCAGCTTCTACACTGAGGGATTGTAGGGCATGGAATATGATATTCCAGAGGGCAAAAGAACTGGGAATGAACCCAAGGGTCACCTACCCAGCAAAACTGAGTATTTTGTTTCAGGGGAAAATATGGTCATTCAGTGGAATAGAGGACTTTCAAGCATTCTTGAGGAAAAAACCAGAATTGAATAGAAAATTTCACATCCAGACACAAGAAGGAAGAGATGCCTGAGAAGGTAATCAGGGAAAAGAAATCAAAAGGAACTTATCAAAGTTGAACTATTTACATTCCTATATGGAAAAGCAATAACAGTGATTGATGATATCTTTCTCACTCTGAAAATAATGGAAGAAGGGTGTGTGGTCATATGAATACATATGTGAATGTACGTGTATATGGTTACAGTTATATATGGATAGAGGGCATAGGTTGAATTTGTTGGGAAGGGAGAATACTCAAGGGATGAAATTATGAGGTGAGAGAGGAAAGTGGCAAGAGGAGATGGGGAGGGGCGGAGCCAAGATGGCGGAGTAGAAACAGCTCTTCCAAGCCTCTCTGCCCCCAGATTCTCTACAAACTATGTAAAAAAGGACTCTGAAAAACTTCTGGAGCCCCAGCACCCACAGAACGACACAGAGAAGCTAACCTCCCGCTGAGGACAGCCCAGCACCCTGCAGGAAGGACCAGCGCAGCTGTCTGGGACCCGGCAGCGTGCAGAGCCCAGAGCGCAGAGCGCAGGAGCTGAGCCGAGCCGAGCCCAGGTCCACGTGAGCCGAGGTTTTAGCCCCAGGGCGGCAGGGCCAGCAGCCGGCTGGAGGAACCCCAGAACACCAGGAACTGTGGAGACGCCAGAATTATCAACATAGACTTGCCTAGGACAAAGTAAAAGGTTAGTGTCCTATGGACTTTGGGACCTGTATTTGGGGAATGCGTCAGCTCCCTCCCCTGGGGGCTAGAAGCTGCTGAGGAGACACGCCACTGTGTAGTTTTCAGAGGCATTTCCGGCTCCCAGCCTACAAATCATGGGGAGATCCAGCGATCAGTCTTGGGGGGTAATCGCTCTTGCTTTAACCTCCCTGGATCTGGATTGTGATCTAGGGTGGAAATTGTGGGTGGGTTTACAGCTTGCCAGAAACGGAAGTTGCCCCCAACACGTTCGGGACGAAAATTCCTCTATCTGGCCTTAAAGCCATAGTGTGGCAACAAGCCCAAACGTCAAGCAATTAAGTGGCAACATGCCAAGGCAAAGGAAACAGAAAAATGCAACCCTAGACTCCTATTTTGGGGGCATAGAGCGGGAAAAAGACTGTGAGGTCAGAAGTCCTGCTCCAAAAGCCCCAGGGGAAAACATGAACGGGTTGCAGGCCATAGAGGACCTTAAGAAGGACTTTAAAAATCAAATAAGAGAAGTGGAGGAAAAATTGGAAAGAGAAATGAGAAGGATGCAGGAAAAGTATGAAATGAGGGTCAACAGCCTGACTGATGAAACAACACCTTAAAAAATAGACTAACTCAAATGGCAAAGGAGGCCCAAAAGGGCAATGAGGAGAAGAATGCCTTAAAAAGTCGAATTTGCCAGATGGAAAAAGAATCTCAAAAGTTCACTGAGGAGATTCATTCCTTCAGAGTTAGACTGGAGCAAATGGGAGCTAGTGACTTTATGAGAAATCAAGATGCTGTTAAGCAGATCCAAACAAACGAAAGATTAGAAGGCAATGTGAAATATCTCATGGGAAAACCACTGACCTGGAAAATAGATCCAGGAGAGACAATTTAAAAATTATTGGACTACCTGAAAGCCATTATCAAGGAAAGAACCTAGAAATCACCCTTCAAGAAATTCTCAAGGAAAACTGCCCTGATGTTTTAGATCCAGAGGGCAAAATAGAGGTTGAAAGAATCCACCGATCACCTCCTGAAAAAGATCCCAAAAAGAAAACTCCCAGAAACATTATAGCCAGGTTCCAGAATCCCCAGATCAAGGAGAAAATACTACAAGCAGCCAGGAAGAAACAATTTCAATATTGTGGAAACACAATCAGAATAGCCCAGGACCTGGCAGCTTCTACACTGAGGGATGGAAGGGCATGGAATATGATATTCCAGAGGGCAAAAGAACTGGGAATGAACCCAAGGGTCACCTACCCAGCAAACTGAGTATTTTGTTTCAGGGGAAAATATGGTCATTCAGTGGAATAGAGGACTTTCAAGCATTCTTGAGGAAAAACCAGAGTTGAATAGAAAATTTGACATCCAGACGCAAGAAGTAAGAGATGCCTGAGAAGGTAATCAGGGAAAAGAAATCAAAAGGAACTTATCAAAGCTGAACTATTTACATTCCTATATGGAAAAGCAATATCTGTGACTGATGATATCTTTCTCACTATGAAAATAATGGAAGAAGGTGGTGTGGTCATATGAATACATATGTGAATGTGTGTGTATATGGTTACAGTCATACATGGATAGAGGGCATAGGTTGAATTTGTTGGGAAGGGAGAATACTCAAGGGATGAAATTATGAGGTGAGAGAGGAAAGTGGCAAGAGGAGATGGGGAGAGACAGGGTAGGGTAAACTATCTCATGTAGAAGAAGCAAGGGGAAGTGGTTGCAAGGGAGGGGGAGAATAGGAAGGCAAAAAAGGCAAAACCACATTCTCATTGAATTTGGTTCAGGGAGAGAATGACATACATACTAAATGGGACATCTCAACCTGTAGCAGAATAGGGGGAAGGGGGATGAGAGGAGGGATGATGGATGGGAGGGCATCCTTGGGGGGAGGGGAGGTTGGAGGTACCCACTATAGAAGAGGGACAGGATCATGTAGGGAATGGACCAGGTGGGGGGTGGGATGAGTGGGAGGGAATTATAAGCAGCCTTGTACAATATATCTACTATGATAATGTTTTGCATAGCTAGACATGTACAATATATACTGAATTACTTATCTCCCAAGAAGGAATGGGTGACAAGGGAGGAAGGAAATGGATCTAAAATTCGAGGTTGTAACATTAAATGTTTCAAATATATATAAATACTATTATTAATACTCTTTTGCTTGTAATAGGGAGATAAGATGTGCAGGCATTGGGACACAAAGATTCACCTTCCTCTAATGGAAAAGTCGAAGGGGGTATGGGAGAAGGTATGGGAGAGAGCAGATTGGAGGAACCGATATCTTGTGGGACTGCTATTCTGGGAGGTTGGGTAGGGGAATAATGGGGGGAAAATGATTGTAACTCAAAACCTGGCGGAAATGAATGATGTAAAACAGAAGTTAATAAAGTATTTGTTTAAAAAAAAATCACTATGTAAAAAAAAAAAAAGAGGAGATGGGGAGAGACAGGGTAGGGTAAACTATCACATGTAGAAGAATCAAGGGGAAGTGGTTGCAAGGGAGGGGGAGAATAGGAAGGCTAAAAAGGCAAAACCACATTCACATTGAATTTGGTTCAGGGAGAGAATGACATACATACTAAATGGGATATCTTAACCTGCAGCAGAATAGGGGGAAGGGGGATGAGAGGAGGGATGATGAATGGGAGGGCATCCTTGGGGGGAGGGGAGGTTGGAAGTATCCACTATAGAAGAGGGACAGGATCATGTAGGGAATGGACCAGGTGGGGGGTGGGATGAGTGGGAGGGTATTATAAGCAGCCTTGTACAATATATCTACTATGATAATGTTTTTCATAGCTAGACATGTACAACATATACTGAATTACTTATCTCCCAAGAGGGAATGGGTGACAAGGGAGGAAGGAAATGGATCTGAAATTCGAGGTCTTAACATTAAATGTTTCAAATATATATAAATACTATTATTAATACTCTTTTGCTTGTAATAGGGAGATAAGATATGCAGGCATTGGGACACAAAGATTCATCTTCCTCCAATGTAAAAGTCGAAGCAGGTATGGGAGAAGGTATGGGAGAGAGCAGATTGGAGGAAGCGATATCTTGTGGGACTGCTATTCTGTGAGGGTGGGTAGGGGAATAACGGGGGGAAAATGACTGTAACTCAAAATCTGGCGGAAATGAATGATGTAAAACAGAAGTTAATAAAGCGTTTGTTTAAAAAAAAAGAAAAAAAAGAATAAAAATGATGGGATTGGACTAGATGGTTTCTAAGATCCCTTGTGATTTCAGATCCGTCTTCTGTGATTTTAGTAATAAAGTCAGAATTCCATAGTCTGCTTTTCATAGCCATCCATATGTCCCCAACCTAACCTTTCAGCCTTGTCTCTCACTAAAAAGGTTCACTCACTGTTACCCAAATAGATAGGGATACACACACACACATTCATTTACTTTCCTCCTCTGTGCCTTAATTTAATGTGTTTCCCTCTATGTGGAATTCTTTTCCGACCCTCTCTGCAATCTCTGTCCTTTGAAATCTTTTCCTTCCTTCTGATCCCCCAAGCCAAAAATTATTCTTTCCCTCTTCTGAATCCCCATAGAATTTCACTTGTATCTCTCTTATGACACACACACAACAGATTAGGAGTTGGCTTAGAGGAGAGACTTAGGCCAGACTTGGTACCAGTCTTCAAGTATGTGAAATCCTTTCATGTGACAGAAGTATTCAACTGTTCTGCTTGACTCCAGCAAGCACAATTAGGAGTAGCCAGTGTAAGATTCAAGGAGGCAGCTTCATTTCCATGTCTTAGCTCACCCATAAGACTATAAGTTCCTGGAAGGGAGGCACTAGGTTAGTGTGTATGTGTGTGTCTGTCTATCTCTTACAGTACCTAACACAGGGCTTTTTATGAAGTATGTTTTTAGTAGCTATTACATGAATAAGTGAATGAATCAAATTCATTCACTCATAGAATGATTAGTAATTATGGTTCTGACTATATAATACAGCATGGGACCTGGTGACATTTCTGCTTAAGGACGATTTGGGTCACATTGCCAACAACAGTCCTTCGCTTCCACCAATCTTGTCTATACAGTATAAAAGTAATTAGTTGAAAAGTGAATTATTCAGTCCATTCATATTTATGCATCCATGATATAGACTCTCACCCCTCTTCCTCCAAACCCCCCCCAAAAAAAAACCTTAGCATAACTGATTTTCCCACTGACTTGATCAGTTGTTTTGGTGGAATTGTGGAAATGATGTTGGACTTACAATCCAAGATGTAGGTTCCTATCCTTGAGTCCATCTGGTTACTTGCAATGTGACCATGGAAAGGTCACTTGGTCCCCTTAACATGTTTCTTTGCCCTAAAATGTGAATATCTGTCCTTCCTACTTCAAAGTATCATTGTGATGATCAGATAATAGATATGAAAGAGCTTTGAAAATGAGTTTATCCAAACCTTTGCAGTAGCCTATAACCTCTCTTCTTCCAGTCAGTCCTACACATTACCATCATATACATTTTCCCAAGCCATCATTCTGATCATAAGAATAACCATTCATAGGGCGGCTAGGTGGAACAGTGAGTAGAGCATCGGCCCTGGAGTCAGAAGGACCTGAGTTCGGATCTAGCCTCAGACACAACGCACACACACACAAACAAACAAACAAACAAACAAACAAACAAAAAAACCTAGCCGTGTAACCTTGTGCAAGTTACTTAACCCCGATTGCCCTCCAAAAAGCATAAAAAAAGAATAACCATTCACATGGTGCTTCCCTCACAACAAGTGGTAAGAGGTATTGCCTCTGCTTCACAGATGAGGAAACTAAGGCTCATAGAGAAATATGAAATGATCGCATATTTACTTGTATTCTGTGTGTGTATAAAGATATTATTTATGGAGTCAAATCCTTAGAATGGCCATTTGAGACGCAGCATAGGATGACAGAATGAGCATCGGATTTGGGATCAAAAGACCTAAGTTCAAATACTGGTTCTGGCACTGCTTATGTGACCTCAGGCAATTTTTTTCCCTTCACTGGGCCTCAATTTCCTTTTCTGTCAGATGAGGGAATTGTACTTATTAAGGTCCTTTCCAGCTCTAAATCCTATACTTTCCCTCCATGTATGGTTTTTTGACATTCAGAAGTTGTTTTTTTATCTCTAAAAAAGTATTCCTTGTCCAGTCAACCCTCTCATCGGGATGTAGGAGGGCACAGAGATGTTTCCACTGGGAAACATTCTGCCAGGTTCAGAGACGTCAAGGGCTTTGGGGAGTTCTACTCTCCAAGGCCTTCAACAAGAGCAGAGTCACTGGGGCATGTGTGAAGATGGTCCCAAAGCAGATACCAAGTTTGTCTGAATGCCAATCCCTGGAAGTCAGTGTTTATGCAAAAGTAGGGGATCCCCATTTCTAGGACAACATACTGAAAGAGGCTCGGTGTTGTTCCTGTGTGGAAATACTTAATGATGGGTCAGGCTGTGATCAGGAGCAGGAATTCACATGATAATGACAGCCTCTGTTGTTTCCTGCTGCAGCCACTGCTGCTCTAAGGAAGGAATCATTCACAGGAAACTTAATTAGAACCATTCCCATTCAAAGAAACCGTGTATCAAAAACTCCCATAAAAAAGCAAGCAAGCCCTGCCAAATTAGCTATAGCTATAAAAAGCACTCAGCCCGAAATGGTAGCTGAGATTCACTTTGAAGTTGCCTGACTCTCTCCTCTCCCTTTTATCCCTCCCTGTGCTTCACTCTCCCACCCTGTCCCGGCCACAGACACAGACACACGGACACACAGACACATGCTCACATTCACAATCACACTCATACACTCACACACACTCATACACTCACATACACTCATTCATACACTCACACACACATACACACACAAACACACACACACACACACACACACTAAGCAGAGAAAATAAATCTACTCAAGTATAACAAGAATATTCCCTGGAATATTCCCCATCTGATCCATGATTTGCTTAGCATTTCAGAGGCACTTACACTTCACTTGACACTGAAACCAAACAATTCAATTTCATTTAACTAGCATTCATTAAACCCCTACTATGTGCAAGACATTGAACAAATACATACATATGTCCCCAATTTTTGAAGTGTATCCACATGTATATTACATATAATACATACACATATACACATATGTAAATGTCATGGTCCTTGACTTGACACTGAAACCAAACAATTCAATTTCATTTAACAAGCATTCATTCATTAAACCCCTACTATGTGCAAGGCATTGAACAAATACATATATATGTCCCCAATTTTCAAAATATATCCACATGTATATTACATACAATACATATACATACACATATGTAAACGTCAAGGCCAAACACAAGGAAGATCAACTAATTAATTCATGACTCTTGTTTTTTTAATACTTCTGGAATGAGAGATAATTTTTTTTTGTTTAAATAACAGCCTTATGCCTTCTTTGTGTAGGTGTCACTACTGAATATATTCACTAAGCCTGTATTCCAGCCTTGAAATTTAAATATACTTGTTGCAGTTCAAACATGGGGATTAGTTTCATGTATTAATGTTTTTAATGAATGAAGAATATTTTAGTTAAAACATTATTTACGGGGCGGCTAGGTGGCGCAGTGAATAGAGCGCCGGCCCTGGAGTCAGAAGGACCTGAGTTCGGAGCTGGCCTCCAACACTTAATCCACTCAAACAAAAACCTAGCCGTGTAACCTTGGGCAAGTTACTTAACCCCAATTGCCCCAAAGGGGCGGCTAGGTGGCGCAGTGAGTAAGAGCGCTGGCCTCGGAGTTGGGATGACCCGAGATCAGATCCGGCGTCAGAAAATGAACACCCACGCATAAATAATGACTATCCCTGTAACCTTGAGCAAGTTACTTTGCCCCAATTGCTTAAAAAAAAAAAACACATTATTTACCTTGTTGATAAAAATGTAAATGGGATCCTAAATCAGGAATTGTTCAATTCTTTTTTTCTATGTATTTTCACTGGCATTTGGCTTTTTAGTTTAGAGACAATAATAGACATATTCCACTTTCACCCTTTTTATTTTGCTTCTTACCTATCAGTTTTGGGTTGTCTTGGGATGTAGTCATTGGTCCCTCACTAGAGTTCTTCAAGCAAAAACTGGATGACATTTTTTTATCTTATCTTTGACTCCTTTTTCCTTCCCTGAATATCCAGTTAGTTTCCACATCTTGCTTTTTCTTCCTCTGTAACATCTCTCACATCCAATCCCTTCTCTCTACTCATATAGCTACCACCTTAATTCAAGATCATCATTACATCTCTCCTTGCAGAGGGCCATCTCCAGTCCTCTTGATCTCTATCTCACCACTGGACTCAGATGGCTCTGGAGGAGAAAGTGAGGCTGGTGACCTTGCAGAGCCCTCCCTCACTTAAATCCAATTCACTTGCAAGTCATGGCATCATCTTCCTGATGTCATGGTCTCTTCAAGAGGGAAGGACGGGGGTGGCTAAGTGGCACAGTGAATAGAGCGCTGGCCCTGGAATCAGTAGGACCTGAGTTCGGGTCTGGCCTCAGACACTTAACACTTACTGGCCAAGTGACCTTGGGCAGGTCACTTAACCCAACTGCCCTGCCTCCCCCCTCCAAAAAGCCAAAAAAAAAAAGAGTGAAGGACAAACAAAAACAACTTAGATTATTTCATCAGCCTCATTGGATATTACTTCCTGTTGAGTACTCTATAATGAAGTCAAACTGGTTTTCTTTATACATGCCATTCCCTCTCCCATTTCTTTACATTTGGACTAGCTGTCTCCTTTGCCTGGAATGCACTCCTCACTTCTGTCTCTTAATCTTTAAATCCAGTAACCTTTTCTCAATCCTCATTCTCCTTGACCTGTCTTCAGCCTTTGACATTCTTGATCCCTCTCTCCATGTTAATACTTTCTTCTCTTTAGGTTTTTGGGACACTCCTCTCTCCTGGTTTTCCTTCTACCAATCTAACCTGTTTTTTGCCTCCTTTGCTGGATCTTTTCCCAGATCAGAGGCTCTAACCATAGGTAATACTCAGGGTTCTGTCCTGGACTCTCTTCTCCTTCTATGCTAGTTCACTTGATGATCACATCAGCTCTCATGGATTTAATTACCATTTTATGCTGACAATTGTCAAATCTACCTTTCCTGCCCCAATCTGTTGTTGATCTCCAGTCTCACTTCTCCAACTGCTTTTCGGACATCTCAAACTGAATGTCTAGTGGACGTCTTAAACTCAATATGTCCCAAACAAAATTCATTATCTTTCTTCCTAAACCCTCACTCCCTCCTACTTTCCCTATTGTTCTTGTTGCTCATCCTTCATTTTTTTTAAACAAATGCTTTATTAACTTCTAGTTTACATCATTCATTTCCACCAGATTTTGAGTTACAATTTTTCCCCCATTTTCCCCTACCCACCACCCCAGAATAGCAGTCCCACAAGATATCTCCTCATCCAGTGTGCTCTCTCCCATATCTTCTTCCATACCCCTTTCGACTTTACCATTAGGGCAAGGTAAATCTCTGTGCCCCCATGCCTACACATCTTATCTCCCAATTACATGCAAAATAGTATTAATAATAGTATTTTTATATATTTGAAACATTTAATTTTAAAACTATGAATTTCAGATGCATTCCCTGTCTCCCTTGTCACCCACTCCCTCTGGGAAGATAAAGAATTCAGTATGTGTTGTACTTATATAGCTATGCAAAACATTACCATAGTAGATATATTGTAAAAGACTGCTTATATTTCCCTCCTGGTACATTCCCTACTTTGATCTTGTCCCTCTTCGATAGTGGGTACTTCCAACCTCCCCTCCCCCCAGGATGCTCTCCCCTCCATCATCCCCCCTCTCATCCCCCTTCCCCCTAGTCTCCTGCAGGGTGAGATATCCCATTTAGTATGTATGTTATTCTCTCCCTGAGCCAGATTCAGTGAGAATATAGTCTTGCCTTTTTACCTTCCTGTTCTTCCCCTCCCCTGCTACTACTTCCCCTTGGCTCTTATACTTGAGATAGTTTACCCCACCCTGTCTCTCCCCATCTCCTCTTGCCACATTCCTCTCTCACCTCTTAACTTCACCCCTTAAGTATCATCCCTTCCCACCAAATTCAACTTGTGCCCTCTATCCATGTATACCTGTAAATATATATACTCCCATTCACATATGTATTCATATGCCCATATACCCTACTTCCATTACTTTCATACTGAGAAAGGTTTCATCAGTTACCGTTATTGTTTTTCCATCTAGGAATGTAAATAGTTCAACTTTGATAACTTCCCTTTGATTTCTTTTTCCTGTTTACCTTCTCAAGCATCTCTTGCTTCTTGTGTCTGAATGTCAAATTTTCTATTCAACTCTGGTTTTTTCCTCAACAATGCTTGAAAGTCCTCTATTCCACTGAATGACCATATTTTCCCCTGAAACAAAATACTCAATTTTGCTGGGTATGAGATTCTTTTAATCCCATGTCCTTTGCCCTCTGGAATATCATATTCCATGCCCTCCAGCCTCTCGGTGTAGAAGCTGCCAGGTCCTGTGCTATTCTGAATGTGTTTCCACAATATTGAACTTGTTTCTTCCTGGCTGCTTGTAGTATTTTCTACTTGATCTGGGAATTCTGGAACCTGGCTATAATATTCCTGGGGGTTTTCTTTTTGGGATCTTTTTCCGGAGGTAATTGGTGGATTCCTTCAACCTCTATTTCCCCCTCTGGGTCTAAAACATTTCTAGGTTCTTTCTTTGATCATGGCTTTCAGGTAGTCCAATAAATTTTAAATTATCTCTCCTGGATCTATTTTCCAAGTCAGTGGTTTTTCCCATGAGATATTTCACATTGCCATCTATTCTTTAATTTGTTTGGATCTGTTTAACAGCATCTTGATTTCTCATAAAGTCACTAGCTTCCATTTGCTCCAGTCTAACTCTGAAGGAATGAATCTCCTCAGTGAGCTTTTGAGATTCTTTTCCCATCTGGCAAATTCAGCTTTTTAAGACATTCTTCTCCTCATTGCCCTTTTGAGCCTCCTTTGCCATTTGAGTTAGTCTATTTTTTAAGGTATTATTTTCCTCAGGCTGTTGGCTCTCGTTTCATATTTTTCCTGCATCCTTCTTATTTCTCTTCCCAAATTTTCCTCCACTTCTTTTATTTGGTGTTTAAAAGCCTTCTTAAGGTCCTCTATGGCCTGTAACCCACTCATATTTTCATTTGGGGCTTTTGGTGCAGGAGTTCTGACCTCACAGTCCTCCTCCTGTTCCATACTTTGATCCTCTTTGCCCCCCAAATAGGAGTCTAATGTTGAATTTTTCTGCTTATTTTGTTTCCTTTGCCTAAGCATGTTGCCACTCACTTACTTGACTTTTGGGCTTGTTGCCACAGTAGGACTCTGCCACCAGACAGGGGAACTTCTATCCCAAACATTGGGCTCTTCTCAACTTCCAGAGGTATTAGTTGGGTGGCCTCTGTGAAGACTCCACACACTCTGGCAAGCTGGCCATACACCCCAAGACCTCCACCCCATACCACAATCCAGATCCAGGGAGGTTAAAGCAAGAGCGATTAACCCCCAGACTGATCGCTGTATCCCCCTACAGTTAGCAGACCAGGAGCTGAAGCTGCTACATAGCGTCTTTGCTGTGTCTCCTCAGCAGCTTCTCGCCCCCAGGGGAAGGAGCCTACTTGTTCCTAAAAACTGGTCCCGAAGTCCATAGGGCACTAAACTCTCACTTTGTCCCAGGCATATCTGTGTTGATAAGTCTGCAATCACCACAGCTGCTGGTGTTCTGGGGTCCTAGGTTCCGGGCCTGGGCTCGGTTCCCAGAGAGCTTTGCTGTCAGTTCCCAGTGCAATGAGCTGGATGTTCCCTGCTGGGCTGCTGGGCTGTCCTCAGCAGGAGGTTAGTTTCTCTGTGTTGTTCTGTGGGCACTGGAGCCCCAGAAGTTGTTCAGAGTTGCCCTTTTACATGATTTTGAAGTGGTGTGGGTGAGAGCGCCTTGGAAGTGCTGTTTCTACTCTGCCATCTTGGCTCCTCCCCCACTCATCCTTCATTCTTGAAGAGAGTATTGAAGTCTTGATTACTTCTATAGCTTGCTGGTGAGTCTTCCTGCCTCATGTCTCCTCCCCCTTCAGTCCATTCTGCATTCTGCCGCTAAAGTAATTTTCTTAAAGTGAAAGTCTAATTGAGGTCATCTCTCCCTTCCCCCCACTCAAAAAACTCCAGCAGCTTCCTGTTGCCTCCAGTAGGAAATACAAAATGGTCTGTTTGACATTCAAAGCTCTTTATAACCTACCACTTCTCCCTTCCTTTTCAGTCTTCGTACATATTACTCCCCCCTACCATGTATGTTTCAATCCAGTGACACTGGCTTCTGGGGTGCTCCTCCAACAAAACACTGCATCTCTCAACTCTGTGAATTCTCTTTGGCTGTCTGTCCCCCATGCCTGGGATGCTCTTTCTCCTCAAGTCCATCTACGGACCTCTGTGGCTCACTTTAAGTCCCAACTAAAATCCTACCTCCTACTGGAAGCCTTTCTCAATGCCCCTTAATTTCAGTGCCTTCCCTCTGTTCATTATTTTCCAATTCTTCTTTTATATAGCTTGCTTTGTATATATTTGTTTGCATGTTGTCTTCCTCCATCAAGCTCCTTGAGAGCAGGAGCTGTTTTTTGCCTCTTTTTGTATCTCCAATGTTTAGCACAATTCCTGGAACATAGTAGGTACTTAATAAATGTTTATTGAAATAAATAGAAATCCTCATTTAAGATAGAATAGTTTCATGAAGCTTTTCCTGATCTCCCCATCTGCTATAAAACTTGGCATTTTTCAGTGCTATAAAATTAAACCCATTATGTTTCTGCCTAACTTTAATTTCTTTGTCACCTGCCCTAAATAGAACTAAATATGGCTTGCAAATTCAGAAACTGAGGCTGCTAGGTGGCACAGTGGATAGAATTCTCAAGTTAGGAATACCTGGAGTCAGGAAGATCTGAGTTCAAAACCAGTCTCAGACAGTATTAGCTGTGTGACCCAGGACAAATCTCATAACCTCTGTTTGCCTCCATTTCATCATCTGTAAGATGGGGAAAATAATAGCAACATTTCCCTCCCAGAATTGTTGTGAGGATCAAGTGAGGTAATAATTATAAAGCACTTACTGCCTACCATATAGTAAGTGCTCTATAAATGTTAGTTATTATTAGCTAGTAAGGAATGCATCACATTAAAAAAAACTTACTAATTCTTTTATATAAATGGAAGATATCAAGTTACTGGCTCCACTGAAAAATGATGTTAAACAGTGACTTCATCTCATGGAATCTTCGTCCAGTGATTTCAGTATATAATTTGGATCTGACAAATGGATAAGTGCAAAATTCTTAATATACCCCAAGGTGGGTCAGTACATGGGGTAGATCAAGATATGGCTTTGAAACCACAAAGCCTTGGTTTATGGACTCAAAAAATTCTTTTTCTGACATGTCCTAGTTATGTGATCCTGAGCAAACCTCTTTACCTCTCCACACTCCAGGCAATTCTTTTAGACTGGATGCTGATATGCACAAGGAGTTTCCTCACCCAGAAGCTCCCTCTCCAAGTGAAATTAGGGGTCTGATCACCTCTATTCCTGTGCCAAATAATGACAGAAAATAACTCTGGAAGTCAACTTGAATAAATGAACTAAGGCAGTACATGAAATGACCTTGATCTCTTCCAGGTAATACGCACCAAAGGTGTTATTTGTACGTTGGTCTCTAGACAAGACACATTGAACATAAAGCTATCAAGGAGAAAGCTATTGTTGAACATGTTAAGAGACAAATGGGATCCTGAAATCAAAACTCAGTGGATAGGACATGTTTAAAATAACTAACACCTCTGCAATACCAATCTGAATGTATATTTTCAGAACTGCAAAATGGACCATAAAAGATTGGAAAGTAGCCTAACAAAAATTCTTACAATATTAATAAAATACATGGTTTATCACTCTAAGGCAATTACACAAAGACAATCCTTCCATGCCAAAAAGGAGGAAGAGGATTAATAGACATTCTCAAAGTACATGATAACAAATAATTGAATTAAAAAAACCCTATAGAAATGTTTTTGGAACAAGTAGTTCCAAACAAATACTCTTCCTCCCTGAGCCAGAGAAAGACTAACAATAGATATACATTATTAAATTTATCAAATGATTCCATTTGACCTTCCATAGCCATGATCAAAGAGGGAATTTTTAAAAGCCTTCTGTGAGAAACATCTACCGACCATATAACAAAAAGAAGTATTGACCAAAAGGATGGGTTATGCAGATGTGTTTATGTAAATGGAAGTGTTTATAATGACGGTTCAGGGCTATGTCATAGCCAATAGACATTATGGAAGGGTTATCCTTAAGGAAACCAGACTCATTGATCACTGCAGATTATGTATGCAAGGTAATGCTAGAAACTGTATAACACATCATTACAGACTGGGAAAAATCTAGCATTTAGCAAATACATGGCAAGACATTACTTACTGACTAGAATTATACATCCAAAGCTCACTATCTCTCATAGACTGACAGAATAAATATCTTTAGTACAAATACAGACCTTAAAATATCCTGGAGAATTTAACCAACAAACTATACCAGAAATAGAACATTAACACAAACCAAATTGTTGCTCATAATCATCTGGACATAATATTGATCCAAAAATCTTCACAAATAGTGTCTTTCAATAGATGCCACTTTACCAAAATACTCATAACTTCTGAACTGCATAGAATGAAAAGCTGCAAAATACAGGGATGTACCGGAAGAAATCAAAATCACATGGAAACTATTCAAGGTACCCATCAGCCCTGTCACCCTCTTCACTACTAGAGTTGTACCTAGGATACTTTTGTTGAACCTATAGCAGTTGAGTTTACATTCCAGTATTTTTATTTCACTATAAAATCAGTTATATTATCTTTCCTAGTTCATAGAATATCATATGTACAATGAGCAGGATAATTGCTTATTTGAATACCATTCCTATCTGAACTCAAAAATAACAGTAATAATTGACATTTAGATCAATCTTTAAATATGACAAAACACTTTAAATAGATCACATATTTAAGCCTCACAACAATCCTGTGAAACAGATACTATCAGCATTATTTTACTGTTGCGGAAACAGCCTTAGAAAGGGGAATGACTTGCCCAGTATCACACATCTAAAATGGGTCAGCAGTGAGAGGTGAATCCAGATTCAGTAAGGTGGCATGTAGAAACATCTTTTATTTAATATCAAAAGATCATCTTAAACACAGAATGACTGAGCTAGAAGAGGCATTAGCGATAATCTGACAGAACTACTTCGTTTTTTCAATGATCAGACTGAAACCCAGTTAAGAGCCCAGCCAGTAGATCCCAGAGGGGAATCCTTTTCTGAGGTCTTGTTTCAGAGAGAGGCAGCAAAATTCTGGGTTGGCATTGTCTCTGTACTGTAGTCTGCTAAGGCTGACAGCAGCAGTTTCATTATGGGCTAGTGGACATGGGGCATGGAAACTAGCTGGAGGATTCATCTGTCTTGTTTATCCTATCTCCAATGAGAAAGTCACATTTATAAAGTGCTTTCAAATATAGAAACCTCTGAGACAAGGCAATACAAGTATCATTCCTCCTTTTGAAGCACGCTTAGATATTCTTTTCCCGTCCCTGGAGCACTGAGTAGAAACTTGAGAATGCACAGCTATCTTCTGCCCGCTACCAGCTATATATGACCCTTCTTTGGATTGAAAAAGCTATTCACACATTACTGCACCTGGCAGAAGAAGAGACAGCTTCTGGTTGAAGGGTCTCTTGGGGGACAACTTCTTAAAAGATAAAATTTTACTCCAGTGAACCAGTGGAGGAAGGGAATGTTTTTCTCTGCTCTCAAACAGTGGTGGCACATCCTCTCCAGCTGGAGTTTATAAAATCTCCAGACTGCCTTTCCTTTTGGATTTTCTTACCTCTGGCATATTTGCTGTGCACACTGGAAGACCTGTGGATTCTGGTGACAGTGGCATAAGCTACTGGAACAGCTGAGATTGCAACAGCAGTAGGATCAGGCTTGCAACAAGGGAAGTTTTGGCACAGAAGAGAGAGGTTCCAGGAAGGAAGATCCAGCTCAGCTCTTTGATCAAACAATACCATGGATCTGTGGCCCCCAGAAGCTGCAGCACGTGCAGCAGTGCCCATACCCTAGTAAAACCATCTCGGTAGATGGGCTAATCCAGGTTGATGTTAACAGACTGGCCTCAAACCACTCAGTGCATTAGGGGGATGTGTCCCCCAAGCATGTGAAGACTCCCCCTGCCCCAGCAGAATGGATGGATGAAAACCATCTGTCCCAACAGCCATGAAGGTGGCTGAAGCAAGCGATAATGGTAGATTTCAAGATCATCCACTGGCTCCTGAGCCATCTCCAGTCATCCTGACTTTTGCCCTGCCACTGGACTTGGATGACTGGAATAGAGAGTGAGGTTGATGACTTTGGGCAACTCTGCCTCATTTAAATCTAGTTCACCTGCAAGTGTGACCTTACCCTTGATGTCATTGGTCCTCTTTGAAAACAAAGGATGAACAATAGCTTTGGCAACGGTGAAACATAAAACAACTAATTAGCAGTCTTACAAATATCGAATTTCAACAAGGTGTTTTGATTTTTTTTTTTTTTTGCTTTTTTGGAGGGGGAAAGGCAGGGCAATTCGGGTTAAGTGACTTGCCCAAGGTCACAGGGCTAGTAAGGGTTAAGTGTTGGAGGCCAGATTTGAACTCAGGCCCTCCTGACTCAAGGGATGGTGCTCTGTTCACTGCACTATCTGGCCATCTCTCAACAAGGTTTAAATATTAGCCTCCCAACTGATGTCCTAATCCTCATAAATTATTGGATTCTGTTCTAATCATTCTATGATTTTTCCAACCACCCCCGCTTCTTTTGTGAGTATAAACTACCTATTTCATGTGTTTGATTCATCCTTGTTCATTGGGTACTTTTCAACTTTCACTCCTTTGCCTAGACTTTGAGCCAATCACTATTTTATAAGTCATAATAATAAGAGTTATCATTTCCATAACACTTTAAGATTTATAAAGCCTTTTACAAATATTTTCTCATTTGATCCATACAACAACCCTGAGAGATAAGTGCTATTGTTATCTCCCTTTAAAAGATGAGGAAACTGAGGCAGACAGAGGTTAAGCTTGACTTACCTAGGGTTACACAAGCTAGTAAGTATTTGATTTGTATTTGAACTCAGGTCTTCTTGACTCCAGGCCCAGCACTCTATCCTCAGGGCTACCTAGAACTGCCTCAAAACTTTCCATAGTGGTAGTTGGGATGGGAGTGAAAAGCCAATGAATGTGATAAGAAACAGAAAAAGAGGTTGGGGGTGGGGGAATGGTGCTACATCCCCTACTGAGAAGTCAGGCAATTCCAGAGCTAGAAACTCTGGGTAAACTGTTGTGAGAGGTAAAGGGAAGGGACTGGCTTCGATTACCAGCCCCTGTGGCCTCAGCTGAGCAGTGCCTAATTAGATGCTATGTTAGGACCATTTTACAGCGAAGAAACATTGTGGTTTGTTCTTGTAATCTCAAAGGCTATGACAGCAGACTACAAATTCTGGCAGGGCCTACCAAACTGGAAGGGGTTTGTTCATCTGTAATCTGAGCCTCAGTCTAGCTAAATTGGGCGGCTCAGCACCAGTTTGGCAATAGGATGAATTTTTCACACATAGCAACTCTCCTGAGACTATCTCCTAACTGATAAAGAGGGGAAGAATCTTGGTAAGAAAGACTTCTGACTTAAATAAGATTTCTCAGTCTTGAAGTACTACTTATAGATGAGAAAAATGAGACTCAGAAAAGTTGAATGAGTTACCCAGATTTTCATAGCTAGTTAGTGTGTGGGCCAAGGCTCAAGCCCAAGCCCTTTGGATTTCAACATTAGTACAGCCTTTTATTACATCATGCTGCCTCTCAAAATTCTGCCATCAAATTCTCTTTGGCCAAAAACGATGGATTCTTCAGTCCTTTACCACCCCTCTGCAACAAGAGGACACAAGCATATGTGACTTACTGTTAAGTCCTCACTGCTGGCTTGTATTTGTCTATATATGGGTTTTCTCTTTTTAAAAAAAATTATTAACGTATTTTTAGTTTTCAACATTCACTTCCACCAGATTTGGAGTTCCACATTTTCTCTGCATCTCTCCCCTCCCAGACCCCAAGTTGTTGTGCATTCTGATTACCCCTTTTTCCCAATCTGCCCTCCCTTCTCTTACCCCCTTCCCTTCTATTTTTCTTGTAGGGCAAGATAGTATATAGAGGTTTTCTGAAAAGCAAGGGATGAAAGGACAGAAATGAGATGAGGAATGGAACCTAATCAGATTAATTAAATTAACACCAGTGTTAACAGTGAGAACTTTAGATGTCAGAAAACTAAGATACCCCTGCCTACATAGCATCAGCTTTCTAATTACTGTTGAAATTCCTCAGGTCAGGGAGAAGGGAGATAGCGACCATTTTTTTCAAAGTACAAATACAATTCTCTGATCACAAGGCACTTTATAAGAAAATTTTATTCACATACATATCCATCATGTTTAAGAATAAAAATCAGACAGAGAATCCCCTGCAGAAAGACTGCACAACTCTAGGGGATGATGAAGCCGTAGGGAGTTCCTTGGGTCTTATTGAACAGTAGTATATCTCCCTCGAACTTTAGGTATTTCTTTGCCAGGAGGACAGTCAGCCAAGTGGCAATCCAAAGACATTGGTAACCAAACCTGAAGAGATCAGCCACAAAGGTGGAGACATATTGGGAAGCCCAATATCCCAGTGCCTCTGAGAGGCCCAGCCATGGTGGCATAGCAACTTTTACTCAGAGATTCTGGAACAAGCAGCTCAGACTTTAAGGGGTATCACCTCCTTGACTGATGTAGGGAAAACTGAGAATATTGTTTCCAGACTTCTCAATACCCAGACAAGCCTCTAAACTCTGGTAAAAATGTCAGTCTGGTTCCATGCATGACAGCTTATCCCAGATATGAACACCAACAGAATTCTCTCCAATGTTCTCTGACATCACAAAAGCCCTGCAAATTACATTACCCTAAAAGAAGAGCCATTATAATTTAAACTGGAAAGATCAACTAAAAGAAATGATCACATGTCCTCCAAGGTGATCATGCCACTTAATACCATGGTGAACGTGAACTTGTCCAACATTGCACTTCCTTGGGCCTCTGTGGACCAGTTTCCTCATCTCTACACTTCTTTCTTTCTCTTCTACCCTACTTTCTACCCTCTTCTGGAGTAGGCCCTGCCCACTGGGTTTCACCTGCATCTAATCCCTCTTGTTTAAAAAAAATAAAACTATTGATAAGAATAGCCATCCATACCTCCTCTAGATTAATGATGGAGTCACTTGGTACAAATATGTTCTTAAATGGTCTTTCTGTGTGTCTAGAGGTAGAAATGGGGAACAGACTTTGCTTTTTTAAATCCATATGCAAAAATATAGCATGGCAGGCAAGACAAATGGAACATTTCTGCCAAAAACAACTGTACTTTTAGTAGGAAGCTCCTTGATTAAATCAGGAGATAGCAACCTCAGTAAGCTTTTAACTGCCAACAAAAATCTCAGATTGTGTGTTTACTCAACCCAACAAGCCAGAATTCAGGGGGTTAAAAGTGAGGGAGGTGTCAGAGAAAATAGAGGCAAGAGACTGAAAAGTCCCATATTATAAGCTTATGTCCCTCATTAGCTATGTGTTCTTTCCTCTATGTGACCCTAAGGATGTATCTTTCAGCTTAAACATTCTATAACTAGGTAGAAGGATCTTTAGAAGTCTGGCAGTTAAACTGTCTTACCAGCTAAGTATAGGAATGGGGGGAAGGGTCAGAGCAGAGGGGGGTGCAGGACTAAGCAGAATTAGAACCTTAAAGTGTGGGTTTCTTTGCAGACCTCTCTGCCTCTCAGGGCAACATTGAAAAAGAGAACAGAGCCAGGAAGTCAATGACAAAAAAAAAATCAGGGTGGGGCAAAACAGTCTTAGGCCCTAGACTGGGAAAGGATCCCCATTTGGTGGGGAAGGAGCAGTAAAACTGCTCCCCGCTCTTTCCATTGCCCCATCCAATGCAATCCAATAAAGACATTCATTAAACTCTAACTCTCTTTGCCAGCCAACTCCACCAGGGGGTATGTGGTGCACATTCCTTAAGGGATCGTTACCCTCTGCCAGTCCCAACTGGTTGCCTTGTCTTTAAAGATATCTGCAGTGACTCCCCCCATCCCCCATTGTGAGACTTTAGGACCTGTGCTTAGGAAAATGCTTTCACACACAATCTACTGTGCTTTAGAAAGTTCACCTCAGGCTTGTCATCTTCCCCGGGGAGGGAATGGGGACAAACAGCACAGATAGGGTAGCAGAATATTATATGAAAGTAGGAAATGATGGGGCAAAAGAGGGACCAATATAATCTAGGAATATTTAATTGAGGGGGAAAGAACACCTTGTTGGGGAGAGAATAGGGCAGTGTGAGTGCAAGGGTGGCATCTTCCAGAGTTTTGGAGGAGGAAGAGGATGACTGTGAGAGGGAGAGGGGAGTTCTGGGGGGAGGGCATTCCAGGCACAGGGAAAGTAAACCTGGTACTGGGCTCAAGCTCCACATCTTGCCAGGGCTGACTGCCTCCATCTAGATGGGACTCAGGAGACATAGTCTGAATCTGGGAGCCTAAATTTGGCTTCCGGAAATGCCCACTTCCTCCTGTTAGGCTTCAGACCTAGCTGAGAGTGGTCACCAAACAGACAAAGGGGATAGATAGGGCTGCCTAGTTAGGCCCTAAACTCAAGGGTCTCCCTTGGTTTCCAGGTTTAAAGTCAACGTTGATATCCTATGAAGTCATGCAAAATGAAGGGAGTTCAACTACTCATTAGTTGTAATGAGTGTGTAGGCCCTGCTACCCCCTCCTCTGCACCCCCCCACACACCCTAGTACTTCTGGGGACGGTGCAGAGATGGTAGTCAAGCCAGGCTAGAACAACAGGAGTAGGACTGAAATTAGGCACCTCAGAGTCTCAAGCATCTGGCCTTTGGGGATCAAGTCAGAAGAGTCAATCACAGAAAGAAGTCTGGGCATCAGAACCCAGGCAGCCTAACCTAGCTGGTGTTTGTTTTGGGGAGACACCCCTTCTGAGGCTCCCTCCATTTCCCCAGTTCCTACATCATGTAACCTTGAACATATTCTAGATCTGGGAAGGGTCCATTCTATATCTAGAAAGACTAATATCCCTTTAGAGGCTGGACACACACCCTGGTGTGTCACATGAAACCCCATTCCCATAACCCTATGCCCAGTTTGTGCCCCCTCCTCCATGAATCTTTTCCTGGGTCCCCCTCCCCAGCAGGAGGCTCCTCCCCCTCCAATCTCTCTTCTCCTCTGAACTTTCACTGCTAAAAAAGAGATTCCTCTGACAACTATCATACCCACTCTACTCCCTCCCTCCCTCCAATCACTGTCTAGAGCAAATTCAAAACCCAGTGTGAGGTGTGAAAGAACATTTTTTATTACTAGCAGGGCCCATTCAGGGAAGGCTTCCTGGCCTAGGTGGCTTTTCATTTGGGACTGAAAGGGTGGGTCCTTGGGAAGTCAAGTGGGGCAGCCTCTATCTAAGAAAATCAACACCACAAGGAGTCTTAGAGCCGTTTCACACGGGGTCAATTTATTCAATAACCTGAAAGAACAGGTACACACAGTAGATCAAGAACAACAAACTACTGACAATGCAGGCATTTGTGATTTGCTGGTCGAGGGTCTGCCTCCGTGACTGGACAGCCTGCCTCCTCTTCACTCTGCCTACCATCCTGCGGTTCATGGCTATGCGTGTGGTATGAATTCTGTAGCACCTGGTTCGCTCACCCAATCTGATGTGCGCAATGTGAAAGGTGTGGCCGGTGATGGGATAGGCCTGAGGACGGCGCTGTCGGAAAATATCTGGCTGGGGGGTGTGTGGCTGCTGCTGCTCTGGGGGGGGCTGCTGCTGCTGTTGCGGGGGCGGCTGCTGCTGCTGCTGCTGCTGCTGCTGCTGCTGCTGCTGCTCTGGGGGCTGCTGCTGCTGTTGCGGGCGGCTGCTGCTGCTGCGCTGCTGCTGCTCTGGGGGCTGCTGCTGCTGTTGCGGGGCGGCTGCTGCTGCTGCTCTGGGGGCTGCTGCTGCTGCTCTGGGGGCTGCTGCTGCTTTTGCGGGGCCGGCGGCTGCTGCTGCTGCTCTGGGGGCTGCTGCTGCTGTTGTTGTTGCTGTGGCTGCTGCTCCATCTCCCCCCGTTGCTCCCGCTCCCCCAGTTCCCCCCGCTCCAGCTGAAGCCTCTGCCAGATGTTGTAATTCAGGAAATGAGGTTCAGCTGGGTTGACTGGAAACAGCAGCAAATTGGGTTCGGCTTGGTTAACTTGAAAAGCCTGGGCTCTCCGGGCGGGGAGAGAAAGCCTCCGCCATCTTAATCTGACACCCACTAGATTCCGGCGACGACGCCTAGGACTTCTGGCCCGATTATGATGAACGTTATTTCCCCCAAACCCCATTTGCTGTAGATGTCTTATGATCCGGTCCCCCTGGTTAATCATAGCCCAGAATGCTCTAAGAGATGTCATGATCAAGGTGAAAACTAGATGGTATATTATGGCTTTTAGGACTACTTCGTAACCATTTTCCTGGTAGAGGAAGACCAAGCCAAAATAGACCCATTGCATCCCATTAAGTATTGACATTAGTCGCTCGTGTCTCAGGTGGCTTAGAAGTTGGAGGGTGAAACCACGAGCTATGGGAAGCATAATAGTAATAAATGTCACAACACAGGTCTTCATCATAATAAGTAGTGCCTGCCACAGGGCCCACAGGGTAGGGATAAGTACCTGAGAATAGACATTTTGGGCCAGGATGGGCATCAGTCCTATGTTCCTTTGGAAGAGGTTGGAAACACGGACAGCAAAGATGTACAGATAATTGTAAATCACGTCCATAGCTACCCAGGAGATTCAGCAGTGAGACTGCAAATCTTTAACCAGAAGGGGTCTGAAACAAACAGAAGACAATGAGCACTAACAACCAAATCTGTGGTCAGTCTAAGGACTCGATGAGGCTGATGTCACCTCTGGCTAGGGGGAGCTGAGTGGGGACGACCCGGCTTCAGTCCCCAGCAGGGACAAGGTGCATTTGTAAACACCAGCTCAGTCTCCTAGGGAATAGATCCTGAGAGTGAGGTCAGCCTGGGAGGAGGCATTTGCGGCCTTTCGCGGAGATGGTGGCTCTTCTTGTTTTTAAATGGTGGATGATCAGTGTATTCAGGTCACATGCTGGTTATTTCCTCTTTCTGAGCCTCTTTCTGTTTCTGTAAAATAAAGGACATTGAACCAAATGATCATTAGGATCTTTGATGACTATAATATCTTTTCCTGTGTCTAAAACCAAACATATTGATTTCTCCTTGAATTGTTCCTCCTGACTTCCTCATTTATGTTTGTGGGACCCCCTTCACCCAGTCTTCCATCTCTCACTTCCAGTTACCAAGTCCCACAGGTTCCACCTCTAGAACACAGTTCCCATCTACACCCCCCTTTTTTCTCCCACTGCTATTATATTCCTGTTGCTACCTTCCCCCCCATTCTCTCCTCCCTCCATCTCCAGAAGTGGGTAAATGTGGAGACAGTGCAGTAGTGAAGATGTAAGCAGATGGTAAAAGGGGGGGCAGGCAGAGAGAGGGGGGACAGGCAGAGAGAGGGGGGCAGGCAGAGACATTGAATTCAAGGCAACCAGGTCTGAGTGAACTCTATCTCAGGATAAAGAACAGGCAGATGGGACAGCTGAAGCACTGCCAGTGAGGCATTACTCAGTGAAATACCATGGTGGGTGGGTAAGAAGGTCCTGGGCTAGAATACTGCAAATAGCCATTTTTCCTAAAAGGGGAAGAAGGCAGCATCTGGATGGTATAAACTGTTGGGCTGGACTTCTCTCTCTCCCAAAGTTCTAGAATACATTAAAGGGTTTTAGAATGGAAAGTACTGGTCCCAAGAGGAGGGCCAGCATAGCCAGCTTCATTAAGCACAATTCATGCCAGATTAACCCTGACCTTCCTGGTTTACTTGAAGTCCCTTCTAAAATTCATCTTTCTAAAGTAAATTGTTCATCCTTGTTATATTATCAGTCCTCAGGGCTATTATCTATGCCACTTACTGCCTTTGTGACCTTGTATGAGACACTTCCTTTTTCTGTGCCTCAGTTTCTTTCCTTTTTTTGTAATATGAGAGACATTGAACCAGATGATTTGGAAGATCTTTTATGACTACAAAATCTCTGCTTCAATGTCAAAAATCAAACACACTGTCCTTTCCCTGTATATGTTATTCCTGACTTCCTCACCTCACACTTACAATGACCAAGTCCTATAGGTTTCACCTCCATCACATGGATTTTATCTCTGTCCCCCTTTTTCTCTCACTGCTGTTATGTTCCAGATGCTTCCCTTCCCCAACCCGTTCCCTACCTATAGGACTAGCTAAATGTGGAGACATTGCAGTAGTGAAGTAGATTCTGTAAGAGGGGGAAGAGAAGGGGAAAAGAGGGAATTAGGAGAGGGAGGGAGAGAGGAAGAGGGGGGGGGAGAAAGAGAGAGAGAGAGAGAGAGAGAGAGAGAGAGAGAGAGAGAGAGAGAGAGAGAGAGAGAGAAGGAGGGAGAGAGGACCTGATGTGCCCTGTGAGTTCAAGTCATCAGGTCACAGTGAACTCTATCTCAGGGTATAGAAAAAACAGTCAGCTGTGCCAGTTGAACCATTACCAGTAAGGAATCGATCAGTGAAACACTATGGGGAACAGAAAAGGGGGCCCTGGGCTAAGATGCTGCAAATGTGCCATTTCACATAAAAGGGAAAGGAGAATGGACTATTTATATACTATAAACCAATAAGCTTGACTTCTATTTTTGCCAGAATTCTAAAATACATTATTAAAGGAGGGATTTGTTAGCATTTGGAATGGAAAGTGCTGATCACAAAGAGCCAGCACCTGGCTTCATCAAGTACAAGTCATGCCAGAGGAACTTCATTTCCATTTTTGATACAGTAACTAGAGTGGTAGATCAAGAGAGACATAATAGTTGTCTTCAAAGATTTGAAGGACTAATAACTAAGAGATTCAGTTTGTTCAGCTCTCTCTGAGAGGGAAGAGCTGAAAGTAATAGGTGGGAGGTACAGAGAAAAAGATCTGCAATTTCATTTAAGGAAAAGCTGCCTAACAATTAGTTGTCCAGTAAATAGTATCTTTTCTAAGACCTCATCTAAATGGACCTCTTTGATACAATATTCTGCATGGTAGTTTACCACCTAAAACCCAAAGTCACATGGTACTTACACCCGTGCCAGGAAAGGTATGGAAGATAGCAAAATTGTCAGCACTGTGTCCATAATATGTAGTACATGGCAAGTGTTTGATAACAGACTTGGCATAAAGCAATATTATTTTAAGTACCTCTCTTGTTACTTTGAAAAAATTATGTTAAGGCTCTTCCCCATTTCTTTCTTTTTATTTTTTTTTCCTTTTTTTTTTGGAGGGCATTTGGGGTTAAGTGACTTGCCCAAGGTCACACGGCTAGGTTTTTGTTTGTGTGGGTTGTGTCTGAGGCCAGATCCGAACTCAGGTCCTTCTGACTCCAGGGCCGGCGCTCTACTCACTGCGCCACCTAGCCGCCCTTCTTCCTCATTTCTTGACTGGCATGAAAATAGTTGACATTTTAAATACTTACTCATTATTCATTTGTAATTACCTTTAATGTCAATTTATAAGAGCAATAACCTAGATTTTTTAAAATCTTATTTTATTGGTATCTTTTTTTTTTACCTCACCCTCATTTTGGAATTTATTCTTCTCCCTGCCCTACCAAGTAGACAGTCCTTAAAAACAACAACAAAAAAAAAAAACTTTAAAAGATAGGGGAATAAGCAGTTCAGCAAAACTAACGAACATACCAGCTGTTTCTGACCTATACCCAATTTTCCACACTCATAATCCCTTGCCACTGTAAAAAGGGGAAGAAGGTACATTTAATAAAAAAAAATCTTCTCTGGGGTCAAGTTTAGTCATTAAAAATCACTCTACAATCAATTAATTCTTTCTACTTCCATTGTTATAGTTATTGTGTTGTTTCTTCTTGGTTGCTTATAATATTTTCTCCTTGATCTGGGAATTCCAGAACCTGGCTATAATATTGCTAGGAATTTTCTTTTTGGGATCTATTCCGGGAGGTGATGGGTGGATTCTTGTTTTTCCCAAATGCTTTAACTTCTGGTTTACATCATTCATTTCCACCAGATTTTGTTACAATTTTTCCCCATTTTCCCCTAACCACCACCCCAGACTAGCAGTGCCACAGGATATCCCTTCATCCAATGTGCTCTCTCCCATATTTTCTCCCATAGTGCCTTCGACTTTTCCATTAGGGCAAGTTGACTCTCTGTGCCTCAATGCCTGCACATCTTATCTCCCAATTACATGCAAAATAGTATTAATAATAATAATAATAATATATATGTGAAAGATTTAATTTATATATATGAAAGATTTAATTTTAAAACTTTGAATTCCAGATCCATTCCCTTCCTCCCTTGTATCCCACTCCTGCTGGGAAGATAAGCAATTCAGTATATGTTGTACAGTATATGCAAAACATTACCATGGTAGATATATTGTAAAAGACTGGCTATATTTCCCTCCCACCCATCCCACCCCTCACCTGGTCCATTGCCTACTTTGATCCTGTCCCTCTTCAAAAATGGGAGCCTCCAACCTCCCCTCCCCCCAGCATGCCCTCCCCTCCATCATCCCCCCTCTCATCCCCCTTCCCCCTACTCTCCTGCAGGGTGAGATATCCCACTTAGTATGTATGTCATTCTCTCCCTTAGCCAAATTCAATGAGAATATGTTTTCTTTTTCCTTTTTGCCTTCCTGTACTTCCCCCTCCCCCGCAAGCACTTCCCCTTGTCTCTTTTACATGAGATATCCCCCCCCCCCGTATCTCCCCATCTACTCGCCACATTCCTCTCTCACCTCTTAACTTCACCCCTTAAGTATCCTCCCTTTCCACCAAATTCGACCTCTGCCCTCTGTCCATGTATACCTGTAAACATATATACACACATTTACATATGTAGTCATATGCCCATATAACCTTCTTCAACTATTTCCATACTGAGAAAGGTTTCATCAGTTACAGTTATTGTTTTTCCATGTAGGAATGTAAATAGTTCAACTTTGATAACTTCCCTTTGATTTCTTTTCCCTGTTTACCTTCTGAAGCACCCTTGCTTCTTGTGTCTGAATGTCAATTTTTCTATTCAACTCTGGTTTTTTTCTCAAGAATGCTTGAAAGTCCTCTATTCCACGGAATGACCATATTTTCCCCTGAAACATGATACTCAGTTTTGCTGGGTAGATTATTCTTGGTTTTAATCCCAGCTCCTTTGCTCTCTGGAATATCATATTCCATGCCCTTCAGTCTCTCAGTGTAGAAGCTGTCCTGTGCTATTCTGATTGTGTTTCCACAAAATTGAAACTGTTTCTTCCTGGCTGCTTGTAGTATTTTCTCCTTGATCTGGGAGTTCTGGAACCTGGCTATAATATTCCTACGAGTTTTCTTTTTGGGATCTTTTTCAGGAGGTAATTGGTGGATTCTTTCAACCTATATTTTGCCCTCTGGGTCTAAAACATCAGGGCAATTTTCTTTGAGTATTTCTTGAAGGGTGATTTCTGGGTTCTTTCTTTGATCACGGCTTTCAGGTAGTCCAATAATTTTTAAATTACATCTCCTGGATCTATTTTCCAGGTCAGTGGTTTTTCCCATGAGATATTTCACATTGCCTTCTATTCTTTCAATTGCTTGAATATGTTTAACAGCATCTTGATTTCTCAGAAAGTCACTAGCTTCCATTTGCTCCAGTCTAACTCTGAAGGAATGAATCTCCTCAGTGAGCTCTTGAGATTCTTTTTCCATCTGGCAAATTCGGCTTTTTAAGGCATTGTTCTACTCATTGCCTTTTTGAGCCTCTTTTCTACTTGAGTTAGTCTATTTTTAAGGTGTTATTTTTCTCAGTCAGGCTGTTGACTCTCATTTCATACTTTTCCTGCATCCTTCTCATTTCTCTTCCCAATTTTTCCTCCACTTCTCTTATTTTGTTTTTAAAATTCTTCTTCAGGTCCTCTATGGCCTATAACCTGCTCATGTTTTCATTTGGGGCTTTTGGTGCAGGATTTCTGACCTCACAGTCCTCCTCCTTTTCCATGCCCACCCCAGACCTCCACCCCAGACCACAATCCAGATCCAAGCAGGTTAAAGCAAGAGCGATTACCCCCCCAGACTGATCCCGCAACAGTTAGCAGGCCAGGAGCTGAAGCTGCAACTGAAGCTGCAAAATGGTGGCTTTGATGCAGCTCCTCAGAGGCTTCTAGCCCCCAGGGAGAGAAGCTGACACACTCCCAAATACTGGTCCCAAAGTCCATAGGGCACTAACCTCTCACTTTGTCCTAGGCATCTATGTTTTGGTGATTCTGGAAAAGCCACAGCAGCTGGTGTTCTGGGGTCCCTCCAGCTGGCTGCTGGTCTGGCCACCCTCAGGCTAAAACCTTGACTCACAAGGGCCTGGGCGCGGCTCCCAGAGCACTGCTCTGGCTGCTCCCTGCCAGGCTGCTTTCCTCAGCAGGAGGTTAGCTTCTCTGTGTCGTTCTGTGGGTTCTGGAGCTCCAGAGGTTGTTCAGAGTGCCCTTTTACATGATTTTGTAGTGGTGTGGGCTGGGGTGCCATGGAAGTGCTATTTCTACTTAGCCATCTTCAATGGGTGCATTCTTTCAACCTCTATTTTGCCCTCTTGTTCTAGAATATCAGGGCAGTTTTCCTTGAGAATTTCTTGAAGTATGATTTCTAGGTTCTTTCTTGTTTTTGTTTTTGATTTGTTTTGTTTTTGCTTTTTGGAGGGCAATTGGGGTTAAGTAACTTGCCCAGGGTCATATGGCTATGTTTATGTTTGTGTGTGCATTAAGAGTCTGAGGCCAGATGCGAACTCAGGTCTTTCTGATTCCAGCGCGGTCGCTATACTCACTGTGCCACCTAGCTGCCACTCTAGGTTCTTTTTTGATCATGGCTTTCAGGTAGTATAGTAATTTTCAAATTATCTCTCCTGGATCTATTTTCCATGTCAGTGGTTTTCCCAATAATATATTTCACATTGCCTTCTATTTTTTCATTTGTTTGGATCTGTTTAATAGTATCTTGATTTCTCATAAAGTCACTAGCTTCCATTTGCTCCAATCTAATTCTGAAGGAATGATTCTCTTCAGTGAGCTTTTGAGATTCTTTTTTCCATCTGGTAAATTCGGCTTTTTAAGGCATTCTTCTCCTCATTGTTTTTATGGGCCTCTTTTGCCATTTGAGTTAGTCTATTTTTTAAGGTGTTATTTTCTTCAGTCAGGTTGTTGACTCTCATTTTATAGTTTTCTTGCATCATTCTCATTTCTCTTCTCAATTTTTCCTCCCGTTTTCTTATTTGGTTTTCAAAATCCTTCTTAAAGGCCTCTATGGCCTGTCACCATCTCATATTTTTCTTGGAAGCTTTTGGTGCAGGAGTTCTGACTTCACTGTCTTCCTCCTGTTCCATGCTTTGATCCTTTTTGTCCCCAAAATAGGAGTTTCACATTGGATTGTTCTGCTTGCTTTGCTTTCTTTGCCTGTTCATGTTGCCACTCAGTTACTTGACGTTTGTGCTTTTTGCAACAGTAGGACTCTGCTACCAGAGCGGGGAGCTTTGTCCCAAATTGTTTGGGTTTTCTCAGCTGCCAAAGGTATTATTTGGGTGCCCTCTCTGAAGACTCCACATACTATGGCAACCTGGTCACACACCCCAGGACCTTCACCCTAGACCACAATCCAGATCCAAGCAGGTTAAAGTAAGAGCAATTACCCCTCAGACTGGTTGCTTAGCCCCCCTACAGTCTGCAGGCCAGGAGCTGAAGCTGCCACATGGCAACACCTGCATGGCCATGGTGCCTCAGTGGCTTCTCCCTCCAGGGGATAAAGCCTGGACCATACTCCCACACTACTGGATCCCAAAGTCCACACCTCTCACTTTGTCTTTAAACTTTATGTATTGATAATTCTGAAAACCTCCACAGCTGCTGGTGATCTGAAGTCCCTCCAGCCAGTGGCTAATTCTGGCTACCCTGAAGCTAAACCTCTGGCTTGTGCAGGTCTGGGCTTGGCTCCCAGGGCACTGCACTGGCCCCTACCTGCTGGCCTGCCTGGCTGTCCTCAGTGGGAGGTTAACTTCTCTGTGTCATTTTGTGTGTTCTGTAGCATCAAAGTTTGTTCAGGGTCACCTTTTACATGAATTGGAGGAGGTGGGAGCAGGAGCCCGAGGAAGTCCTGTTTCTACTCCACCATCTTGACTCTGCCCCTATATATGTTGTTTTATTGATTCTCCTTACTTCGGTCTACATCATTTCATGTGTCTTCCTATGTTTTTCAGAAAATTTCTTATTGTACAGTAATAGTTGGTAACATTCATGTACCCCAGTTCATTTTTGGCTACCCCCAAGTCAATGGACATTTACTTTGTTTTCAGTTCTTTGTTAATACAAAAATCCTGATATGAATGTTTTAGAATAGGTGAGATGTTTCTTTCTTTGATCTTGGGATATATGTCTACCATATATGATGAGGTAATATTTGTAAAAGTGCTTAGCACAGTACCTGGAACAAAATAGGTGCTTAATAAATGCTTATTGCCCTGCCCCATAGTAAAGGGGTCTCTAGGTTCAAGGGTATGGGCATTTTAATTCCTTTTTTAAATCATAATTCCAAACTGCTTTCTAGGCAAATTGATAGAGCTTGACCAAGAATGTGTAAATATGCCCATCAACTTAGAATTCCTCTTATATTGATTTTCTCATGAATCTGAAATGATCCTGGGTTATTCAAAATACTTTGGGCTCCAAGGGCCTTTCTCTCTGTGGCTTTGCAGCAAAAGTTGATTCAGTACATGGGGCCCTGAAACCACCACTGCAGCTGCCACCCCTACCAAGAGACTGAATCTGAGCCTGAGCCAATGCACTAGGGAGTTAAAGTGGCAGAATTTAAATTTATGTAAAGCAAGAACTGTCTGTAGTCCCTGCCTTTGAGGAATTTATACTATAACTGTAAGCTTGAAGAAAAAGCCTAAGGGCAAAAAGGTATATGTTTTCACAAGGTCATCGATTGTGTGGAGACTTATTCCACTCTGGTATGTAGGTATGTATTCCTATCTTGGATGGAAATATAGAGATAGAGACAAATAGATAGTCAGACACATAGAAGACAGACATTTCTGTCTCTGTATGTGGATGACTTGAGATTTAAGGTAGAACTGCACACATACAGTTGTTACTTTACATAAATTCAAATACTTTAAGGGAGGATATCTGTATATGTATATATATATAGATAGATAGATGGATATATGGATATGTATATACACACATATATACATATACACACATTTGAGGGGTTGGGGTTCATTGCCACTCTACTAGACATTTTAGAGAACAGAAAGACAGAGCACAGTTCTCACCCTCTAAGATCTCTCACCATATGTCTCTGCCCAAATATCAGAAATATTGTGGGGGGTTTATGCTGAGTTTCAAAGGTTCCCCCAGAGTATTATTGAATGGGTATCATTCACAGCAACTCTGGTGTCAGGACAAGCTAGAATTCTGTGCACACTTACCATTCTGTCTTTGTCAACTCCAAAACAGTCTTCACAGCATTAGCTGAGTGACTTTGGGGTTGTTAACAGGCTCTCTCACTACATTCATCTTATCTTGCAACTCTCTTAGTTCCCCAGTGAAAGCCAGAAGCCACATCTATGTGTTACTTGTGCATAATGTCACCTTCTTCCAAGAACACCATAGATCCAGAGAAGATAGACACATTGGACAAGCTTTAGTTTAAGGTTGACGTTCCTGCTGAAGAATAAGTTAAGCATCATCAGAGTGAGTAATGAGGAGCTTAGTTGCAATATCTGTTGGTGCACACAAAACCTTGCTTCCAAGCTTCCCTAGAAAGTGGAGGCAGCAGTAGACAGTCAGAAACCATTAGGTTTAATGGACTCACTCAACAGGACATCAAAATTGGGTCTCCTGTGTTGTTCAGGGCCTAGAAGAAGCCTACAATTTGACATTTGGGCCAGATATCTGAGAGGATGGCTATGAACCAAAGGATGCTCTAAGCAGAATATCTGTAGAAATCCATCAGAAAATTTCTCAGATTGGGTGAACTTAGCCCCCTAGTACTTGTGCTTCCCTGAACTGGGTGACAGTTAATGACAGTTACGACCATAGGAGCAGGCTACTGAAAAGGCAATGGGATATAATCAAGCACTGGACTTGGAGTGAAGCAGTTGAAGATGTAGATAAGGGAAAAAAGAAGCAAGGAGGCTATAGGAAGGGATAATGGAAACAATAAGGGTAGGAGAAAGTAGAGAGAGTAGAGAAAGCATAGGCTAGTAGAAAATGCTGACTTTGACTTTGTTTTCCAAAGTAACAAAGTCATGTTACTTTGGAAAATTAAATTCTTTGTTTCTTCATCTGTCAGATAAGGTGGTTGAACTGGATGACCCATAAAGGTCCTGTCTGGCTTCCAATATATGATCCCATGAGAGAAATACAGTGGACTCTGCGAGAGAGCACTTAACTCCAGTGTCACTCAAAGTTAACACTCTCAAACATTGCCTCCCCTTGCCACAAGGCCAAAATCTGCAGGGAAGCAAAATGGCTATGGATTTTCAAGAATGATTGAAATATGTGTATCAATCAGAAACATACAAACAGTATATTGTTGTGCCCCTAGCCATTCACAATTACTATTTTATAGAAATTAGATCAAGCAGTTGTGATTTGGTTTAGAAAATGGAACCAGGTCTGGGGTCAGAGTTGTAGTGCAAGATAAGCACAATGAGAATTAGAAGAATGATCCTTACTAGCAGTTCCTATTTCTTGAGCATGTAAAGATTTACAAAATCTTTCTAACACAATGACTTTGTTAGGTACAGAGAACAAAGATCATTATTCCCCTTTTACCTTTAAAATTTTTTTTTTGCTTTTTGGAGGGGGGAAGGTAGGGCACTTGGGGTTAAGTGACTTGCCAAACGTCACACGGCTAGGTTGTGTGTGTGTGTGTGTGTGTGTGTGTGTGTGTGTGTTAAGTGTCTGAGGCCGGCTTTTAATTCAGGTCCTCATGACTCCAGGGCCAGTGCTCTATTCATTGTGCCACCTAGCCACCCCCATTATTCCCCTTTTAAAGCTGAGTACACTGACTGAGGGCTGGTACTCTATTCACTGAGTGAATAGAGTACCAGCCCTGGAGTCAGGAGGACCAGAGTTCAAATCTGGCCTCAGACACTTTACCATGTGACCTTGGTCAAGTCACTTAATACCCATTGCCCTGTTTTCTCCCCTCCTAAAAGCAAAAAATAAAAATAAAATAAAAAATAGATTCTACCAACTTCATGGCCAGATTGGTCACTTAGCATCTCTAGCAAGAGATGCCTCTACTACTGACTTGTAATCTTGTGCCATAACAATGAACTCCATCAGTGACTTGGATTGTTGGCCAACCATTTCTTTCTTCCTCAGACAGGTACACATCCTGAGAAACATCACTTAATGAAAGCTCAAATTTACATAGCTCTTTAAAGTTTGAAAATCACTGTATACAATTTATATAAGTTATTTCACAAACTCATAGAGCTAGAAATGAGTACAACTCCCTCATTTTACTGATGATAAACTGATGCCCAGGATAATTAAGTAACTTGTCCAAGATCACACAGATAGTAAGTGGAAGAGCTAGAATTTGAACTAAGATCCTTACCCTAAGTCCATTGCTCTTTCCATTGTACCACCCTGGCTTTATAATCACTAGAATGCTTTGAGGTGGGTGCTATTTTTCTTCTAGTTTTATATTTGAGGAGACTGGGGTTCCAAGAGGTTAACTGGTTTTTCCAGGATTCTACAGCTGGTTTTGGGGGTGAGATACAAGCCCAGTGCTATCTCACTCCAAATTTGGTATTGTAGCCACACTAGTCTTCTTCCTCATACTCTGCTTGACATATGCTAATCAGGACCATTATAAAAAAGCCAACATACATACATACATATAAATATATATACATACATATATATATATATATGTATATATATATATATATATATATATACACATATACACATATGTGATTTCCTGTCATGCCTCTACTACTGTCTCTGTTGGACACAACTCCACTTTCTCCTTCCCTTCATTGATTTGTAAAACAGACAGCTCTACCTTCCCCTCCCCCAATTGTTCTATAAGCAAGAACAACCCCCACCCCGCAACTTCCCCTAATTAATCAGTGGGTGGGAGTTTCAGCTTAGGGTTTCTCACAGATGGGAAATTCAAATGTACATTGACCAATCATTGTAGTTTCAGCTTACATCACTGTAGATTCAGCTTACCTGGCTATGGAACCTCTATAAAAACTGGCACACTGTCTATGCCAAACCACTGTCTGATTTGGGTGACCATGTACCCTGACAGTCCTGCAGTAATAAATCCACGCAAATTCTAATTTTGGGGATCTTCTGTCTCACTTCATTAGGGTACAGCATCTCATCCTGGAACTTTGCTTCCCTGATGCCTCCATGCCCTAGAATATTAAAGTCTCTACAGTTTTCTCACCCTGGAATATCCCTCTTCAAGGCCTGCCTCCTTCTCCTATTAGTGAGTTTCCCCTAGGACCTCTATTTTATCAAGGGGCCCAGGCAAGTCAGCCTTCAAAATCATGCATCTACTGGTGTCTCACCCAGGAACTTCCCTCATTACCTCCCCTCTCCCCCACTTCCACCACCATGGAACATGCAGTTGTCCTTTTTGTTTCCTTGCCCTGAAATATCCCTCCATAAGACCTACTTCTTTTTTCCTTGGGTGAGTGTCTCCTTGGGCGTTTATTCTGTGGAATGTACCAGCATAGTAAACCTTTATTCCTCTCCCACCCCTGCTCCTGAATTTTTGGACTTCAAAATTGTGCCCTTGTTAGGTACCTTCATCCATGCTTCCCCAGCTTTTTCAATGTCCTTTTGTAAGTTGTCACTCCCCATTCAAATGCAAGCCACTTGAGAGCAAGGATTTTTTATTTTTTGCTTGTATTTGTATTCCCAGCATTTAGGGCAGTGCTGGGAACAGAGTAAGGGCTCAACAAATACTTGTTTCCTTTCTTTAGTCACAGATCTAGCTATACCCCTGCCTTTGGTTTGGAACTTTGTGGTCTGGCTTGACCTAGCCCTGGACATTTCACCTTTTATTTACCACTCTGACTCCTGTCCCTTTCCAGAAAAGCTACTCAGCTGGTTGACTTAGATTGTGCTCAAGTTTTGAGCAAGGTAGTACAGTAGAAAAAGAACATGGTCTCAGAAGTCAAAAGATCTGTTTTCAAATACTATTCTTATTTTTTTATAATATTTTTTTTTTGCTTTTTTTGGAGGGCAATTGGGGTTAAGTAATTTGGCCAAGGTCACACGGCTAGGTTTTTGTTTGTGTGCGTTAAGTGTCTGAGGTCAGATCTGAACTCAGGTCCTTCTGACTCCAGGGCCAACGCTCTACTCACTGCACCACCTAGCCGCCCCCAAATACTATTCTTATTTATTTCCCCTCTCTAAACCTATCTCCTTATTTACAAAATCAGGCCAGACTGGATGATCTCTGAGGTCCCTTCTAACTCTAAAACCAAGGGCCTACGAAGGGATGGCAGGTAATTCTGGATTTTTTTTTTTCCTTTCTGAGGCAGTTGTAAAATTAAATTAAAACTACCAGAACAACTGAAATCTCATTATGTCTCATTCTACACTGCTTGCCTGAATATGAATACCCAATTCTTGTACAACTCTACTAATATGTTAAACAGACTGGAGATTGTTTCTCCAATAATAGCAAGGAGGGGTGTCTAGCAGTTTCACCTAGGTGAACATTTTTATGACACTAATTGGTATACTGCTTGTGAAACTAGTGTAAGTGAAGAACCATGTTGGGACATATGCATTTCTGACCTTTGTTCAGAGGAAAAGTTTTATATAACTGTTTGGGAAGTGCATAAAATATTCTTCTTTGAAGAGTTATTAATTTGTGACAATTCTCAGGAAGCCCTACTGACATTCAGTGTTTCAGAATCTGCCATTACCATTAATCATTACAGGACTCTTAAAAGGTGTGTGCTATCAATGACAGCTTTATGAACACCAAAGTGGAAACAATACTAACAGTTGTAATAACAACATAAGAAAACGTTTTATTTATATGGTATGTCTCCTCCAAGATCCTTCTAGTTCTTCTTATGTATATTTTGGTGTCATCTGTGAAAGACAGTTGAATCAGATGGAGACTTATCTACCTAAGGTCAGAATGAAGTTAGAATTGAAAGGTGGTGAGTCCTTCTTATACTCAATACAGTATTCTTTCCATTAGACTGTTGGAAAGTAGGGAAGAGATGCAGTTTATGATTATTATGTCCATTTTGGGCTATAGAGTCATGAAGTGGAAGGAGACCCAGAGACCATACAATTCAGGTCTCTTATAATAATATTTCACATTTATGTAGCATGGTAAGGTTTGCAAAGCATTTTAAATACTTTTTTATCTGATTCTCACAACAGCCCTGTATGGTAAGACAATAGTTTTATACGTGAGAAAACTGAAATTCAGAGAAGTTTAATGATTTGCCCAAAGTCACAGAACTAATGTCTCATGTAAAATTCAACCCTAGGTCTTCCTGACTCCAAGTTCAGCACTCAGTCCAGTATACCACAGGCCAAGCGATGGAAAGGGAAGTGTGCTAAGTCATATAATGAATCAGTGGCAGAAGCAGGAGTAGAGTCCAGTTTTTTCTCCTGGTCCAATATCACTTCCACTGCTTCACTCTGCTTCCCTCCTGTTGTACTAACTATTTATAGTGTAATACCCTCTTTGATGATCTTTGATGACCCTTCTAACAAAAAAATGACAAACCTATGAAGGGACAGCTAATTAGTATATTGAACTCACTCCTCCAATTTGCAATTGAAGTTTTAGATCTCCAGAGAACATCTTCAACTACTATTCCCATGAGGACTCTAGGGGTAACCCTAAGGGAATTGGATTTTTAGGGAGGGGGATTGACGCACATGAGCCCCCACAGGTATGTTCTCCATTGTAATGGAAATGCAGATTTAAAGATCTTCCCTGCCCCTAGCTTAAGTGCACCTGGAGCCTGTGGTGGGAGGCTTGTTTTTCAGGGAAGCCCACACCTTGATACTTTGTGATTGGGCAGTGGGTCAAGGAGGTTGTTACAATCTTTGAGCTAGGAGAAGGCTATATAAACTCTGATGAGAGGCTTTGCTTTGGGGCTCACTTTGAGAAGTGTTGTGTGATTTGACCAGATGAGACTCTGGGAAGCCGTTGTTGAGAGCCCCCCCGGCTTTGAAAACCCAGATGTTGATGCTTCCCTCTCTGGTAACTGTGATTTGGTATTGATATAATGGTAGGACAGTTTGGAAGCCTGTCTGTTTGATCTGTAAGTTCTGTAACTCTGAAGTTCGGGGTGCTGACCTTTTTCCCCTGAACTAGGTAATGTATGTTTGATTAAAGTAAGCTTGTTAACCCATTTTGAGTTGCTTTCCGTTTGAAAAGCAGATCTAAGAACCTGTGTTGGCAGCTACCCTGGGGATATTGGGGTGCTTGCCGCTACATCCATTGATTACCAATCAGATGAAATTGGCCTTTAGAAAGGACATTTACTAAGTGGATATAGCAAAGACAGTTGTTAGAGTAATGTTTCCCCAAACAGGGAGCATGAGATCTCTGAGAAGAGTGAGCTCAGACATAAAAAGGATATATGGCTAAAGGAAAACATATTGCTTTTGGTTACTGGAAATCCTTTTGTCCTTTCATGGGAGTTCTCATGAAGGTCCCATTAGGTGTAGCTCTGCTGGGTTCTGAGGGTCAGTGTCCCTCTAATGTCCTGAAGCTTCTTTTCCTCAGTATGTCCAGTTTCTGATGGAGATACTTCTGTCAACCACTACTGTTCTAGGGGCAGAACTACCTGATAACTCCAAGTCATTCACCTAAATTCACAAGGTTGTCACTTGGCTGGGGGAGGGTGGAAAAAGAAAGACTCATATCTCTATCTCTACCAAGGACAATTCTCTCAGGAATCCTCCAGTGGATTCAACCACAGCTTAACTCAAGGCTGTTAGAATGCATAATTCTAAATTAGCTTGTTGTATTATACATAGACACCCACCTCCAAAGTATGTCTGGTTCTTTCAGTCAATCACAAACTATCTCATATTGGCAAAATCTGCTCTCATCCAGTGACCCAAAGACCTTTTCTTCTTTTCAAATTGATTAAGGACTTATTCACACCTAGTTTAATTTTGATTGATTCAATCCAGGTGTCTAAGCCTTCTGTGATTGCATTAATTGTGAGAGAGATAGAAAACTCCACCTTTATACTATGACATTTTCTGAGTAGTTTTATATCCACAAAAGTACTATCCTTTGAGGACCTGCTCACAGTACAGATTCTCTAACTTTCCTTAAGTGAAGGATGAAAGATTTTTTTAAAAAAATCCATTTAGCAAATGTATTTTATCATTTCCAATTGAATGAATGAAGAAAAGCACTTTCTAAGCAGTTACTATGTGCAAAGCTCTGTGCTATTATTGGGAGTACAAGTAGAAAAAGCTAGAGGGTCTCTACTCTTGAGAAACTCTCAGTTAAATTGGCAAAGAAAACATAAAAGATAATTTGGTTAAAGAGGGGATGGAAAGGGCCCCAAATCCTAAGAAACTGACTTGATAACCATAATTAGATAATACTGGTTATTTGAAAAATAGGAATCTTTGTCCCACAGTAGAGTTTCCTAATTGTATTTTCCTCTCAGAAATCATGATGCCTTTCACTCTCCCATCATTGTAAGACACTATCAGAACCTTGATAATGCATTTGATATTGACCTGTAGTTATTTCTTAACATGTAGCTAACAAAGGAGTCCTGGGAATCTATCAATACATTAAACAGTTTCTGATTTCCAAAACAAAAAAATGTCTCCAAAACTCTGGGATTTTTATAATGGCATAAGCCTCTGGGTACAAAAAAGATAATAATGTAAGAAAGAAGGTCTTACACTGGGTAATCACAAAGACTAGGAATTCCTGCCATATTAAGCTCTCTGTGTTTTCTTCAGGGAAAGGGAGTAGGGCCTTCTTGAAATATCACATCTTCTCTAGAGGAAGGAGCATCTTGTTTCACTCCTCCCTGCCACACGTCCCAGCCCTCCCCCATCCAACTATGATACTAGTTGTTAGGATCCTGTGGCGTGACTGAGAACACTAGGGAGTGGGCGGTATAGGAGGGATGCTGAGAAATTGCAAAGGTGAAAGATTGTGGGCAATTTTCTAGCATTAACATGCCTTAGCATTCATCTAAATTAGAACAAACATAAAGCTTTTATACCAAAATAATAGCAGGTTTCATTTAGTTCATCAAAACAGTTTCCATGAAAAAAAAACACAAAACTCTATTATCTTACACTAAACCTTGCCCTACACTTAACTTCCTTGTTTCTTTTAAGGACACCACCATCCTTCCAGTCACCCAGGTTCACAACCTTGGTGTTGACTCTTCGCTCTCTCCATTGCTAATCAGATGCCAAACCAAACCAAACTTCCTCAACATCTGTTATACTTCTTCCCTTCTCTCTACCCACACCACAAACACACCAATCAGACCTTCATTATCTCTTAGGGGATTATTGCAGTGGCCTTTTATTTGGTTTCCCTGTCTTTAGTCTTGCTCTCTCTCTCTAATCCATCGGCTCAGATCTGGCCATGGCATTCCTTCACTCAAAGAGATTTACTGAGTCCCTATTGTCTCTAAGATAAAACACAAATTCCTCTATTATTTAAAACCCTTCATAATATGACTCCAACCTAACTTTCCAGATTGATTTCACATTATATATTGTCTTTCACACAGTGATTTAGAATTTTCTAAAAGGTAGACAGGAGCTTTCATATTCTAACAAAATCACTTATGTATTTATCTCTTTAAGGCTGTCCAAACATCTAGACATATTATTTTGGCTATTCTGCTAATCTATATAGGTCCCTCATAGCTGACCATTTTGGATTACAAATGCATAGCTTGAGTAAATTTCTTATGGCAACATAAAATAAAATCATGCTTCTTTTAATTTTGCTTTTTGCTTTTTGGAGGGGGGAGGGCAGGGCAATTGGGGTTAAGTGACTTGCCCAAGGTCACACAGCTAATAAGTGTTACATGTCTGAGGCGAATTTGACCTCAAGTCCTCCTGACTCTAGGGACAGTGCTCTAATCACTGCACCACCTAGCCACCCCTAAAAATCATGTTTCTTGTTCTCAAGGGACCTTCCATTTGCTCTGGATCTGGCAGTTGGCACTCCCCTAGCAGCTTCCCAGAGAAAATGCTGACTTCCTTGATTTCATCTTCTGTTTCTTTGTCAATTAGACCAATATTGCATATGCGATCCAATGAACATTTCTCAAGGGACTTCTCTGCTTGCAGATCAGAATCTTTGATAGTTGCTTGGACATCTATAATCAAAACCTAGGTTGTCAACAGACATAGCCTAAAGCCAAAGAACTTCATTGGCTGCCAAAGTGTTTCATGACCATTGGCATGACTTCCGGATACTTTGAGATCACAGGCATTGCGTGATGGCAGCAAATTGGGTGCTGAGGGATACAAAGCTTACTCTTTTACCAGGGATATAAGAAAGCTTATGTCACCTCAAATAATTAAGTATATGTAAACTAACTATGACCCAGAACCACAGCTCTGGGTAGCTACTTCTAGATAGACGTCCCATATTCAATCTCAGGAGCATGGCTCATAATCTTCCTTTTCAACTTGTTCACCAACCCAGGGTTTTCTGTGGAAACATCAGAATTTGGCTAATGTCCAGGTTTTTATAAAAAAATGAATTAAAGGGGGGTGGAGTCAAGATGGCAGAGTAGAAACAGGATTTCCTTGGGGCTCCCATTCCCACCTCCTCCAATTTATGTGAAAAATGACTCTAAACAAACTTTGGAGCTACAGAATGACAAAATGACACAGAGAAGCTAACCTACCATTGAAGACAGTCTGGCAGTCCAGCAGGAAGGGGACAGCACAGTGCCCTGGGAGCCTAGCCCAGCCCCCCACCAGGTGGAGGTTTTAGCCTCAGGGTGGCCACAACCAGGACTGGCTCGAGGGACTTCAAATCACCAGAAGCTGTGGTAGTTTCCAGAATTATCAACCCATAGATGTTAAGGACAAAGTGTGAGGTCAGTGCAGTATGGACTTTGGGACCTGGGAATTTCTGAGTGTAGTCCATCCTTTACCCATAGGAGGAAGAAGTGGCTGAGGCATGGCTGCTGTCCAGCCACTGACATGTGGCTGCTTCAGAGCTCCTGGCCTACAGATTGTAGGGGGACCAAGCACCCAGTCTGAGGGGTAATTGATCTTGCATTAATCTCCTTGGATATGGATCACTGCCTGGGGCAGTGGTCCTGGGGTGTGTGTCCAGCATGCCAGAGTCAATGAAGGCTTCAGAAAGGGCAGCCAACTAATAGTTCCAGCAGTTTAGAAAACCCCAGTAATTTGGAACAAAGCTCCCCTCTCTGGTAGCAGAGTTCTATTGTGGTAAAAAGCTCAAAAGTAAAGTAATTTAGTGGCAACATGAGCAAATGAGGGAAGCAAGGCAAGGACAGCAGTCCAAATTTGGATTCCTTTTTTTGGGGAAAAATAGATCAAAGCATGGAACAGGAGGAAAACAACAAAGTCAGAACTCCTGCACCAAAAGCTTCCAAGAAAAATATGAATTGGTTACTCACCATAGAGGAGCTTAAGAAGGATTTTGAAAACCAGATAAGAAAAGTGGAGGAAAAATTGGGAAGAGAAATGAGAACGATGCTAGAAAATTATGAAATGAGAGTCAACAACCTGACTGAAGAAAATAACACCTTAAAAATAGACTAACTTGGGGGTGGGGGGAGTGAAGGTGGCAGAGTAGAAACAGCTCTGCCACACAGCTCATGCTCCTATGACCTCCAAATATATATATATAAAAGGGGACTCTAAACAACTTCTGGAGTTCCAGAATCCACAAAATGACACACAGAAGCTAACCTCCTGCTGAGTACAGCCCAGCAGCCCAGCAGGAAACGGCCAGCACAGTGCTCTGGGAGTCAAGCCCAGGCCCGAGTGAGTCAGAGGTTTTAGCCCCAGGGGGCCTGACCAGCAGCCAGCTGGAGAGACTCCAGAACACCAGCAGCTGTGGCATTTCCATAATTACAAGCACATAGATGCCATGGACAAAATGAGAGGTTAGTGAGGTATGGACTTTGGGACTTATTAGTTGGGAGAGCATGTGGACTCTTTCCCTGGGGGCAAGAAGCTGCTGAGAAGCTTCAGCAGAGGCATGAACACACATGGTAGCTTCATTTCCTGGCCTGCTAACTGTAGGGGAATCCTGCAATTAGTCTTGGGGGTAATCACTCTTGATTTAACCTTCTTGGATCTGGATTGTGGTCTGGGGTGGAGGTCTTGGGGTGTGTGACCAGCTTGCCAGAGAGTGTGGGGGCTTCAGAGAGGACAACCAACTAATACCTCTGGAAGTTGAGAAAACCCCAATGTTTCAGACAGAAGTTTCCCTGGCTGGTGGCAAAGTCCTACTGTGGCAACAAGCCCAAAAGTCAAGTAATTGAGTAGCAACATGCCTAGGCAAAGGAAACAAAATAAACAGAAAAATGAAACATGGGGATTCACCTCTCCCTATTGGAAAAGTCAAACGGGGTATGGGAGAAGAGATGGGAGAGAGCAGATTGGATGAGGGGATATCCTGTATGACTGTTATCCTGGGGTGGTGGGTAGGGGGGAAATGGGGAAAAATTGTAACTCAAAATCTGATGGAAATGAATGATGTAAACGAGAAGTTAATAAAGCATTTGGAACAAAAAAGAAAAGAAAACTCATCTTCTTGAGTTCAAATCTGACCTCAGACACTTACTAGCTCTGTGACCCTGGACAAGTCACTAAACCCTGTTTGCCTCAGTTTCCTCCTCTCTAAAATGAGCTGTAGAAGGAAATAGTAAATCAATCCAATATTTTTTTTTTTACCAAGAAAACCCCCAGTGGGGTCAAGAGTGGGATATGACTGACAAACTCAACAACAATAATGCCATCCAGATTTTGAGGTATCTCCCTGCTGATGAAAAGAAAGTATTCAGTGTTGCCAAATAGTAACTTAACCAAGATTATGCTGAAGCCAGCTTGAACCAGCTTCCATGAGCCTGTTGTTAAATTTTCATTGTGAGTATATACACTTCAGATATCAACACATGCTTCAAATTAGGGCTTGATTTATTCTTTTGTTGATTTCTGGACTTAAAGTGATAGAAAGAAAATTTAATAATGCAGATTAAACTTAAAAGCTTGTTATGCATACACTCTTTTTGAAAACTGGTCATTTAAGACTTGCTAGCATATTCCCTAATTCAATACCTTATCTTCTATTCTCTAAGGTCCCTCTAGACTTTCAACATTTCTGTTAGACTGAATACTCCCCTTCTCCCCAACAACAAGAGAAAGCTCTCAGGATTACCAGATTCTTCCCTGGCAGGCTTCATCAATATACAAACAAACTTCTCTTTTAGGGCTCTATGATCTCCCCCTTCCTCGGTTAGCACAAAATGTCAAGAGTTAGATAATATATAGTTATCCCTTCCACATCATGACTTTCCTCATTGTGGTTTTTATATATCTAAAGTCAGCATAAGAAATGAAATGGGGAGTTTGGCAGAAGCTGCAGAAGACACATGAAGGCCAGCAGATGACCCAGAAATGCATAAAATATACGTATGGTATTATAAAATATCAATGCAAATTTTACAGTAAGGTACTATAAGCACCCCATAAAAGAAAAAGAAAAAGATCAGATTTCTCTTGTGCAAAGGGAGCACCAAAAAATTTATGGGGATTTTCCAGATCTCAGGGGCTTTATATCCCTAGCCTCTGAGATGTGGAAGGAATAACAAGATTCTAGTTGCTTTTACTTCTTAAAAAACTGGCAAAGGGTTAGAATGGACAAGTTTCTTATTAAAAATAATGAATAATGATAATTAAAAAGGGAAATAATTTTAGCTTAAAAAACATCCTCTTGGGGGCAGGGTCAAGATGGCAGAGTAGAAACAGCTCTTCTGCACAGCTCTTGCTCCCACCACCTACAAATTAATATAAAAGGGGACTCTAAACAACCTCTGGAGCTCCAGAACCCACAAAATGACACAGAGAAGCTGACCTCCTGCTGAGGACAGCCAGGCAGCCCAGCAGGGAGCTGGTGTTCAAGATTAACCTTGCCCTACTGGGAGAGTTGAGGGGAATATGGGAGAAGATATGGGACAGAGCAGATTTGATGAGGGGATATCCTGTGGGACTGCTATTCTCGAGTGGGGGGGTAGGGAAAAAATGGGGAAAAAAAGTTATAACTCAAAATCTGGTAGAAATGAATGATGTAAACCACAATTTAATAAAGCATTTGAAAAAAAAAAAGCGTCCTCTCCAGAGTAAACCTTTTCTTGTCTTCATTTCATTGGCTAAAATAAGTATAACAGTCATAACCATTTATCTTCTTGGTAGGTGACCCAAGAGCTAATCTTGGACGTTGGTGCAGAATTCTCAGTGTTATGACTTGCTGTTCTTCCACAACCAGAAATTCTAGTGAATTTCAAAAGCCATGAAGGAACCTGCTCTTAACATCGCGTTCTATTTTATGGTTATAACACCCAGGTGGTTTAGGGTTTTATTTCTTTTTTTTTTCCTGGAGGAGAAAAAAAAAACCTTAAGATTTCAAATGAAGTATGAAAAGCTTGGGATTGTCCCCTCTATAAAAAAATAGGAAAAGCAAGTCTTGAACTCTTAAGATAGTGTTGGGTGCTGGTCAATTGTTGATAATTGTATTAGAACATTAGATAACATTTGAAACTGTACATATTTTAAAGAAAATGCTTCAGGGGCGGCTAGGTGGCGCAGTGAATAGAGCGCCGGCCCTGGAATCAGAAGGACCTGAGTTCGGAGCCGGCCTCTGACACTTAATCCGCACAAACATAAAAAACCTAGCCGTGTTAACCTTGGGCAAGTTACTTAACCCCAATTGCCCTAAAGGGGCGGCTAGGTGGCGCAGTGAGTAAGAGCGCCGGCCTCGGAGTTGGGATGACCCGAGATCAGATCCGACCTCAGAAAATGAGCACCCACGCATAAATAATGACTAGCCGTGTAACCTTGAGCAAGTTACTTAACCCCAATTGCTTAAAAAAAAAAAAAAAAAAGAAAAAAAAAGAAAATGCTTCATGAGTAATTCAAGTATAACCCATTTTTAGATAACCTAAAAAAGAGAATGTTACTATGATACTGAAGAAAATGTTCCATAAATATTGTGTTTTCCATGTGAAACTGATATAGTTCCTGAAAATGAGCAGGGGTTTCCTTTCTTACTAAAAGTCAGTTCTTGTTATAAAAATCAGTCCTTGTTATAAAGTTTGTTGGCCTTAACTTAGAATAGGAGCATACTATTCCCCACTGAGTCATCCTTCCTATCCTCCATGAAGATGAATGCCCTTCAACCTATAATTGGAACAACACCCCTGACCCTCTAGCCAGCATTCCTGGTCTCTGGTACCCTTAGAGACCAACTTCTGGCATCCTACTCTTGCTTTTATTGCTCTTCAGAGAATTTCTTCTAAGCAGTCTGTCTTATGTACTGTCTTAAGTCATTTAATTTGGCCCATCTGGTCCCTTAACTATTGAGAACCACACACATCAATGAATTTACAGTGTAAAGAGAATAGGTTTTACTAACCTGAGTCTCCTGACGAGGATGATGATGATGATGACAAACAGTCTAATAGCATTAACAGAGAAAGAATGGCTAGTGCCATAAGTCAGGAGAGAGACAGAGACAAAGGCAGATCGTTTTGCTTTATTATAAATATTACTCTGAGAGTCAACGTGCTATAACCAATAGAGGATCAGCTTTGGAATCAGAAATACCTGAATTCAAGTTTCACATCTGATCCATATTGGTGGTCTTACCTTTGATAAATCACAACATCTCAGTGCCCTAGGAAACTCTATAAGGCTCTATGTAAATTTAAGAAGAATGGATGATCCTCCCACCTAGAGGTGGCTACCATCACACACACACGTAGAATTATTCTACACCTACTTCTTTCTTATCAATTCTTTTTCTGGTTATCCAAATTTATATCTAGATATAAAGAGAGATTTTTACAAGAAAATTAGAAGAAAATGAAACACAATACTTTTCAGACTTATAGATAGGCAAACAATTTAGGAACAAATAAGAGATAGAGAGCAAAGTTAGGTGTAAAATGGATAATTTTGACTACATTAAATTTAAAAAGTTTTTGCACAAATAAAACAAAATATAGCCAAGATCAGTGGGAAAGCAGAAAACTGGGGAAATGATTTTATAGACAGTTTATCAGATAAAGGTCTCATATCTAAAATGTATAAAGAACATTGTCAAATCTATAAGAATATGAGACATTCCCCAGATGATAAATGACCAAAGTATATGAACAGGCAGTTTTATGATGAAGAAATCAAGACAATTTATAGTCATAGAAAAAAATGCTATAAATCATTATTGATTAGAGAAATGAAAATTAAACCAACCTTAAGATATCATTTTACACCACAAAGATTGTGTGTATTTTTGTGATGTGTATCATACTGTGTGCTCCAAGGAATGTCCATTTGTATAAATATATTTATTTTATATTATATATTGTTAAAAAGGAAGATATGATTCGGTAACTGCTATCAGTTCAGACTGTAACTCAAATTATTATGTCTTTCAGGATGGTGATGGAGCAATATTAAACAAGCTTCTGCTTTTGCTTAAAAAAATAAAATGATAGAAGGGGAGAGTAAAAAAAAGAATGGATATTTTACATTATATATTATTTACTAACACTACTACTACTGAAGCTGCTGCTACTACTACTTACTACTCCTATTACTATAAATCTGGCCCCCAAAGCAATATATGATGAAACTTATAATCAAACTCTCATTTGCATTGTGTTGAACCAGTAAAAATCAGTTTGACTGGTATGGCCCCAGCCCCCCAAGGATGCATGGTTATATGGGCTAATAAACCCAGACATTAGACATATCACCTAGTCCCTAGCTTCTTGTATATAGCATAATTAGAATTAAGTTCTCTGCATCCCTGTACCTCCTTCCTCACTCCTTATTAGGCAATTTAGAAAATACCTTCATTTAATTGATCTTGACTAGACTACTGTCTTTTCTTATGGATGACAGGGTAGTTTTCTACCCAACCGACTCTTTGTCTGACTCTTTGTCTAAAACTCTATAGAAATTTGAGCCCTGGGGGCGGCTAGGTGGCGCAGTGAGTAGAACATCTGCCCTGGAGTCAGAAGGACCTGAGTTCGGATTCGGCCTCAGACACTTAACGCACACACAAACAAAAACCTAGCCGTGTGACCTTGGGCAAGTTACTTAACCCCAACTGCCCTCCAAAAAGCAAAAAAAAAAAAAAAAGAAATTTGAGCCCTGATTGATTCTGTACCTTCAACCAGAATGGGAAAAGTAGCACACAATTCCATGTCCAGAAATTATCTAATTGTTTGCTACCTTCAAACCAAAGGCAATGGGTATCATATATCAAGACTATTCGACCTTGGCATCAGTTCTCCTCCTTGTGTAAATAGTAATAAAATGTTTTGTAATACCACTGTCCTTTAATTATGCTGTACTACATATTGGGTACCTATTTACTATGTTCCCAAAGTTTTGTTAATTCTACTTTAGTAACAGAAAGGGAGAGGGCACATATTATTTTTTTTTTTTGCTTTGGGTTGTTTTTTTTTTTTTTTTTGAAGAGCAATTGGGGTTAAGTTACTTGTCCGAAGTCACACAGCTAGTAAATATGTTAAGTGTCTGAGGTTGGATTTGAACTCAGGTCCTCCTGACTCCAGGGCTGGTGCTCTATTCACTGTGCCACCTAGTCATCCCCATATATCATTGTTAATCCTTGTTAATCACTTTTGAATATATCCCTCTAGGCTTGAACACCACCAACTTGCAAAATATCCTTACTGAGTTTTTTCCTTGTCTAACAGGCTAAAATTGGCCCAAACTATTTTAAAATCCAGCATATAATTGAGGCAGCTAGATGGCACATTGTATAGGGTGCCAGTCCTGGAGTCAAGAAGGACCTGAGTCCAAATCTAGCTACAGGCACTTACTAGCATCCTCGAGGATATTAGGAAGAATGGGCTCAAACTTGAAGCACAAAAGACTGTGAAGCAGGTATGTAGAGAACACATGTAGCCAAGAGATATCTTACAACTCCTGGCCTTGGAAGGCCTTTTCACCCTTCACCAGGTCCCTAACAATTTTTCCTTCTGAGTGTGACATCACCAGTGGACAAGTCACTCCTATGTTCATCTGGTTTGTCATCTTGCCAGGCACTGTTATGTCTGAATGGACAATATGCTGCTGATCTGGGTCAGTCAGATATCTCTGACTCTGTGTTATCCTCTCTGAACTTGGCTGTCACTGCTACCAGCTCTGGTTGCTAGTGGGACCTCTGTGATGGTCTTGATGAGTATTCCAAGGTCACTGGTCCCTTGGGCACTCCCCTTTCAAAATACTCACCAAAGATCAAGAAAGAGAAACATAAAAGAAACAGAGGTGCCATTGGCTGGATGGAGGGGAAAGAACAGCTTCTCTCCACCCAACAGCTCAAGGCAATCAACCTCATTTGAAAGCCATCAGGAAAGAGTAAGCCACTCAGACTTTATATGGCTTTTGATCATCGCATGAAATCTGAGTTATTATGGCTAAAACTGACCTTATTTACAATAGATTAGGGGCAAAGAAAGAATGCCTATACATTCTTCAAGGACTATGCCCTCATTGTCTAGCCAATTCACTACATTTGCAACATTAAGGGTCTTAGCTTGGCATAATAGATAAGGCATTGAATTTGAACTCAGAAAGACCTGAGTTCACATCATAACTCAGATACTTCCTAGCTGTGTGAGCCTGGGCAAATAAGTTAACTTCTGATAGCATCAGATTCCTCATCCATAAAATTAGGGAGGTGGTCTTCATGAGATCCCAAATAATGGCCTTAAAAGAGAGGAAGAGAGAGAGGAAGTCGTGAGCCCTTTTTAATAACCACCTTTTTCCTTGGACCTCCCTTAGCTCTTTGTTTTCAACCTCTCTTAAATCACTTATTTTGCAATATTATCATTATCTGCTTATGTCTTCTCCTCACCTTGCACTAGACTAAATTCCATGAGGAACTGTATTTTATCTAAAGTTTATATCTCTTCTAGTGACCAGCATAGTACTAAGAACACCATGGGATCATTTATCAATGTTTATTTTTGAAAGAAGAGATTATTAGTGAAGATTGTAGAGTGGACATCTGCTTGACATTTGTATCATTTTGTCATTCAGAATTTGTAGAAAAATTATTTGGCACATGAATGTGCTCCTAGAGTTTCTCCTTAGGGGTTTTGCTTCAAAAGTAGATAGCTGAATGAACAGTTAGGACACTGAGATGATTTCAGCCATAAGGTATGATGGTTTTACACTTTAGATTAAAAATGTGTATGCACACACACACCTTCCTACACATATCCTGCTCACAGTCATATAACACTCTTCAGTAAAGTCAGTTTGTGTCTTTGAAACAATCTATCAGATACTTTTCCCATAACAGACTATAGTTCCACCTATGTGAATTGGGGGCATTATAAATTAAAATAGGCAAGAATGAATGCATGCTGGCACATGACTTTAATGGCGTGACAGTCTTATTGCATCTGCTTTTATTCAGCTATATTCTATGGTTATTGGCTTCCAAGTTCTTGTCCAGAAAATTCAGTCACCTCTAAGGATGCCTTGAGAAGAAATGCCAGCTGATGAAGCTATTTAAGGACAGGCCTGTGTCTGAATAATAGCCACAGGCAAGAGTCCAATTGTCACTGACTGGTGGGCAGGAAGAGTTGCTGTGTCTTCATTTGTGTACTTGCATTCCTTCCAAATGGGACTGCTAGTTGGGACCAGAGCAAGGTTATTTATTGTCCTAGGCAAATTTGGACCATGGTATGAATCATTTGCTAGTGAGAGACAGTATACAAAAGAGGAAAGGACCTTTCTTCTCTCTCTGTCTCTGACTTGGGCTTCTCAGGAGGTCATAGGATGAATTCTATCACAATGAAGACTGAGAAAGAGGAGGCAGGGCTCATGTTAGGAAAACTTTGGTTTGGATCCAACCTGACACTAACTGTATGGCTGTGGTCAAATCATTTACAATACTGATTGTCAGTTTCCTCATCCATAAAATGAGTATATTATATCTGTACTTCCTACCTCATAGGAATATTTGGAAGTGCTAATGATATGATAGTTTTACTACTTTTCCAATTTTAAAGTATTATATAAATGTCAGTTTTTATAATTGTTCTGTCTGCCCTTAAAAATGTGCTCGCCCAATGTCAACATAATTGGTACTGATTATATTGGCTCATATTTATACTGGTTTTTTTAAAGCTTTAGTTTTTCAACTATCAAAAATCCTCCTTTTCTCCAACCTAACTCCCACACACCCCCAATTGAATTCAAAAGAAAAACAAAATCTGTTCTAAACATGCTTAGTCAGGCAAAATAATGTGGAAATCCACATTGACCATGCACAAAAATATATATATATATATATATATCATATTTTACTCTAAGTTCTTTACCTCTATATCAGGAGGTAGCAACATGTTTCTTCATTAGTCCTCTGAAATTATGGTTGGTCATTATGTTGATCAGAGTTCCTAATCCTTTCAAAGTTGTTTGTTTTTATTATATTATTGTCATTGCATAAGTTTTTACCCTGTTTTTTTTCCCACTTTACTCTACATCAGTCCATATGAGTCTTCTGATGTTTCTCCGAAACAGTCTCCATCATTTCTTAGAGCACAATGGTTTTTCATCACATTTCTATACCATAGCTTGTTCAGCCATTTCCTAATTAAACAGCACCCCTCACCCTTTGCTACCTCACAAAGAGCTATAAAAATTTTTGTACATCCTTAGTTACAATTTCTTAGGACTAATCCCTCTCTTAATCTACTTTTCCTCCAATTCCCCCTCTTCTCTTTTGCTCTTATTTCCCTGTTGAGTGGAATGCATTTCTGTACCTAACTGTTTATATATGCATATATTCTTCCATTTCTTGAACACTTGAAATAAGAGTGAAATTGAAATACCATCTGCTCTCCTGAACCCCTTCTCCTTGTTTGTATAGATAGCTACTTGCATACCTTGATTATATAATTTCCCCAAACTTTTCCTCCCTTTCTCTCCACCCCCCAAAAGAGTATATTGCTCTTCCCATGTCTCCTCATTCTTCTCTTAAGATCATCAAGACATCACAGAACCACCCTGAAGTCTGGTCTAAGTAGATTTCCTCTGTGACCTCTGATGATGTTAGTGTTCAGAAGGGACTCATATATCATCTTCCCATATTTGGATGTAAGCAGTTTATCCTTGTGCAGTTTCTTTTTATTTTTCATTCATGTTTAGCTTTTCATGTTTCTTTTAATTCCTGTGTTTAAACTTCAGAGATTCTATGCAGTTATTGTATTTTCTTCAGGAATGCTTGGAAATACTCTATTTCATTAAAAATCCATTTTTTACCCTATAGCATTTACTGACTTTTGCTTTGCATGTTGTTCTTGGCTGTAAGTCTTTGTCTTCTGGAATATCATTGTCCAAGTTCTCTACTTCTTTTTAATGGTGACTGTTCAACCATGTGTGATCTTGACCGTGGTTCCTCAGTATGTGAATCCTTTCTTTCTGAGCACCTACAGTGTTTTTTCTTTGACTTGAAAGCTTTGGAATTTGGCTGTGATGTTTCTGCGAGTTTTCATTTTGAGGTTTCTTTCAGGAGGTGACTGGTAGATTTTTTTTTTCTATTTCTTCTTTGCCCTCTGGTTCTAAGTGATCTGGACAATTTTCTTTTAAAGGTTTTTGAAATAGGATGTCTAGGCTCTTTTTTTGGTCTTGTCATTCAGATAGCCTGATGTTAAACTTTTTGTCTTAGATCTGTTTTATAGGTTAGTTGTTTTTGCTATGATGCCTTACATTTTCTTCTGTTTTCTCAGTCTTTTGACTTTGTCTTAATATTTCTTGTTAAATATAATCTGTTAATATTTTTGTCAAAGAAAAAAGTGAAGGAATGCAGCCTATCAGTACCAGATTTCAAACTATATTTCAAAGTAATGATCTGGTACTAGCTAAGAAATAGTGGTGTATCAGTGGAATAAATTAAGTACACAAGTAGTAAATGACTATGTTAATACAGTATTTGATAAACCCAAAGATCTAAGCTTTTGGGGAAAGAAATCACCATTTGATAAAAATTGCTGAGAAAACTAGAAAGCATTTTGGAAGAAACTATGCATAGACCAACATCTCATACTGTATACCAAAATACAGTCAAAATGGATAAATGGTTTAGAAATAAAGGATAATATTAGGGATGCATGGAAAAACGTACCTGTCAGATCCATGGATAAGGGAAGTGTTTATAGGCAAACAGGAGATAAGCTCACAGGAATTAAAATGGATAATTTTGGTTACGTGAAATTTAAAAGTTTTGTGCAAACAAAACTAATGAAGCCAAAATTAGAAGGAAAATAGGAAACAAAGAATAATTACTGCAAATTTCTCTGATAAAGTCCTCATTTCTCAAACATGTAAAAACCTGAGCCAAATTTATAAAACTATAGGTGATTCCCTAATTGATAAATGGTTAAAGAATATGAACAGGCAGTTTTAAGAAGAAAAAAATCAAAGCTATGAACAATCACATGAGAAAATGCTCTAAATAACTATTGATTAGATACATGGAAATTAAAACAATTCTGAGATGCCACCTCACACCTATCAGATTGTTTCACATGACAAGAAAAGGAAAATGGCAAATGTTGGAGGGTGTGTGGAAAAATACGGACATTAATGTACTGTTAGTGGAGTTGTGAACTAGTCTAACCATTCTAGAGAACTATTTGGAACTATGGCCAAAGTTGTATCTATAAAATTATGCATAACTTTTAACCCAGCAATACCACTACTAAGTCTGTATCCCAAAGAGATCAAAAGAAAAGGAAAAGGACTTATTTGTACAAAACTATTTATAACAACTCTTTCTGTAATGGCAAAGAATTGGAAATTAAGGGGATACCCATCAACTGGGGAATGACTGGACAATATATTACTGACTGTAGTATATGATTGAGATTGAATACTATTATACTGTAAGAAATGATGCAGGATGATTTCAGAAAAACCTGGGAAGACTTATATGAACTGATGCAAAGTGAAGTGAGCTAAACCAGAAAAACATTGTAAATAGTAACAGCAATATTGTATGGATGATCAACTGCGAAAGGCTTAGCTATTCTGATCAAGACAATGATTCAAGATAACTCCAAAAGATCCGTGATGAAAAGTGCTGTCCACTTCTAGAGAGAGAACTGATGAGCTCTGAGTGCAGACTGAAGGATCATCCTTCTTTTTACTTTATTTTTCTTGGTTTTGCATTTGTGTGATTGTGTTCTCTTTTGCAAGATGGCTAATATGGAAATATGTTTTGCATGTCTTCCCATGTATAATAGACATATTTTTTGCTTTCTCAATGAGTGGTGGGAGGGAGAGAAAGAATGTGGAACTCAAAAATTTTTTAAAAGAATGTTTAAAATATTTTACATGTAATTGGGAGATATTTAATGGAGAAAATAAAATATATTTTAAAATATTTCTTGTTGCCTCATTGAGTCATTGGTTTCATTTGGTTGGTTTTAATTTTCAGGGAGTTTGTTGCTCAGGCATGATTTTGTACCTATTGTGCCAAGCTGGTTCACAAGCTGGTATGTCTACCTTGGATCAGTAATGTGGACCTGGGCAGTAGGCCACAAAGCTATCATTTGGCACCTGTCCCCACCACTGTGACCCACTCTGGATTTGCTGATGCCCTGGGTTTCTCCTCTTGCCTCAGTTCATAGACTCTCCCTGGGTAATAAAGTGCTTAGAGGGCAGTGTGCTCCTAGTCTGACTCTGTCCCCAGTTACTGCAGACCTCTCTGTCTGTCTTCTTATGCTGATTTGGTCTAGACAAATGATGTCACCTTTTTCTTTTTTGAATTTCCCCATCAGGATTTGGTCTGATGTGTAATATAGATCTGTTTGGAGGAGGTTTTTTCTGTCTATCTATCTATCTATCTATCTATCTATCTATCTATCTATCTATCATCTATCTATGTCTGTCTATCTATCTATCTATCTATCTATCTATCTATCTATCTATCTATCTATCTATTTTGGGCCAGGGTGTATGTGAGGGGAAGCTCACTGTGCTTCCTACTATTCCACCACCTTGGTTCTACCCTCTCATTTATACTGTTTTATTGTTTATAAAATGAACCCAAAATCATTCTCTCCCTTAAACCTACAATTCTCCTCATAAGTGCGTAATACAATATTTACAACTGAGGAAACTCAGAGAAGTTAATTGAGTTGCCCAGGGTAACGCAGCTCACTAGTGCTGGAGGTGAGACTCCAGCACAAGTCTTCTGATTGCAACTTAAAGGCCATTTCTACCATGTGATATTTTTCCTCTACATAAAATCACTATTATCCTTTTTGAGGTTTTGAGCTCTTTTTTTGTTTTGTTTTTCTGGCCTGACTTTGCTAACCTCAAATACATAACCCTAATATGCACACCAGAAAATGGGAGCAGTTCTCCCTGACACTGTTTTTGGGGGTAAGACAAGAGGTCTAAATAGTCACCTTTTGGAACACAGTGTAATAATGTGACTAGACTCTAGGCTTAATCTTCCTAACTGGGTGAGCTTCCATATCAAGGAGCGCTATGTAAGCAAACTCAGAATTCTAGAGTGACTCTAAAGGGTTAGAATGATTGTAATGCTATCAACTTGAGCTTTCATTTTGTTGTATTTTCCCTGATGTTAATCATCAGCAATTAGCTTCTCAATTATATCAGTTCACAACTCCACCAACAGTGCATTAGTGTCTCAGTTTTCCCACATCTCCTCTAACATTTGTCATTTTCCTTTTCTGTCATATTAGTCAATCTGATAGATGTGAGGTGGTACCTCAGAGTTGTTTTAATTTGCATTTCTCTAATCAATAGCAATCTAGAGCATTTTTTCATATAACTATAGATGGCTTTGAATTCTTTTTCTAAAAACGTCCTGTTAATATCCTTTGACCATTTTCAATTGGAAAATAGCTCTTATTCTTTTAAATAAATTTGACTCCTTTCTTTATATATTTAAGAAGCGAGACTTATTTCAGAGAAAGTTGCTCTGTTTTTTTTCCCTCTTTGCTGCTTTCCTCCTAATCTTGGTTACATTGGTTTTGTTTGTGTAAAACCTTTTAAATTTAATGTAATCAAACATCCATTTAATATCTAATAATGCTCTCTCTCTTGTTTGATCATTTATTCTTCACTTCTCTATAGATCTGATAAGTAAATTTTTCCTTGCTCTCCTAATTTGTTTATGGTGCCACTCTTTATGTTTTAAGTATGTCTACATACACATTTTGATTTTATCTTGGTATGTGGTGTGAGATGTTGGTCTATGCCTCATTTCTGACATACTGTTTTCCCAGCAATTTTTCTCAAATACTAAGTCCTTATACTAAACATTAGATTATTATGGAAATTTACTATTATATATTGTGTACCTAATCTATTCCAGTGATCAATAACTTCGTTTCTTAGCCAGTACCAGATTGTGTTGATGATTACCCCTCTGTAAAACAATTTGAGATTTGGTACTGGTAAGCCTTCTTCCTTCACTATTTTTTCATTGATTCTTTTGATATTCTTGACCTTTTGTTCTTCCAGATGAACTTTGTTATTACTTTTTCTAGCTCTCTAAAATATTTTTTTCATAACTTGAATGGTATGGCACTGCATAAGTAAATGAATTTAGGTGGAAATGTTATTTTTATTGTATTGTCTTGGCCTACCCACAAGCAATTAATACTCCTCCAGATGTTCAAATCTGACTTTATGTGAAATGTGTTTTGTAATTGTGTTCATCTAGTTCCTTGGTTTATTTTGGGAAATAGCCTCCCAAGTATTATATATTGTCTACAGGTACTAATGCAATTTTCTTTCTATCTTTTTCTGCTGTGTTTTGTTGGTAATAATATAGAAATGCTGATGATATATGTGGGTTTATTTTATGTCCTGTGACTTTACTAAAGTTGTTAATTATTTCAACTAGTTTTTTAGTTGATTCTCTGGGATCTCCATGTATACCATCATATTGTCTGCAAAGAGTAATAGTTTTGTTTCCTCATTGCCTATTCTAATTCCTTCAATTTATTTTTCTTATTACTATAACTAGCATTTCTTGTGCAATATTAATTAATAGTAGTGATAATGGCCATCCTTGCTTCACTCCTGATCTTACTGAGAATGCTTCAAGCTTATTTCCATTATAGGTAATGCATGCTGATGGTTTTAGATAGATGCTATTTATAATTTTAAGGAAAGCTCCATTTATTTCAATTCTTTCTAGTGTTTTTAATACAAATGAGTGTTGTATTTTGTCAAAAAGCTTTTTCTGTATCATTTGGGAAAATCATATAATTTTTTTTGTTGTTTTTGCTATTGATATAGTCAATTATGCTGATAGTTTTTGTAATATTGAATCAGCCCTGCATTCCTGGTATAAATTTCACCTGGTCACAGTGCATGATCTTTATGATATATTGCTATAATTTCCTTGCTAGTATATTATTTAAAATTTTTCATCAATATTTACTAGAGAAATTGAGCTATAGTTTCCTTTCTCTGTTTTTGCTCCTCTTGGTTTAGGTATCAGCATCATATTTGTGTCATAAAAAGAATTTGGTAGGACTTCTTTGCCTATTTTCCAAAGAGTTTATATAGTATTGGAATGAATTGTTCTTTAAATGTTTGGTTGAATTCACTTGTGAATCCATCTGGTCCCGGTGATTTTTTTTTTCTTAGGGAGATCATTGAGGCTTGTTCAATTTCTTTTTCTAAGAAGGGATTATTTAAGTATTATTTTCCTTTTGTTAATCTGGGCAATTAACATTTTTGCAAATAATCATCCATTTCACTTAGATTGCCAGATTTATTGGCATACAATTGGACAAAATGGTTCCTAGTAATTGCTTTAATTTCCTTTTCATTGGTAGTGAATTCACCATTTTCATCTTTAATACTGGAAATTTGGTTTTCTTTTTTTTTTTAAATCAAATTACCAATGGTTTATATATTTTATTTTTTTAAATGAAACTAGTTCCTAGTTTTATTACTTTCATTTTCATTAATCACTCCTTTGATTTTTAGTATTTCCAGTTTGGTATTTAATTGGGGATTTTATTCTTTCTTTTTCTAGTTTTTTTTAGTTGCATGCTTAATTCAATATTTTGCTCTTTCTCTATTTTATTGATGTAAGCACTTACAGATATAAATTTTCCTCTAAGTACTGCTTTGGTTACATCCCATAAATTTTGGCATATTGTCTCATTGTCATTCTATTTAATAAAATTATTGATAATTTCCAAGAGCTGTTCTTTTACCCATTCATGCTTTAGGATTAGATTATTTAGTTTCCCATTTTTAATCTATGTTTCCATGGCCCTTTACTGAATGTAATTTTTACTGCATTATGATCTGAAAAGGATGCATTTAATATTTCTGCTTTTCTGCATTTGGTTGTGAGATTTTTGTGCCCTAATACATGCTCAATTTTTGTGTAGGTGCCACTTACCACTGAGAAAAAGGTATATTCCTTTCTATTCCACTTAAATTTTCTCCAGAGATCTCTTATATTTAACTTATCTAAGATTGCTATTCATCTCCTTAACTTCTTTCTCTTTTTTGGTTAGATTTATCTAATTTCAAGAGGGGAAGTTGGGGTCCCCCTACTAAGTTTTATGTTCTATTTCTTCCTGAAACTCACTTTTTTCCTTTAAGAATTTGGATGCTATCCCATTTGGTGTATATATGTTTAATATCAATAGTACTTTATTAACTATGATACTTTTTAGCAAAATGTTATTTCTCTGCTTATCTTTTTAAATTAAATCTGTTTTAACTTTATTTAAGATATGATTGCTGCCTTATTTTTTCTACATCAACTGAAACATAATAAATTCTACTCCAGAATGGTAGTGGTAAGTGTTTGAGTTCCTTATTTGAATATCTCAGAAATGCCTGGATGGAGACTTAACAGAACAGAAGCACCTACTCTTTTTGTTATGGTTAGGAAATTTAGTCTCCGAGGTTGAACTGGGAGCCAGTTTTTGACTCTCAAAATATTATTTTCTGAATGTTATTATTCTCCTTCCTACAATAACACATTGAGGATTGCCATAGAGGATGGAGTTATAAACAGCTCTCTATTACATTATTGGTTAACATGCACAGACCCTTAGTTACAGCACCCACAACTAAGAGAGATCTTTTTTACTAATGAGGAATCATCCACTAAAACACCTGGGGGTGGTGGAGTTTGGAGCTTTCTGTAGCAGGAAGGAATGGAGACAGCTGTGCTTTGCATTTGCAACATTAGCAGGATCTAGGGACTTCATGTGTCTCTCTCTTTTTTTCCTTTTCTTAAATTAATTAGCCCCATCCAATTTCTGAAAAATAAGAGACTTTTTCACATGCCCTTTAGCAGCACGGCAGGGGAATTAGGTCAGACCTCATGCAATAATTCTCCTGTTTCCTCCTGCTTTATAGTATTGATTATTAAAAGTAAAATCATCTAAGTCTTGTGTGAATAGATTAATTATATGCAAAGACATTGCAAGATTTTTCACACCACACATTAATTGATTTCCCAGCACTATTCTTCACTTTTGTCACCATGTTCTATTTTAAATCCTGAAGAAAAACCATTCTGATTTTTCAATGTGAGTAAACCTTTGAGTCCTAGAGAATCTTTGGCCATTAGATCAGTAGTAGTCTGTTCAAAATGTTAATTGTAAAACTCTTAAAAGTTCTAGACACAGGTTTTACATAAATTCTTCTCCCTTTTCTCTCCTCTCTCTCAACCTAACTCACTGATGCCCTTGGAGCAGGGTGGGGGCAGTGGCAGAGAGAAAACATCCCTGTGTTACCCAACTTAGACAACATCAATTTTACCCAGAAACTTTTTGGTGTGGCTACATTGAGTTAGACATGGCCCCTGCCCTCAGAGAGCTTTCAGTCTAGTGAGGGAGACAACAGAGAAAGGGACCAAATGACAAATGCTAAGGGAGAATGGAAAAATGAAATGAGAGGATAGGGTGCTGACTCAGAGCAAAGGAGACCATTTTTAGTTCAGGGGGATGAGGGAATGTGTCAGGAAGGGGGCTGCATTTGAAATGGCCTTGAAGGATAGATAGTAATGGGACAGGCAGTAGAAAGACATTCCAGCTGCCATTAGCATGGGCAGAGATGGAAAGTGTTGGATACTTTTCCTGGGAAGCACAGGTATTTCAGTTCAGAGGGAGTCTAGGATTCTTAGAGGGAAGTCATAGAAATAAGGGTAGAAAAAAAGATTCTAAACAAATCTTGGGAGCCTCAAGTGCCAGGGAAATATTGTAGACTATTCAGCGGATGGTGAGGTGCTGTCAATGGTGTGCAGGCTGGCCTGAAGGTGGAGAGGCCCAAGGCAGAGAGATCACTTGGAGGGGGCTATCGCCTCTAGACCAGAGGCCAGAGGGGCTGAAGTGATGTGGCAGCTATGGGAATGGAGAGGAAGGCCTGGGTTGGAGACGATGTCACGTGGAGGTGGAAAGGATGACTTGGTGACAGTCAGTTTAGCTCTAGCAATGAGCTGCCATTGTGAAATGGGCTGAACCAGAGCTGCACAGTCTTAGCAATGGAAGGAACCTCAGTGTTGTCTCATCCATCAGTAACTCAAAGAGAATCCCAGGCATGTGGTCATCCAGCCTCTGAAGGCCTCCTGTCAGGGGTGTTGAGGGCCAGGCCTCCAGTGGCCACCCCTCCTGCCTGGGGCAGCACTCCTCCCACCTTGGTGTTATTACAATTTTTGTCTCCAGGGCTGACTGTGACTATTCATTCATTGCCTTTGGATGCCATTTCATAGTTTTGACAGGGTTTCTGTGCCTGTTATCTCAGTGGATCTTTTTGGCCCTCTGAAGGAATCGGGGAAGTCATTTTTATCCCATAGGACCATAGAGTCAGAACTAGAAAGGGCCCTCTTATTGTGCAGGTGGCAAAACTGAGGCCCAGGGAGATGAAATGCCTTGCCCAAGGTCACACCCATAGCAAATGGCAGGGCTGAGAAGGGAACCAGAACTGAGAGTTGAGGGGTGATGTGCTGGACTCCAACCCCAGGATTCTTCCCACTGTACCAATCTCCCCATTTGGCAGAGGGTGAAACTAAGACTCGAGGAGGCCAAATGACAGAACTTTTAAGTGGCAGTCTTCTGAGGCACCTCATGCAGTGCTTCTCCTATTGATCATTATTAGTAGAGGGAGCTGGTTGGTGCAGTGGGTGGAGAGCTGGACCTAGAGTCGGGTAGGTTTTAGTTCACATCTAGCCTCTGACACTTACTGTATGAGTCTGAGTAAGTCACTTCACCTCTGTCTGCCTCAGTTTCTCTATCTGTAAAATGGAGATGATAATAGCGTCCACCTCCCAGGGATCTTGTGATGATCGAATGAGATAATATTTGTAAAAAGTGCTTAGCACAGCTCCTTGTGCCTAGTAGGCACGTAATAAATACTAATTCCCTCCCTCCCTACCTCTGTGTTATGTCCCTATTAGCCAGCACAGAGAGTTCCTGCTTATATTTTGATGGACATTTTCTTGACTTCTCAGAAGGCTTACCTCGAAATGTGTTACAATTTTCATTGACAGTAGAGATCTCAACATACCGTCAAGGTTGGTGCTAGGGGTTGGGGTTAGGCCAGGGACATGAGACTGTCTGCAGAAGGCAAAATCTGAGAGTATTTTTCTGATAATTAAGCCATTCTGCTCCTCCCATTTGCCTTCCTTCTACTTCCTGGACAAACAGGACAAGTGATATTGCCATAGCTCCTGCCATAGCAGGTCTCTTTTGCTATATATATTCTGTATAGATGACCCCATCAGCTCAGATGTATTGATAATCATTAAATATCATATTTTTGCCAAAGTCTGAATTAATCATACAGACTGCCTTGCTTTGCTTTAAAAATACCTTTTCCTGGGTCAGCAACTCCAGAGGCCATTTAAGGCTGGAAGTTGGATTTCCCCTTATTTTGGGACATACTCCATATGGGAGGAAAATGAAAACATCCCGAGACCATACATTCCAAATAGACCCTGCTCCGTCCATTGTCTTGTCAATTTATATTTAGAACCAAGAAACCTCCTTTCTCATGATATGGATAGTAAACATATGGAGATCATAAAATTGTTTGGCCCAGACACCCTAAATTGGGATGGTTCTAAAAGGTATTTAAGCTTTCTTATTCTTTTGTTCAGCAGTTAGAACTTAGCTTTTAACTCCTTGCACATACAAGTTTGCTAGTTTTAAGGAAATAAAATTAAATAACTATATATCACTATTTGTCTCCTTTAACCAAACTTTTGAAGGTTAACAGGATCCATCTATCATATTTGTGCGCATGATTCCCAATCCACATATTCAGCCCTTATTCTCTCCTGAGGTCCACTCCTATATTACCAGTCACCTGCTAGAAATCATGTGTGTGTCCCCAAGTTATATCAAACTGAACATGTTCAAAGTGGAATGTATCTTTGATCCATGCACCTATATCTCTAACTTCCTTATTTCTCTCTAGGGCACCACTATACTCTTAGTCACCCAGGTTTGCAGTGTGAGAGTCACCTTGGAGCAGTCACACCCCTTTACTTCTGCAGATCATCAATTCTATTCTCCTCCTTCAACATAGTTCCCTTTTCTTCACTGAAGTATCAGCCTTCTCCCTATTGAGCCTTCTAACTGGTGTTAATGCCCTCTCTAATCTTTCTTCCATGCAGCTGACAGATGGCTATTCCTTTTTTGAAAATAAAGATTTTATTAATATCTTTTGTTTTTTCATCACTTAAATTTTTTTCTTCTATCCCTCTCCCTCCCCCTCTCAGTCATCTCTTTTAACATTTTTAAAAAGAAAATAGGGACAAAGGGGGAAAATTCATAAAAAAAACTAATCCATACATCCCCCCAAAATCAGACATTACTTGAGATGCAAAGGAGTAGGAAAAAGTGTCTTCTCATATCTCTTTTTAGGGGATAAACATTCTTTTAAAGAGGTGTTTTATCTTTTTAATAAACATTTCCTATCTCTCCTCCCAATGGAAGAATGAGAATTGAAAAATAAAACCCTCAAAACAAATATGTTTAGTCCAGCAAAACAAATTCCCACAGTGGCACGTCCAAAAATGTCTACGTCATCCTGCATTTTAAGGTCATTCACTTCTCTGCAAGGAGGTGGGTGGTGTGGTTCATCTTAAGTCCTCTGGATTCATGGTTTATCATTGCATTTATCAGAGTTCTCAGGACTTTAAAGTTGTTTTTCTTTGTAATGTCTATGTAAATTGATACCCTAAATCTGCTTACTTCACTCTGCATCAGTTTAGAGAAGTCAAACTGGGAAAAGAACAAAGTAACGCAAGATTAGGCCTAGGAAGGGAGGATTTTCACAGGCAACACCTACAGTGCTTTGGGAGCTTCTGGAGGGGAGCAGAAGGGAAAGCTTGGGAAATCATCACAAGGCAGCCGCAGCTTAAGACCTCAGAGCAGTCGCTAGTGCCTGGCCCATCTGCAGTGACCTTTGTCAGGCCTGAGAGATGACTTCTTCCTAAATAGGCTAGTTGGGAATTGAGTGTGATTAGCCCTCCTGAGAGAGAGGAGCCATGGGCGACCAGCCCAGCCCCAACCCTGCTTTGTTCTCCTTGTGTTCTCAGAAATTGATTCTGCAAAAGGATATATTTGCCTGATTTCATATTATTTCTCATAAACACCCTGGGTCAACTTTGCCTGTGTGTTGCTGGAGGGGGTATTTTTGTTTGGGCATTTTCAGTTTGTTTTAGGGCCCTGTGAAAGCCACATAGGAGAGAGGTTTCTTTCTAAGGCCGGTGTCGGGAACTCTACTCAGCCCATTCTGAGAGCTTTGCTTTAGCCTACTTCACAAACCATTTCCTAAATTTCCTTCTAAGTGCAAAATTACCACTAATTCAGGCCCTATTGTATGGAAATCAACCTCACTGAGGTTACTTAAGGTTATACTTCCTGAGCCCTTCCCCAGTTGGTGGAAACCTTAATTTCCAGTTTTTTGCTAATATAATAAGATATCCATATTTAACTATCTATCTATCTATATCAGTGCATGTGTATGTACACACACAAGAAATAAAAGAGAAAACATAAAAAGTAGGCACACCACCACATGGGTCCTTTTCACCTTTTTTTTCCCCCTTGGTATATAGGACTATGTAACTATAGGTGTTGTTATAAAGCCAAACGGTGTAGACAGTTTAGTGACTTTCTGGACATGGTTTCAAATTGCTTTCCATAATGGCTGGACCAGTTCGCAGCTGTAGCAACAATATACCAATGTTCTTATTTTCCCTCAATCTCTCTAATATTTTTCTTTATGGCTATTCTTAAAAAATACCTCTCTACCTTACTCCATATTGTTTCTAGGATAACATACAAACTCCTCTGACTCCAAACTGTTAGTATTTATTAGAGCTTTTAAGGTATTGTTTGGAATTCAATTTTAATTTATTTTCAGTTTCAAATTATTTCCCTCCTATCCCCTCCAGCCATTGAGAATGCAAGAAAATAAAACCCTTTACAAATATGTATAGACATGCAAAATAAATTTTCACATTAGCCAAGTCCCAAGAACAAAGTAGCAAGAAAAACAAAGAAGATAGAATATAATATACCTCAGTCTGTCCTCTGAGTCTATCAGTTCTCTTTCTGTAGGTGGATAGCATATTTCTTTTTGCATCCTTTGAACTTTTAGTTGACCATTGTGTTGAGGAGTTACTAAATCTTTCTGAGTTGATTACCTTTACAGTATTACTATTACTGTATCAATTGTTCATCTGCTCATTTCACTTTGCATCAAGTCATACAAGTCATCCTAGGTTTTTCTGAAACCATTCTCTTTATCATTTCAGTACAATAATACTCTGTAAGTCACATACCATATCTTGTTCAGCCATTCCCCAATTTATGGGCTCCTCAGGTGCAGATTCTTTGCTACCACAAAAAGAGCAGCTATAAATGTTTTTGTATATTTGTACCCTTTTTCTCTTTCTTTGGTCTTTTTGGGTGTATAGAGCTAGTAATGGTATCACTGGTCAGTCTAGTGACCCTTTGACCATAGTTTCAGATTGCTTTCCAGAATGGCTGGACCAGTTCACAGATCCACCAACAGGACATTAAGGTATCTATTTTTCCCACATGTCTTCCAGCATCTGTCATTTTCCTTTTTTTGTCAGACAGTCTGATGAATATGAGGTGAGAGTTTGTTTTTTTTTTTAATGTGTAGTTCTCTAATTATTAGTAATTACGAACATTTTCCCCCTATGGCTGTTGATAGCTTTGATTTCTTTCTTATACACATGTTTATTCCTATCCTTTGACTATCAATTGGGGAATGGCTCATATTTTTATAAATTTGACTCAATTCCCTATATATTTTAGAAATGATACTTTTATCAGAAACTTGCTACAAAAATCTTTTCCCCCAGTTTCTCACTTCTAATTTTAACTACATTGGTTTTGTTTGTGCAAAATCTTTTTCATTTTATTTAATCAATATTATCCATTTTACCCTTCTGCACAATGGTCTGCACTGGTTTGTACTACATAAATGACTTTTGAATAAATAAGTGAAAAACTTAATGTATTTGCAATATTAAATACATTAAGTACATAAGGTATTAAAGTATTACCATACTATGCAGTTCCTTTTTTTGCAGTTTCTTTTTAAGTACCATCTCAGTATTATTATTGTTCGTGAGGTTGGCCATCTCCAATGAACCTCATTGACTAGCTGAATGAAACCAATCCCTTTTACGAAACCCCTGACCAGCCTTGGCCTGATGACCTTCAAAGAGGGATGGGTGTTCCCTACCTGGAGGGCCAGCCTGGTCAGCTCTTGGACTGCTCTTAATCGTTCTGAAGTTCTTGGTGACACCAAGCCTTGTCTTTGAACTTTCTATCCATTGCTCTTAGTCCTGCCCTATGGGCTTAAACCAAACAAGTCTAATCCCTATTCTGTATGAATATAGATTTCTGGTCCCCTGTGAATCTCCTGCAGCCTAACCACCCCAGTTCCTTCTGTCAGTCCTCATGTGGCATGGACGGCTTGCTTGTTCTTCTCTGAATATTCTCGAAATTATCCATCTTACTCTTGTTCTGGGGTTGCCAGAACTGAGCATAATATTCCAGATGAAGTTGAAGGTTAGTAAGTTCGTGTACAGTGGGGGACCATTCCTGGAAACTAGGCCTCTCAGTGAAGCCCAGAAAGCTTTTATGCCTTCCATATCATTCTTTGATACTGTATGAAGTGTACTAAAACTCCTAGAACTATTTCACACCGATACCTAATCATGCCTTCCCTGTGATATTTTAAATTTTAATATTTATTATTTTTGATAAACATTTATTTTCTCACCCACCCACCTCCCAAACCATGAACAACAAAATAGAAAAATAAAATCTTATAACAAATACACAGTCAAAGCAAATTAACTTGTGAGAGATGACTCAGAGTGAAGTTTCCTCATTTTTTAAACTCCTTATTACATTCCCTATATCTTCTCTATACTTTGTAAACCAGTTCAGTCTTGCTAGTAATTCATGATTTCCTGGAAATGAGGTAATATGAAAAAATAATCATACTAGTCCACTTCTTATTGGGCACTTCCAAATTTGGTGAAAGGAAATACATAATGAAGGATTGAAAATGCTTTGCACCAATTAGTTAACACTAATGAAAGATTGTGAGCTTGCCTCACCAGTCAATGGTGAGGTAGGACAGATATTAGGATCAGGACAAGAGAAGTCCATAAGCTCCCAAAGTTTGCACTCCCTGGAGAACACAATTTGAGTGACAGGGCAGTGCCCTTTCTCATGAGAAAGAATAAAGATCTTTTCTGATCTCAGACTCCGAACTTTTTCATCTCACACAAACTCATTTGGCCATGTCCAAAAATGTTATGTCTCATTCTGCATCTAGAGTATATCTATCATGCTTGATCTTTTGCCTTCATGGTTTGTTGTTTTGTTTATTAAAGCTCTCAAGTCTTGTAAATGTTTTACTTCATAATATAAAAATTACATCATATACAGGTTTTTTTAAATAGCATATATATTATTTTTCTTCAGCTTACTTCATTCTATATCACTTTGTACAGTTCTTCCTAGTTTTCTCTTGATTTTTCACATAAATTCTATTAACTCTATAACATAATTAGTTTGGCCATCTCCAATCAGTGGGTAACCAAACCCCAGTTTCTAGGTTGGTTTTTTGTTTTGTTTTGTTTTGTTTTGCTATGACTAAAGGAGCTGTTATATTTATTTTTGTACATGTGGGTCCATTTTCCATTTCTTTGGTCTTTTGGGGAGTCTCTGTCTGGAAATGGTATTTCTCAGTCAAAGGTAATGGACAGATGAGTGACTTTTTAAAATGTTATTGCAGATTACTTTCTAAAATGTATGGATCAATTCACAGCTCCAGGAGCAGTGTATTAATGTGCTCATTTTCCTGCAGCTTCTCCAACAGTTGTCATGTTTCTTTTTTTTTTTTGATCATCTTTGGGTGTAAGGTGTAACCTCAGCATTGATTTAATTTGTATACAGCATTTTTTTCATTTGTTTGTTGATAGATTAACATTTCTTCCTTTGAAACTGCTTTTTCATGGTTTTTGAACATCTATCAGTTGGAGAATGACCTTTGTTCTTATAAGTATGAATAAATTACTTAGATGTCTCAGATGTGAGACCTTTATCAGAGAAACTTGTTGCAAAGATTTTCCTCCCGCAGTTACCCTTTTCTATTATAATTTTAACTGTATTAGTTTTGGGGGGGGAAACCTTTTATTTCTATATAGCCTCAATTGGCCTTTATATTCTATGGTTGCTTCTTAACTCTTGTTAGTTCACAACCTCTTTCACTGTCCATAAATCTGAAAGATAATTTCTTCCTTGCTTCTCTAATTTATGATCTCATATTTTATGTCTAAGTGCTATATTTATTTATAGCTTGTCTTGGTATGTGGTGTGAGGTGTTGGTCTATGCCTAATTTCTGCTAGACTATTTTCCCAACAGATTTTGTTGAATAGTAAGTACTTAGCCCAGTAGCTGGGACCTTTGGGTTTATTGAACACCAAACTAATAAATTTGTTTGCTTCCACGTATGGTGCATTTAATATATTCCACTTGTGAAATTTATAACCCCCTCTCACTAAGAGTTAACAGTCAGGCATGAGGAAGAAAACCTCTATAAAGCTTGGACTATGGAAACTGAGGGGAGAGGAATGGATACAGCTGAGGACATAGTCCTCTCCACTGTTTCCACAACTTAATTAAATTTCTCAAGCCCCCACATTATGTGTGGATGTCACCACAGGTCATGTGCCCCCAGCCCCAGCTTAGCAAAATAACCCCTTTGCTTAATATAGAGAAGCACAGAAATTTAGCTTCATCTTAGTCACAGCCACTGGTTAAGCCCTCTAGTCATAAGTTTTATATAAATAAGTTTAGCTGGTCCCAAGGCACTCCCTGAACTTGCCCCATGGGTACACCCCAGGCAAACCTCCAACTCCTCCCCTTACACATAGTTCAATGCTTCTAAAAATTATATAAAACCCCATGGTTTTGTTGACTGGTTAGCCAGCTTCTGCCAGAGCAGACCAGCCAGCTTGGTCACCAAGGCTGACTCTAGCAGGACAGGAAAGGCTGGGCTCTGCCCAAGGGGAGCTACCAGCTGGCCTTGCTGGTAGCCTTATTGGGGTGATGCATACTCTTGATGAACAGAAGGTGGCTTACTGTACTCTGGAACAAATCTCCACCCAGGGAAAGCTTTGACCTAGCCTTACCAGCAACTTGACAGGACTTTCTCTTACCCCTCCCTGTTAGTGCAGACAGCTCCCAGGAGTTTTGCCTAAACCTAGCCTTAGGGGTTTATACCTGCCCTTACACTAGAGATCTTGTGTTGATCATCACTCCAGGGTCAGTGCTCTATTCACTGGGCCACATAGCAGCCCCATCATCACTTGAATGGATCTGAGTCACTTGGCCCAGTATGGCACATTTGATGCCCTGATTTACTCCTCTTCTTTTTTAACCAGTACCAAATCATTTTGATGGTTGCTACTTTGTAGTAGTTTGAGTTCTGGAAATTCTCTGAGCCATTTTCCCATTATTTCTCTTTAAATGCTTCACCTCTGCTTCCTCCACATGAATTTCCTTTCTATAAAATAAACATTGGGTGCTTTGATTGCAGTGGTTCTTTCTCCACAAGTGTGCCTGAATGTGTGTGAAGCGTCATGAGTGTGTGAGGGTGCATGATGTATGAGGGTGTCACTGCGTGCGTGGGTATCCGTGTACATGAATGTTGAAGGAGCTTGACAAATAAGCATGCCCCCCCTGCATGCATGTGAAGGAGCATACAGGAATGTGTATGAGTGTATAAGGGTGGGAACACTTCTGTATGAGTGTGTAAGGGAGACTGTGAATGAGTGTGCATGTCTGCACAAGTGTGAATGGGCTTGTGTGAGTGTGACTATAAAAACATGTGCAAGTACATGAGCATGTGTGAACATATGCAAGCATTCACCTATGAATGTATGAGGGTGATTGAATATGTGTGTCAGTGTGCAACTCTGAGTGAGTGTGCATGAATTGCACAAGTGTGTGAATATATGTGACTCAGCATGAGTGTAAAGGAGCATTGTGCATGAGTGTGAATGTGTGCATGAGTGTGTATGAGAGTGATTTGGAGGAGCATTCAAGAGCATACATGTGTGCATGATTGTGGCAAGTGGGAGAGTGTAAAAAAGTGAATGAGTGTGTGAGTGTGAACATGCACAAATGTGGATAAGTATATCTGAGTGATTAAGGTACAAGAATGTGCATGGATTTATCCTTCTCATGTGAGATTATGAATGGCTGGATGTCAAGGAGATTGCCTGAGTGTCTAAGAGTATATAGAAGTGTGCATGAATGTCCATATCTATAAATGTGAAAGTGGGAGGGCAAATTACTGTTATTGAGCATGTGCAAATGTCCATCCATGGCTGCTAAGGACTATAGAGGAGCATGTGTGATTCAGTAGGCACCATTGGAAGGAGTCACAGCCTGCATGGGGGTGCCACGGTATGTAATGGTATACACAGGTAGTATGAGTGTGCACAGGCACATGTGGGTGTATCTAAGTGTTCATGGGTGTATGCAGGTATATGTATGTGTTCAACTGTGTATTTAGATGGATATCTGTGTCTGTGCACAGGTATGTGTGAATATATATGCATGTATGTGTATGCAGAGATTGTGTGGGCATGTGCAGGTATACATGATTGTGTGCATGAAGGGGCATGTGTGTGTGCACACAGGTGTGTATGCACATGGAAACATTGCAGGTATATGAAGGTATGAGCATATGTGGTTGCGCACTAGTGCATGTGTGTGTTGCGAAGCAACCTTGTTTGTTGCAACTTCATTTAGTTTCAGTTCAGCTTGGTTCAGAAATGACAGTCTCAAGTTTGACATATAGTACTAGTATTTGTTTGTAATAGTAATAATGATGATAATAATGTAGGTCTCAATCAGTAAGTCTCCATAAAATCAGTAAGCCCTAGTAGTTTTGTCATAACCAGTAAGTATCAATAGTTATGTGTAATGGTAAGGGAATTTGAAGGTCTTCCCTGACCCTTAATGGGCTTCATTTGAAGACGAACAAGAGAAGCTTGCTTAAGGGAGGCTTGTTTTTCAAGGCTCACTTAAGGGAAAATTTGTGTTATTTGGCCAGATGAGAAGATGAGAGTCTGGGTAGCCGTTGAACCACTCCCCCCCTTTGAAAGCCCTGATGTTGGTGCTTCTCTCTCTGGTAACTATGTATGTATGTATGTAATGGTCAGACAGCTAGAATCCCCATCTGATGAATTATGTTATTTTAACTGTATTTTTTGTCTGCTTGTAATCTCTTGTTTGTTTTTTCTTAAGTTCAGGGTGCTGACTCTTTCCCCTGAACTAAATGAATGATATATATGTTTGATCAAAGTCAGAGAATTAACCCTTTTGAGCTGCTTTCTTTTAGAAAATCAGATCAAAGAACTTGTGCTAGCAGCCATCCCGGGTATGCTAGGGTGCTTGCTGTTACAAATGGCATAGTTGGCAGGATCTGCAAACTAAAAGGAAAATATGGGGGCTAGAGCAGTGTGGGGAGGAGGACATACCCCTAAGAGAACTTTATTTGTACATTTTTGTTTTGAATTGAGGGAATTATAATGTTATGTACATTGTGTTTGTTTAAGTTCCCATGGCTACTCTGGTAATTTGTTGTTATGTAATTTGCAAATGTGATATGTTTATTTTGTGGCAATTATGTTGTACTTAAGAGATTCTAATGCCAATTCAGATATAAGTTGCCTATGTAATGGGCATGAAAGATCTTATGGTGGAATGTAATGGTAAAGGAATTTGAAGATCTTCCCTGCCCCTAATGGCCCTCACTTGGAACCTGACAAGAGAAGCTTGCTTAGGAGAGGCTTGTTTTTCAGGAAGACCCACACCTTTTGTTACTGACCATGGAGAAGAGTTTTAAAAATTCTCTCTCTGTCTCTCTGTCTCTGTCTCTGTCTCTCTCTGTCTCTCTCTCTCTCTGTCTCTGTGTCTCTCTCTGTCTCTCTCTGTCTCTCTGTCTCTCTCTCTCTCTCTCTCTGTCTCTCTCTCTCCCTCTCCCTCTCTCCCTCCCTCCCTTGTGTGATCTGGCTAGATAAGATTCTGAGTAACTGTTGAGCCCCCAGCTTTGCAAAACCAGATGTTGGTGCTTCTCTCTCTTCTAACTAACTATGTATGTATGTCATGGTCAGACAGATAGAAGCCCTGTCTATTCAATTGTGTTATTTTCTCTGTCTGTATTTTTTATCTGCTTAGAATTTCTGTTTGTATTTTCTGAAGCTCGCAGTGCTGATTTTTTCTCCTGAATAGTTATAGTTATATATCTTGAGATATAGCAATAAGTATATACATATATATATATATGTATGTATGTGTATATATATATTGTTGTTGTTGTTGTTGACTCCTTTAAAGTTGCTTTCCTTTAGTAAAGCAGATCAAAGAACGTTTGCTAGGAGCCATCCTGGGTATGCTGGGGTGCTTGCTGTTACAGTGGGTGAGGATGAGTTAGTGTACATGACTATTTTTAAGTGGGTGGGCATGCAGCGGTGTGCATGAGTGTTCATCACCATGTATACATAGGTGAGTATGTGCTGGTGTACACAAGTATATATTTATGTGGGAAAGTATGGGTATTCATGATTACCTATGCATGGTTTTTCTTGTTGTTCTTTTCACGGGTAGTTCTAGAATTTGGAAGTTTTTGGTGCTTCCAAGGCAGTGTGATCTGGGGAAAGGTGTGGTCATTGCTCTGATCTTTACCAGTGAAATCCTCTTGGATTCCCTTTTGTCCATCTGTTCTAGCACTACTATTTGCCTATGGACTGTGATTAGGGTGCCTGCTCCCTGTGAAAAAAAAGTGCTTTCTCACTCTGAAATGGAGACCTAGAAATGGGTATGTGCAATGAAATTGCCATACAGGGCCCAGTCCTGTGCCCAATATTAACACAGGTATCCCTTGTAATGCTTTTTTTTTTCCCGGCCAATTGACAAGTCCCCTTACCATCTCTGTGCTGAGAGCTCCTGAAACTGCTGCTATTGCTGCTGTCAAGACCTACCATTGGTGGTACCCCAGGCAGTGTGCTGGGTACCTCACCCCGATTCTAGTCTCAAAGCCCTCTCTAGTAGACTTCCTGAGTTGTATTGGACTGAAAAAAATGGCTCACCTCCAACTTTTATTGGCTATGTTGCTCCAGAAGTCAATTTGAGCTATTATTTTAAAAGTTCTTTGCAGCTGAATATTGGGAGAGCTTGGTTGTAGTGCTCCCTCTGCTTCATTATATTGGCTCTGCCTTTAGAGGTGTATATTGTGAATTTTTTTTCCTGAGGCAATCCATACATTCTTTTGGTTTTCTGTGCGATTAAGTTGTAGACAGTATTGGTATTATTCTCTGAATGAAACTGTTGAGTATTTCTTTTTCTTCTGGGAGATCTATAAAGTTTATCTTGCTTCTGTACTACTTCTAGTCTTAGATATCAGTGTTTCTTTTGTGTGCTGATCATGTATTCTTCCAACATTGTTCTTTTTTATTGTCCTTCACTAATGTATATTTGTATCCCCAATACCTTTTCCCTTTTTATTCTTTGGAGTTTTCATCATGCATTCTATTTATTCTTTTCTGCTCATTATTTCTACCATATAATATATTCTCTTTTCATGGTTTTTTATTTATTTCTTGAGCCATTCAGGAAAATGCTATTGTGGTTCTAGGACCTTTGGGGAGCCCACAGAATTCCTGGTATCTCATATGAGTATGTTTCTATATGCATGTGTGTGTTTGTGTATTTATGTATCTTGGATACCAAGCCTTTATTGAAAAATTCAACATAATTTTTTCATCATTTGAACACTGCCCTTCTTATCGAAGGTACATTAATTTTGTTTAGCGGCTATTCAGTTTGATGTTATAAAAATTAATCCCTTAATAGTTTGTAATGATCTTAAGGTTTATCTTAAGGTTTTGTACTGGGCCATCTTTTCTTCTCAATATATAGGGTTTTTTTTTTTTTTTTTGCTTTGTAATTTCATCAACTCCCATGGGTCCAATCATTTCTGTATAGAAAAATTCTAGATTTCACTTCATTAGTTTTGTTTTGTTCAAAAATTTATTTGGTTAAACACATACATGCACATACATATATACATATATATGTATATCCTATTTATAGATCTATATGGTATATTTTCTTCTTCTCAAAAATTTTAAATAGTATGATCTTTAATATTAAAGTCATGAGTTTATAACCAAATTCTAGAGTTCCCAGGTCAAGGAAGAAATATTGGAAGCAGAGAGAGACAATTCAAGTATGGTGAAGCCACAGTTGGGATAACACAAGATTTAGCAGCTTCTATATTAAAGGATCAGAAGGTTTGGAATATGATATTCTGAAGGGCAAAAGAGCTAGGATTATAACCAAGAATCACCTACCCAGAAAAACTGAGTATAGTCCTTCGGAGAAAAACATGGATATTCAGTGAGATAGAGGACTTTCAAGGTGAATAGGAAATTGATTTTCAAATACAAGACTCAAGAGAAGTATAAAAAGGTAAACAGGAAGAGGAGATCATATAATCCCTTCAATCATCCCTTCAATCAATAATCCCTTATTAAGGGACTTAATAAGGTTAAACATTTCTATATGGGAAGATGATATTTGTAACTCATAAGACCTTTCTTATTTTTAGAGTAGTTAGAAGGAGTAAATATAGACAGAGGGTAAAGGTGTAAGTTGAATATGAAGGGATGATATCTAAAAAAATAAAATTAATGGGTGAGAGAGGAATGTACTGGGAGAAAGAGGAAGGGAGAGGTAGAATGGGGTAAATTATCTCATATGAAAGAGGCAAGAAAAAAGCTTTTAGAGTAGAGGGCAAGAGAGGTGAGGTAGGGGAAGTGAATGAAACTTACTCTCATCAAAATTGGCTCAAAGAGGGAATAGCATACACACTCAATTGGGTATAGAAATCTTTCTTTCCCTAAAGGAAAGTAGGAAGGGACTGGAGGGGGTGGGGGACGGGAATAAGAGAAGGAAGGAGGGAGTAATAGAAAGGAGGGCAGATTAGGGGAGTGGTTAGTCAGAAGCAAGGCACTTTTGAAGAGGGACAGGGTGAAAGGAGAGAGAGAATAGAATAAATGGGGTGGATAGAATGGAGGGAAATATAGCTACCAATAGTAACTGTGAAAAAAATTGAAGCAAGTTTCTCTGATAAAGGCCTCATCACTCAAACATATAGAGAAGTGACTCAAATTGATAAAAAAAAGATAAGAGACACTCCCCAATTGATAAATGGTCAAAAGATATCCGGTTTTGGATGAAGTAATCATAGCTATCTATAGCCACATTTAAAAAACACTACCTATTGATTGGAGAAATGCAAATTAAAACAATTCTGAGGTACTATCTCATATCCATTAGATTGGTTAATAGGACAGAAGGAGAATGACAAATGTTGGAGGGGACGGAAAAATGAGACATTAATGCATCATTGGTGGGGTTGTGAACTGATTCAACCATTCTGTAGAAAAATGGGGAACATTGCTCAGAGGGCTATAAAACTATGCCTACCCTTTGATTTAGCAATACCACTACTAGGTCTGTATCCCAAAAAAGATAAAAACAAAAAGGGAAAGAATCTATATGTATAAAATATTTATAGCAGCTCATTTCTGGGAGCAAAAAATAGAAATTGAGGGGATGCCCATTAATTGTGGAATGGCTGACCAAGTTATGGTATGTGACTATGTTAGAATACTATTATAAGAAATGATGAACAGGATGCTCTCAGAAAAAAAAGACCTGCATGAGCTGATGCAAAGTGAAATGTATTGTCTACAAAGTAACACCATTATTGGATGATCAGCTGTGAATGACAGCTGTTTTCAGCAATGCAATGATCTGAGACAACTCTGGAGGATTTGTGATGAAAAATGCTACCCACCTCTAGAGAAAGAACTGATGGTGTCTGAATACAGACTGAAGCATATTTTTCCCCACTTTCTTTATTTTTCTTGAGTTTTGTTTTTGTCTATAGTTTTTTTTTGTTTTTGTTTTTGTTTTGTTTTGTTTTGTTTAGAGCATGACTCTTATGGATATGTTTTGCATAACTACAGATGTATAACCTATATCAAACTGCTTGCCATTTCAGTGGGGGAGGGTTGAGGAAGGGAGAGAATTTGAAACTCAAAGTTTTTTAAAATGGATGTTGAAAACTCTTTTTACATGTAACTACAGGATGTTTTTTAAAAAGTAAATGCATAAATAAGTTAAGTAAAAAAAAAGTTTTAAAAGTTCATGAGTCCATTTAGAATTTATCATGGAATATTACCTAACATGTTGATCTAAGCCTAATTTCTAAGAGTTTTTTTCCCCAATTTTCCCAATAGTTTTTAGCAAATGGGGAGTACTTTCCTTATGAAATTGTTCTCTGGTTTATCAAATACTGAGTTACTGAATTTCATGGTTTCTGATTTTCCCTTCCTATACTCTTTTTCATTGATCTAGTTTTCTATTATTTTAAAACCAGAAGAGATGATTTGGATGAAGTGCTATTTACTCTTTATTCTTCCCTTTTTCCACTACTGTGTTTCCTTTAATATTATAGATCTTTTGTTTCTCCAAATGAATTTTGCTATTAATCTATTAAGCTCTTTAAGGTATCACTTTGATAGTTTGGTTGTCATGGCAATAAAATTGATCATTAACTTTGGTTGCCTTATCAATTTAATTATATTGACATGCACACTTGATATTTCCCCAGCTCTTTAAGTGTTTCTTTATAGAGCTCTTTGTAATTGTTATAGTTATTTTGAGTGTTTTTTTTTTCTGGTTTTGCCTCACATTTTGTCACTATTATATAAAAGTGCTATTGATTTTGTGAGTCTGTTTTGTTGATTGTGAATTTGCTGAAGTTCTCAATTGTCAGTTGTCGTAATCAGTATCTTTGCTGATTCCCTTTAGAATTTTTTTTTTTTTAAAGCAATTGGGGTTAAGTAACTTGCTCAAGGTTACACGGCTAGTCATTATTTATGTGTGGGTGCTCATTTTCTGAGGCCGGATCTGATCTCGGGTCATCCCAACTCCGAGGCCGAGGCCGGCGCTCTTACTCACGGGCCACCTAGCCGCCCCTTTAGGGCAATTGGGGTTAAGTAACTTGCCCAAGGTTACACGGCTAGGTTTTTTTTGTTTGTGTGGATTAAGTGTCAGAGGCCGGCTCCGAACTCAGGTCCTTCTGACTCCAGGGCCGGCGCTCTATTCACTGCGCCACCTAGCCGCCCCATTCCCTTTAGAATTTTCTAAGTAAATTATTATATCATCAGCAATTAGGAATAGTTTCATCTCTTCCTTACCTATACTTATACCTGCTTTTATTGTTATTGCTTATATTTCTAGAATTTTAACAAATTATCAAATAATAAATGTGAAAATAGGCATCTTTGGGGTGGAGGGGAGGGAAATTCAATTTACAATTGAATCTTGTAAACCAAAAGTAAACAAACAAATTAATGGAGACCAAAAAAAAAAAAAAAGAAAGAAAATAAGCATTTTTGCTTTACTCTTGTATTTATTGGGAAAGCTTCCAAGTACATCCCCATTATATATGTTGCTTATTTTTGGATTTACATTAAGTTCAGCAAACTTGCTTTAAGTACTTACTCCATGCAAGTTTTTCTAGGTGACTCATTTTTTCCTATAGTTAAATATTTCTGACTTTATCTTTGCCAATTTATAATAAATGGAACACGTTCTTACTGTGGGTTTACCTCCAGGTTTTGTCCTAGTCCATCTTCTCTTCTCCATATATTTTCTTGCTTTGTGATTTCATCAACTACCACAGGTTTCATCATTTCTAGGAAAAGTACTTCTGAATTTTGGTTGTGTTGGTTTTGTTTGTGCAAAACTTTTTAAATTTAATGTCATCAAAATTATTCATTCTACCCCCTGTGATCTTCTCTTTCTTTTGTTTGGTTATGAATTCTTGCACATCCATAGATCTGAATGTAAATTCTTCCATACTATTCAATTTACATATGATGTCACCCTTCCTGTCATGCTCCCATTCAGAGCTTATCTTGCTATATGGTATGAGATATTAGCCTGTACTTAGTTTCTGCAAGACTACTTTAGGAAAGATTATCCTTTTATTACATTACATTGTCTTGGCCTTCCCCTGAGCAGTTAATATTTCTGTAATCATTTAGATTTATCTTTATTTGTGTAAAGAGTTTTATAATTGTATTTATATAGTTCCCATCTGTGTCTTGACAGGTAGACGCCCAAGTAGTTTATACTCTAGTTATTATAAATGGAATTTCTTTTTCCCTCTCTTCCAGCTGGATTTTGTAACTAATATGCAAAAAAGGTTGAGGATTTGTGTGGGTTTGTTTTATATCCTGAAACCTTGCTGAATTTGTTAATTATTGCAATTAGTTTTGACTCTATAGTGTTCTCTAAGTAGATCATGTTACCTACCAAAAGTGAAAATTAGATTTTTTTTCCTTTGTTTATGCTTCTTCCTTCATTTTCTTTTCTTACTGCTATAGCATTTCTAATATAATATTGAACATTAATGGAGATGATGGACAGCTCTGAATTACCCCTGTTTGGGGAGGGAAAGTTTCTAGCTTATGCCTATTACAGATGCTACAGGCTCTTGGTTTTAGATAGTCATCTGGTTTTAGATACACATTACATGTCATTTAAGGAAATCTCCATTTATTCCTATGCTTTGTAGTATTTGTAACAGGAATGAGTGTTGCACTTTTATGAAAAGCTTTTCCTGCAGTTTCCTAGAGTTGTAACCAATAGGAGTCAAAATGTGCTTTTTCTTTCTTCTACTACTCCTATAAATCAGAAATAGAAAATTAGTGTGAAGGATTGACTCTAAGAAATAAAAATGTTTACTTTGATTGAAGAATGGAGGAAGTGAAGAAAAATGCTTTTTGACTCATGAGTGTTCCTTACCAACAGATCGCTGGTTTCCATTTCACCCTGTTCACCTTGTCATTTTGTCCATTTTGAGCTTTTCACCACCCTCTCTTCTAATGTATCTCAGCTCTCTATTTACATAGTCCTAGAGACTTGGATTGCCTCCAGCATAGTGAATTTCTTTCTTTGATTTTTAAATTAAATTTTATGTTTATTTTTAGTTTACATCATTCATTTCTACAAGATTTTGAGTTACAAATTTGCACCCCATCTTTCCCCTACCCACCACCCCAACAAAGTTATTCCCATTTTATACCCTTTCCCCTAATCTGCTCTCTTCAATATGCTCCCACATCCCCCCTCCAACTATCCAGTAGAAGGATCTCTATACCCCAGTTCCTGTATATCTTATTTTACAGTTTCATGTAAACAAATAATAATATTTTTAAACATTTGATTTTAAAGCTTTGAATTCCAGATTCTTTCCCTTCTTCCTCATCATCCACCCTTACTGAGAAGATAAGCAATTCAACATAGGTTGTACATGTGTAGCTACACAAAACATTTCCGTAGTGGATATGTTGTGAAAGACTGATTATATTTCCCTTCATCCTAATCCAACCTCACTTATTCTGTTCTCTAATTTGACCCTGTCACTTTTCAAGTGTGTACTTCCAACTTCCCTCCTGCCCCCTTCCAACTTCCCCCCCCCCGCCCTCCCTTCCATCATTCCCCCTCTCATCCCTTTAGCCCCTACACTTCTGTAGGGTGAGATACCCTATTTAGTGTGTATGTCATTCCCTCCCTAAGCCAAATTCAACGAGAGCAAGGTTGACTCATTCCCTTTTGCCTCCCTGTTCTTCCCCTCCATTGTAACAGTTTTCCCTTGCCTCTTCTATATGAGATAATTTACCTCCATTCCGTCTCTCCCCATCTCCTCTCATTATATTCCTCTCTCACCTCTTAATTTCTTTTAAGTATCATCCCTTCCTAGTAGATTGATCCTGTGCCCTTTGTCTATGTATACCTGTACACATATATACACACACAATATGTATTCATACACCCATATAGCCTCCTATATGGACATATATGTGAGTTAAAATAGAGACTTTCAGCAAAAATTAGATGCTTTAAAGGAAATAGTAGAATTTGTGAAAGACAAGCTTGCAGAAACTGAGTTTTGTTGAAGTATGATTATAAATTTTATCTATTTGTGTTACACCTGTGAAATATAATATGTCTGATTATGATTGGCAAAAAGTTAAAAATCGTTTGTTAGGGATTTTTAGAAATACCTCCTTAGGAGTGGATTTGGCACAATTAGATAAATTGTGAAGCCTCAGCTGCTTCTCCCTCTGGAGGGGAGGGGCCGGACCACACTCCTGGACCCTCTGTTCCCAAAGTCCATTGACCTCTCACTTTATCTTTGGCATTTATGGGTTGATAATTCTGGAAATCACCACAGCTGCTGGTGATGGACTCTCCCTATATCCCTCTAACTGTGACTGGTTGGGCCAGTCTGGGGCTAAAACTGAGGGCCCATGCAGGGCTAGGCTCGGCTCCCAGATTGCTGTGACAGACCCTTCCTCCCAGTCTGCCAGGCTGTCTTCAGTGGGAGGTTTGTTTCTCTCTGTCACTTCATGGGTTCTGTAGCCCTAAAGTTTGTTTAGAGTCACTTTTATAGGTATTTGAGGTAGTTATGGAGGGGGCATATGGAGTTTTCCTGCTTCTATGCTGCCATCTTGGCTCCCTCAAAGGAAGATTTCTTAACCCAGCAAAATTCCATGCTGACAGCTCTCGAAGGAGTTGCTAGCCCACTTTTAAGGGCAAGGTTACATTAATTTTCTTTTTTTGCCTTTTGGAGGGCAATTGAGGTTAAGTAACTTGCCCAAGGTTACACGGCTAGTTTTTGTGTGAAGTCTCTGAGGCTGGATCTGAACTCAGGTCCTCCTGACTCCCAGGCTGGTGCTTTACTCAATGCACCACCTAGCCACCACTGGTGACATTAATTTTCTAACAAATTGAAACATCTCTTTATACATACAAGTAAATTCTAATGGATTTTTTAATCTTTTCACTCATCATCATAAATTCACTTCCATTTTAATTAAAGAAGCAGTTATTTAACACCTACCATGTATGATGAAAATAATTGTGAGGAATATTAAGATGAAAACATGATCTCTCACTTCAAGGAGTTGATCACTTTGGGAAAAGGGAATGAACAATTTCCAGTTAATTCAATCCTTGGTAGAAAAGTGAAGGTACAAAATGCCACGAGAATTTCATTATTTGGAACCATCAATCATAGGAGATGGGGGCACTGGCGTTTTCAATATATAATCTCTTTTTCTAAGATTTTACAAGGAGGTTTTGATTTAAAAAGAGATTACAAAGTGACTTGTTGAAACTTTATACATTTGAGAAAGAAAGCTCCAATACTACCTTGCCTTTCATTAAGATGGTTTTTAAAGAAATAGAAGACATTGAGATATGATTATAAGACAGAATATTTTGGAAAAATATGAGTGGTCCTAATAGTTTTCTAGGATGCAATGCAGACTTTTCCATTTTGAAAACGTGCTCTCATTTCTCCTTGAAGGAGAAGTCAGGATGTAAGGTTTCTATGCAAATCATTTCAAAAAGTATGATTCTATTTTCACTTCTATTGCCTGCCATGTTCCTTGATTTTCTCCTCTTTGTCCTCACTTCTATCCCCCTCTTCTGATGGCTTCCTCCTTGTAGCTTCTTATACCTGTATCTTGCTTCTATCACTTGTTTTCCTGTTGCTACAGAACAGATCACTTTCCAAAACACACTTCAAGTATTTCCTGACCATTAGTTGCACCTTCTCCTCTTTCTCCTTGAATAAAGAGGTTGGTGCTTGCATTATAAAAGTAATTAATATAAAGCCAATTGTCAAAGTCCCCTCATCTGCAAAATGAACTGGAGAAGGAAATGGCAAATCACTCCATTATCTTTGCCAAGAAAACCCCAAATAAGGTCACAAAGATTTGGACATGACTGAAATAGCTCAATAACAATAACAATTACCAAAGACACATCAACAATGCTATTTCCCCTTATCATCCAGTGATTTATGCTTGAATGATCTTATCTCAGATTGTCAGCTGAATGGATAGTATTTGATCTCCTATGATGTCCAGAGAAGTTCCTAGCCTACTGTTGCTCTCTTGTTTATATAGAAGCATAAAGGTAATCATCTTGAAATGGAAGAAGCTATATGTACACCTAGGTGGTGCAGTGAATAGAATTTCAGGCCTGGAGTCAGGACGACTCATCTTCCTGAGTTCAAATCTGGCCTCAGACACTTATTGTCTTTGTGACCATGGGCAAGTCAGTTTACCCTGCTTGTCTCAGTTTCCTGATTTGTAAAATGAGCTGGAGAAGGAAATGGCAAATCACTCTAGTATCTCTGCAGAGAAAATCCCAAATGGTGTCACAGAGTTGGATTCTCTAACAACCATATGGGTACCACCATTTCATATTCATTCTCATGTTTCTAACCAAACAAGAATGGAGTAATGTAAAAAAAAAAATATTTGCTTTTCTTTTTGCTTTATGAAGGGGTGTGTGTGTGTGTGTGTGTCTGTGTGTGTGTGTGTGTGTGTGTGTAGGGGGGGTGTTGTGTGCATGCATTTGTGTGCACATTTGCTTTAAAAGACATTTATTTATTAATCCTTAATTGATGATTACTACCACTTAGTCTGTTATTTTTAATTTAGTTAGAATTGTTGTTCATTCATAATGTTGTTGTTGATTATTTAGTTAATTCATGTTAAATTTTGCCCAGATATCCTAGCATTTATTAAAGGGGTACTAATAGACATAGTTTATGCATGTGTGATGAAATTTTTTAAAGTGTCTAGATATAATATTTTAATCATAAAACTTTTGAGAAGTAGAAGAATTCTTCAGAGGCAACTGAGTCCATTAACCGGTTTCTAGGCAGTGCTGACTGTGACAATTTGAAGACAAATTTGATACCAAAAAGTGTTGTCTGGATGTTTGGCCCACTTAACAACTGAATTGGCTCACTAATAATTAATATGACTAATTGTATAAATCAGTCATAGCTATAGTAGGAAGGAAGAAACTTACTTGCTTAAAATGCCTTCGGAATTTCTATGGTATTAACCATGACTATGTGAAACCTTTCCTTATATCTTTTCATCAACTTTAAATGATTTTCTTTATTCTGTCTTGAATTCCTATAGAGAATAGCTGACCAACTTTGTGCAGAAAAAACAGTGTTGCTGTGAAAGAGCTGGAGTCAGAGGACCTATATTCAAATCCTGCCTCTGCCATGACCTCTGTGACTTTGGACAAACCACTTTAACCTCTTTGGGACTTAGTTTCCACATCTGTAAAATGGGTTTGGTGGAAATATATGGAATTTGTGGCCCCTTTCAGCTCTAGATTTACAGTCCTATGAGCCCCTCATATTTGAAGGCAAGCATTTAGATGGAAATAGTATAGATGTATGTAGGGTATAATCATGACCATGTGGAATCAACTATTTGCCATATCCCCCCACCTTATTCCATTTGACAAAAAACAAGGAAGTTCTTGTCATTGACTAGATGATATATGACCAGAGAAGACCACTAACAATGACTTCTGCTAATTTTCTTTCATCAAGATATCTTTCTCTTTCTGTTACTTCTTTGAGCTTTGATTTTAGAAGTGTACTCCCCTGGAAATGTTTGGTTTTGGTACTTGAGTTTAAGATCCCACAACCCAAAATACGGGAGAGAGTACCATAAGCTTAGATTTGTAAACTAAGGTTTAGCATGTCATTGCTTAAAGGGATAACTCATATCAATAATAACTTATATTTAAATAATTTTATGGTTATAATGTTCCCACTTTCCTAATTTATTTATTTTTATTTTTTGCTTTTTGGAGAGCAGCTGGGGTTAAGCAACTTTCCCAAGGTCACACAGGTAGTAAGTGTTAAGTGTCTGGATTTGAACTCAGGTCCTTCTGACTCCAGGGCTGATGCTCTATTCACTGCACCACCTAGCCACCTCTCACTTTCCTAATTTATATAATCCTTCTTTAACTAGTTTTTAGTTTCCAATATTCACTTCTATAAAATTTTGAGTTCTAAATCTTCTCCCTCTCTTTCTTCTTCCCCCTCCCCAAGATGGCAGGCAGTCTGATATAGGCTTTACATATATGTTCATATTAAACATTTTCCCATTAGTCATATTTTAAAGAAGAATTAGAACCAAGGGGAAGAGCCAGGAGAAAGAAGAAACAGAAGAGAGAGAGCAAATAGTCTGCTTTGATCTGCATTCGGACTCCATAGTTCTTTTGCTAGATGTGGATAGCATTTTCCATCATGAGTCTTTTAGAGTTGTCTTAGATCCTTGCATTGCTGAGAAGAGCTAAGTCTATCAAAGTTAGTCATCGCACAATGTTGCTGTTACTGTGTACAGTCTTCCCCTGGTTCTGTTCACTTCACTAAGCATCAGTTTGTGCAAGTCTTTCCAGGTTTTCATGAAGTCTGACTGCTCTTCATTTCTTATTGAGCAATAGTATTCTGCCACATTCATATATTACAACTTATTCAGTCATTCCCAAATTAATTGGCATCCCCTCAATTTCCAATGCCTGGCCACCACAGAAAGAGCTGCTATGAATATTTTTGTACACGTGGATCCTTTTATGATTCTTCTAATAACCTCTTATGTAGGTAGTATACATATTCCATTTTACATAAGGAAAATGATGCTCAAAAAGGAAGTGACTTTTGTTCCAGAACCTACAACTATTAATTCATGGGGCTTCAACTCAAAACTGTGTGTGTGTGTGTGTGTGTGTGTGTGTGTGTGTGTGTGTCTGGTTCTAAGTCCTGTCTTCTTTCCACTACATCACATAAAGGAGAGATTTAAATGCCCTCAGGTTTCTGGGACTTCACTACAGCGAGCCCTGCCTCCACTGATACAAGTCTTAAACTTTCCTTGATTTGGTAAATTGTCCTAAAATATTGCTGGGGCTCCCTAAATTATTCATCCTATAGCCAACCTAATATATTTCTCTGATTCTTTCTCATTTAATGGTAGTTTCCCTTGGAACTGAACCTTAAAGCTATCTTAGCCTCCTCCCACACATTCACATTTCATTGGACTCAATCTCTGTCCCATTTGAGCTCTGGTGGGGGGGCGGGGAATGACAAAAGTTACCTTAGCTAGATGCCAGTCTCTGTCCCTTCAGGTCTGGTGTAGCCTTGCTGGTACCCTTAGTTCCCTCTATTTCTCAGTTCTCTTGCCAAGTACTATTGCACCACAATGTGCTTCCAAGCCACTGTCCTAGTCAGAACAGGATGCGTCCTCGAAGGTCTTGTAAAGCCACACAGGAGCAGCTTGCCAGAAGACTGCTGCTGTAAACAGCTTTCAAGGTTCTGATTACATAGTATAGTGACTTGTCTATTTATTCAATAATAAATCAGAGCAAAACATTCACAGAAAATCAAGGTACAGCATTTACAATGTTATGACATAACAACTTATCACTAACATGTCCACATAGTTTTCACCAAAGTGGCCACATAGTTTTAAACAAAGTGTAATCATTTAGTAACTTAGTCATTTAGTAACTCAATCATTCAGTCATCCTTAAGGAGGGACACAAAGCACAATAGCCAAAGTACTCCACTCCTGGGTAGTACATTCATTTAGTCAATCACAAAGTCTTTAAGTCCTTAATTCAATCACAAAGTATAAAAGTCAAAGTACTCCACCCATAGCATGCTACAATTTCATTAGTCATGACTTAGTACCCTACTCATCAGTCACTACTCAGACTATTTCATCAGTCACTACTCAATATTCACAGAGAGGTATTTTCATCTTGACTCAAGGCAGGTAGCTCCTACCTGAATCCACCAAACTGTTACCTGAGTTCAAAGGCAGACAGCTCCCAGTTCCTTGTCTAGATGTCTGTGCAGTTCCTGCTCTACATTGAATCTCATATATCCAGTCTACCTCAAGTCCTTCACAGTTTCTGTTCCTGGGAAGAGAAAATGTAATAGAGCCACAGACAGACAAATTACTAACACCACGGTCATGCTTCCTCTGGCAGCTCCAGCTGGCCCTTGGAAGCTTCCAGATGCTTGTCCTAAGAAGTTCTGACTATCCAACTTGTGCTCTTCCTTAAATACAGTATTAGCTTCTCCCTGTTTAGCCCCTTCCTGTTATGTCAGCAACAGGGGTTCATACCTTCTGTTTCTTTAACAAAAGCTTAACTTAAAATTAGGTGCTAAGTACCTCTCAGCTTAGCAATACAATGGGATCTTCAAATTTCATTACTATTACTGGTTTTTAGGCTTTCCATGGCACTTAGAGGATTAGGGTGAGAGTGTTTGAGGAATTGAATTCTGGGTTGGCTTGTGTAGCTCTGCCATAGTGTGATGCCCTGTGAGGGAAGGGGTGTTCAGTGAATATGTTAGGATTTAGGTATTAGCTTTCTCTCATTAGTTCATTTTGGTGTTACCAGTTTAGGGTTGCTAATGTCTTAGACCATAGAAGCAGCTGCAATTGCTGTATTTTGGGGGCCCAATTCCTATTTGAGGGGCTTGAGAAGTGGTGTGGATTAGAGAAGATATCTAATTCTCCATTTTGTTTATCATGTGATATAAAACTCCTGTTATATTTCTTCAAATTTAACTGTTTTCTCAGGCAACAATCTACCTGCTCCACAGGACTTGCTTGATCTCATAATCCAGTGGCATGACCACATCATGAAGATGAACCAGGAGAGCACTTTAAGAACAGACTCTACTCTGTCCATTGCAAAGAGAAGATATCATGTGAAGATATCTCTGCCACATGTATATTGGCTGAAGCAGCTGAGAGCAGTTTAGCTTGGAAAAGAGAAGGATCTTTGGTATGGGGGGGAGGAATGATAGCATTTGAAAGGTTGTCATGTGAGTGGGGGATTAGGTTTGTTTTTTTTTTCTGTTGGGGATCAGAGAGTTGAACTGGGAACAATAGGAGACAAATTTCAACTTGATGTTGGGAAAACATTGAATTATCCCAAAGGAAAAGGGCTAGGAGAAAAAGTAGCAAGTGGACTTCCATGAAGCATTTGGTGAATGTCTATTCATTGATAATCCCTTCTTGTAGAGAGAGTTCTCTCTCTCTCTCTCTCTCTCTCTCTCTCTCTCTCTCTCTCTCTCTCTCGTTATATATTGGAGTAATTGATTGCTGAGCTCCCTTCCAATTTTTAAAACTGTAACAGTGAATTTGTAGCTTATTTCATACTTGGAAGAATTCTGTTACACTTTGTCATTTCTCATCTTGTGCCTATCATTAATAAATGAGGCAGCCATGTGGTCACTGTAATACTCATATCCTGGGTCAGATGGGAAATTGTAGGTAAAATCCCTCTTTTGCCATGTACACACTTATATTCTAGGGATTGCTTAGGAGTATGAAACAGAACCCAATAATTTAAGGCAAAAGGAAATTGAGACAAGTCTGAATGTACTTACATAAGTTGGAGAATAAAACTTTCAGGCTTTTTAGGCTTTCAAGGTTCTCTGGAACATTAACAAAATTACACACCTACATCGAGAGAAATATAGACCCCTTAAGTGATACAGCTCTCTTCAAAATGTAAACATGTAATGTATCTAAGCCTTTGTAGGGACTAAACAGAAAAAAAAGGGTTTTCCCAAGTTTCATTACCTGAAATAATAACTTTAAGCAAACACAGATTTGATTCTAGAGATATTGTTAAAATGCAACTAACCTTTTAACTTTAGCTTAACCAACTTTCCTTAAGTCATTTTTTAACATTTTCTAAGTCTTCTGATTAATTTAGAAATTTGAGACTTCATTTGCAAAGTCCGTATTGAGCTTTATTTATTGCATTCACTACCATTTGGAAATGTTCCCTCATGGGCTCATTAAATTCATCTGAAAATGCTCTCAGAATCTTTTTGTTGAAATATGTACAACGTTTCAAAGGCAATCTTAGGGTAATAGCAAAATTGTATAGCAGTGCTGAAGTCCAGTTTTTATTTAATTCACTGAAGGTCAAGAATGCTTAATTTAACTTTCTATATGTAACAGGCTAGTGCAAGCCAGCTTGATCATTACTGAATAATGGCCTACAATAGGATTTGGTTTGTCCTCACTGGAAATATTCCTCAGAAGACACTCCTAAGAGTGGAAGAGATGAGAGACAGATAAGGCTAGCCTAATGTATGTGATCTTGGACAGTGATTTTATGAAAAAGTAGTGTTGCCTAACAAATAGCAGGAGAGCAGAAGGCAATGCTCTCCATTTCTTCAAGTTCTCAGAAAAACAGCAGATAGCATATGATACTGGAGAACAGGATTAGAATCAAGTGAATATTGCACCATGAAAAATGGAAGGAAAGTAGCCAAGAGTAACTAGAATTGGAATATGAAAAATAGCAATAAAGAACAAAAGAAGAAAACAAGAATTTATTAACCACCTGTTATGTGCTAGGCATTGTAATAAACACTTTACAGATATCTTATTTGATCCTCACAACAACCTTGAGAGGTAGGTGCTATTATGATACCCATTTTACAGTTGAGGAACCTTAGGCAGATAGGTTAAGTGACTTGCCCAGGGTCACACAACTAGTAAATGTCTAAGGCTGGATTTGAACTCAGGAATTCCTGACTTTAGGAAGAAGCTTCTCCTGATAACATAACAATATAGATAATAATAACTATATAGAGATATATAATAACATATGAAATATAGATATTTACTGTATGTGTATATGTGCATAAATATATATGAAAGAGAATTGCATAGAATAACACTATAGATGGTTAGGATCTTCACAATTGGTATCAGATATTATGATTGGATAGGAGTATTTTCAAACATAAAAATTCTGTTTTTCAAGGGGAATTTTAAATAGCCAAACCACTACAAGACTTTTAAAAATGTACAATATTCAGGCTCCCTGGAAAAGAAAATGTGTTCTAATATCTTGGGTCAAAGCTTGGCAGTTATGTGACTATGTGATGCCTGTTACTAAGTTTTCATGATAAAATGCTACAAAGACTCAAAGGACACCAGTCAAAACAAAGGACAGAAATGAGCTGGGAGCTAATTAAATTGTATAAAAAAATGAAAATTATGCATGGTAAATATATGCCACAAAAATACACAATTAAAAAAATGTGGCTCCAGTATAGCATTTTCTCATATTTCATAAAAGGATCAATTTATTTAGTGGGGTAACATCTAAAATGCTCTCTCTCCCCTTCCCCCCTCTTCCACACTCCCCCTCTTGCCTCTCCCCTTCACCTTCTCTCCCCCTCTTCCATTCTCCCCTTCTCTCCCTCTCCCTTTCTCTCTCCATTTGATCCATAGGATCAAATGTCAAAGAAGCCATGTGGTGTAAACCACAAGGAATCAATTGTCCTTCCTTCCTTCCTTCATCAGGACTGTCCTTGGGACATTTTTTAAAGTCTCTGCTGACTCTTTTTTCAATAGGCTTTTCCAGAATGCTTCAACTTCCTTTGGTCATCATACAGCTCATTGTCTCCTGTTTGAATGAAGAAATGTATTCATTCAAAAGTCATTTATTTAATATCGAGATCTACCTTGGTTGCATGACTTCTATAGGTGGTACTAGAGAGGCAAGGAGGAGTATGAATCTAGAAACTGACACCCAGAAATCCTGAGTTGGGGCATGCCTTTTTTTTGACAATCTATTCAGTTGGAAACCATTACAAGACAACATTAGCATTTATTAAGTGATCTGTTCCAAACATTGTGTTAAGAAATAGGAATACAGATATAAAAGTGAGGTAGTCTCTGCTTTCTGATTGGAGGAGACTATGTTTGGGAAAGTTGAGCTGCAAAGCTAAGTGGAAAAACTTGGTCAACATTAGGGTTTTTGCAGGACAATTGCAGGAACAATGATAAGGCCCAGGGATCCTGCACAGTTGGGAAGTTTGTATTGTAACTGGCAATATCATGTAGTGGTAAGAGCACTGTATTTACAGTGGAATTACCCAGTGTTGAGTCTTACCTTGTATGACCTTGGGTAAGTTATTACCCATTCCAGGTCTCAGTATTATTATGTATGAAATGAAAATCTTGGACTATGTGACCACTAAGGTCTGCTGTCATCTTGAAACATTCTTATCTCCAGTTTTTACAGGGGTGACATTCAGAAGCATGCCAATGTAGATGGTCCAGAGAGTTGTCTCAAGTCTAGAAACCTTCTTTGGCTTGGAAGAGGGCTTCATAATGTCCCATGGAGCAATATTCATCTTGCTAACCTGTTCCTTTGGTACCCTCTTCTAGCAAAAATACAATCCTATATGCCAGTCTTGATAGAATACACAAGAAGCTCCTTGCTGTCAGTGAGTTCACACAGTCTAATGATTCTGGTGGAAGAGGTTAGGACAATATGACAAACAGTTCATTTTCCTCTGTCAGTCTACCAATAGTACCCTAGATTTCCCAATAATTCTTTTTTTTTCTTTTTGGAGGGCAATTGGGGTTAAGTAACTTGCCCAAGGTCACATGGCTAGGTTTTTGTTTGTGTGTGCGTTAAGTGTCTGAGGCCGGATCCGAACTCAGGTCCTTCTGACTCCAGCGCCAACACTCTACTCACTGCGCCACCTAGCTGCCCCGATTTCCCAATAATTCTTGTACAATAAAGCATTTGTATGGAGGACATCAAACATGAGTCATGAAATAAGCTCCAAATGTTTAACAAATTGAGCTAATTCATATGTGCTTTCTTAAAGTCCCAGAGACATGTTTTTCTTTTGCTTCTCATGGCTGCCAGGACTGGATGGGGAAAATTGCTTGGAAAACAAATTCTGTCTTTAAGTACTTTTAGCATAGTTGCTATCCTGGAGGTAGAGAGGAGAGGAGGTTCAGGGCAGGATAATCTAGGCTTTCCTCTTGTTCCAATAAATGCTACCCATCCGTTCTTGGGACAAGGTTGTTCAGTTGGCTAGTTACAAGTCTCTGGGCTAAGGTAAGTCACTTATATTTACTGGTGTCTAATTACAATCTTCTTCCAGTTATCTTCTAATACCCTTACCACAGTATGGAGATAATTGTGGATTTTCATCTTTGGCAGGAAACCAGGCTGGAAAGGTTCAGAGTATGATGCAGTCAGAAGCCCTGCATCTGTTGCCAAAGGACTGGTCTGACTTGAGTGTGGTTTTGGAGCAGGTTGGCCACAGGGTGACTATATTTTTGGCCAACTCTCCAAAATCATTTCCTCCTTAATTGTAATACGTGTCCATAGAGGGAGGATGGACATTAGCAGCAACACACATCCTTGAAATTCAACTCCTATCTCTGATGCTTACTTGCCTGAGTGACCCTGCACAAGCAACAACCTCCCTGGGCCTTAGTTTTCTCCTCTGAAAATGTGTGTTGTACTAGACTTCTAAGGTCCCTTCCTTCTCTAAATCTAGGATACTATGATCTCCTTTTTATTTTGCAAGTGTGGAAGAAGGGGCCTTTCGAGATCATGCTACTTTCATCATCTTTCCTAATCGCAGATGGTTACCTGCCTTGCTACATGGCCTATGAAAGTTACTCACAGCATGGGTCCAGGTTGAGCTGTTTTATTTTTGTGTAAGCAGGAGTCTCCTACAACGGGTACCTTTGTAAGTTCTTTTTCCTGAGGTTTACAAGCACTGTTTTCCCTCCAAGTTTTTTAAGAAGCAGTCTCATCGGTCCATTTTAAAACAGAATCAATTTCATGTCAGAAAAGTCTACACTTTTGAAGACTCTTCTCCAAGAAGCCTTCTTTGATAGTAGCCACACTTGTGTTTGCTTTACTTTCTCTTGCCTTATCACATTGAGTATATATATTTTCTATTTTGTAATCATTCATTTGCTTTTTAAAAAATTACATTTTTATCGAAAGGTTTTGTTTTCTTATAGCATCAAAATTTCTCCCAATATCCTTCTCCCTCCCATCTCACAGAGATCTATGTTGTATAAAAATTAATATTTTTTTGCTTTTTGTTTAGAGGGGGGAAGGTAGAACAATTGGGGTTAAGTTACTTGCCCAAGGCCATATGGCTAGTTTTTTGTGTTAGGTGTCTGAGGCCAGGTTTGAACTCAGGTCCTCCTGACTCCAGGGCTGGTGCTGTGTTCACTGCACCACCTAGCCACCCCAAAAATTAATATAATTTTAAGACTAAAGGAAACAACAGCAGCAAAACAGATCAATACATTGAAATAGTCTGAAAATCTATACAATTTATTATACCTCTAGAACTCCTACTCTGGCAAAGAAGTGGAGTATGGGCAGCACTGTGTGTTGGTAAATATTTTATGACTGGCTCTCCAGAGAGAAACATGTATAAATGTTTATTATAAATTATACTTATATAAAGGATAAATAATAATAAAATATCTAATACTCTTAATTATAAATTCAATATATTCAATTGATTCTCACAAAATACTTCTGCTGATTTTTGGTGAACTCCTTTGTCTATAGCTAACTTATGGTTGCACTTCAACCTTTGACAAAGAGAGTTGCATCCTAATCCACTAACTCTTTTCCCAGTAAATTTATTGTAATTAAATCTCGTACATTATCTATTATTAAATTATCATATGAATTCTAGTCATTAAACTGAAACCTCTTTCAGTATTAGCACTAGTGTTGCAGTAGTACTCACTATCTCTTTAGCTATTTCCATAGTTGCAGGGATTAGAACATTGTTTGATTATCTATAAAATATCAAAAATTGTTCAAATCAATTTCATGTTTTAAAATTTCACCTGCCTAATAAAATGTTTTTTCACCAGTTATCCATGGTGAAGTTAGTTCCTCAAAAGGCCAACTAGATGGTTCTAATAAATCAAGATAATTAAAAATGCTTTCATCATTTTCTGTCCAATAAAATGTAAAGTTCATGTATTAAATTATATTTTCTTATAGCATATTCCTAGGAAGAACATTAAATTTAATATTTCTATCAGATGAAATGACTTTAAGCTTATCTGACAATCAGCTTTTCAACTTGAGATTTGTACTTTCTAGAACACATCTTTAAATTTCCCTTGCTTTTATGGTATATTTGATTAAATTTTGTGCTTCTTGAATGTTAGTTGATCTTGATTGCAGCACAGTTGAAAATAATGAAAATTCTTCCAGAATACCAACTATTATTGAAGCATGATCTTTCAAGAAATTAATGTTAGCTAATCTCTTTGCCAAACCAGAATAGGAAGGACAAGAAAAATGCATATATACTGCAGGATAAGGTATGTCATATGTACCAGTAGCAAATGGTAAACTAAATGCTGCCTATATCAGTCTTAGTACTTGAGCAATTTTAACAATTTCAGTTACATTTATTTAGCTATAGTTTCTAGCTCAGTATGATTTTTGTTAGATTGGATTTGATTTTTATTCAGAAATATTTTAAAATTCTTCATTTATTTCATATATTGAATTGTCAAATGATAATTGCAATTGATAATTTAAATAGTGCTGAGTAATGACTTTAGGAAAATTTCCTCACAGCTTTGTAGCCACTCTAGACTTTCTTCCAGAATGTTATTAAGATCATCAGAAAAAAAATGCAATTAAATTTGCTATCAAATATTCATTATTAAAGCCACAATCTTTTAAAATGGAAAATAATATATTGAAAATTTTGTCTAGTGGGAGCCAAGGTGGTGGAAAAGTAACAGTAACTTTTCTAAGCTCCCCCATGAATCCTGTAGCTAAACTTTAAAAAGTGAATCTGAACTGATTTTACAGTGACAGAATCCACTAAGAGATGGAGCGGGGCAGAATATAGTCGAGGAAAGTGCCAACTTGGGTCTGGGCAGGGGGAGCCTGGCTACACCAGTGTGGACTAGAGAACAGAGTATAGCAGAGTGAGGAGGAACCCCAGCCAGCAGACTCATCCACCCAAAGGGTGATTCCCAGCCATTTCACCACAGGACAGAGGATCAGTCAGAACCGGGTAAGAGAAAGCACAGGGCCCGCAACAGGGACAGCAACTTCTCATGGGGCTATCAACCCACAGCCTGGAAATTTAAAAATCATTTACCTGAATTTCCAGAAGGCAAGATGGCAAAGTAAACCCTAGCTGCTTAGATTCCCCCTCCCTGACCCTCTAGAAGACCCAGAGAAAAATGTCCCTCCCAGAATAAAATCCTGAAATAGTGGAAATAACTTCAGGCTTAGGAGTCACTGAGAAAGTGTGTAACTGAGGCAGTAAGGAGTCTGAAGTGAAGGGCAGGAGGGGTCCCAACAAGCCCCACCTCAGCAGGACATCCAGAAGCCCAGGGTGGTGCAGCCAACAAGCACTAACAACACAAGCCCAGGTGGGCCTTAGCACCACCAGGAGAATCCACAGATACCAGCTATGCTGGCTGCCAGTTGCTGAGCCTGCCTGAGCTGTAGCCTAGGGGCACAGAGGTGGAAACTTGAAGTGGCCAGACCACTCCTCCCCCACAGATTACTCTTTGAGCCTCAGGGTAACTCAGGGGAAATACTGAGAGTCCTGGCCTTGGCCTTAGTCTAGACACCCAGAGGCTACAGCACACAAAGTCAACAACCAGGCATCTAGCCCCCAACCTGAGAAACTTGTGGCAGAGCCCTCTGTACCCCAGGAGCAAAAATATACTTTAAAGGACAGGAAGTAGGCAATTACAATGGTCAGTAAGCAACTTGCAAAAGCAAGACCAAAGAAAATTGAATCCTATTATTGTGAACAAGAAGAATAACTTTTAGGAGACACCATAGACTCTGAATCCACACCTGAGACCACAGAATGAAATATGATCTGGTCTCAAGCCACAAAAGCATTCTTTTTTGTAATGCTTTATTAAATTCTAATTTACATCATTTATTTCCACAAGATTTTGAATTATAAATTTTCTCCCCATTTTTCCTCCTACCCACCACCCAAAAATAACAATCCCATTGGATATCCCCTCTTCCAACCTGCTCTTTCTCAAAAGCATTCTTGGAGGTGCTTGAGAAAGAGTTTAAAAGCCAAAATAGAGAGGTAGAAGATAAATTTAAATCTCCAGTGACAAAATTTGAAAAAAAAAATCTCACTGAAGAAAACAAATCCTTAAAAATAAAAATTTGTGAACTGGGAAAGAAGGTTCAAAATCTAACTGGAGAAAATACCCCCCTAAAAAAGGAGCTTCAAAAAGTAACCAAGGAAATTAATTCACTAAAAATTAGAATCAGTCGAATTGAAGCTAAGGACTCTATGATGCATCGAGTCAGTCAAGCAAAACATGAAGATTGAAAAAGTAGAAGAAATTGTAAAATATCTCACTGGAAAAACAACTGAGCTGGAGAACAGATCCAAGAGAGATAATCTAAGAAATCTTGGTCTAGTGGAAAGCCATGATGAAAAAAGCAGCCTGGACAACATCCTCCAAGAGAAAGGAGGGAGGGAGAGGAACACTCTATGAAATTTACTCTCATTGCTTTGGGGCCAAAGAGGGAATAACATACTCTGGTAAGTATAAAAATCCATTGTCCCCTATGGGCAGTAGGAGGGGGAATGGGGGAATAAAAAGGGGGGTGGTTAGAATGGAGGTGAATAGTAAGGGGAAAGGGTAGGTAAAGAGGGGAGGTCCCAGGGAGGGAATACTGAGGGAGGTGGTGGTCAAAAGGAAAACTCTTAAGGAGGGGAAGGGAGAAGGAAGAAACAAAAACATAAACAGGGGAGGGAATAGGATGGAGGGAGAGACAGATAGTAATCATAACTGTGAATGTGAATGAGACAAACTCCCCCATAAAACAGAAGTGGATAGCAGAATGGATTAAAAACTATAACCCTACAATATGCTGTCTACAAGAAACACATTTGAACCAAGGGGATACCCACAGGGTAAAGGTAAAAGGCTGGAGTAGAATATACCATACTTCAGCTAAAGTAAAAAAAAAAGCAGGGGTAGCCATCCTTATCTCAGATTAAGCAAAAGCAAATATAGATCTAATCAAAAAGAGATAATGAAGGAAATTATATCCTGCTAAAAGGAACCTGTAAAGGACCATGGCCAATGGGGCTCTGACCCTGATGGTTGAATAGGATCTCTCAGCATAAGACCCTGCTAACCAGGCCTAGATTGGCCCACCCCCCAGGAAGCTCACAGGAGTCCATGTTGGTTTCGCCCAGAGGTCCCCCTTGGAGCAACACAGAACAACAAAAGGCCCTAGGATGAGGTAAGGGGAAGGCTTGGACAAACTGCTTTTGGTCCTTTCTTTCCTCCCAAGCGGTGGCTATGGGGCAAGTACAGATTAAACAGCCTAACCAAGAGATGTAGCAAAAGGTCCTCCTATATATAATGAAAGAAAGAGGACTCATTGTTACTAAGACTCAGACACAGGAATTTTCAGATCTACTGGAGATTAATTCTCCATGGCTACCCAAAGAAGGCACATTAAACCATGCAAAATGGAAAGTGGTAGGTGAACAATTGAAAGAACATTACACCACAGTAGGGCCAGAGAAGTTCCTAGTACAGTGCTTTCAACTATATAATGTTCTTATATTGTGCTTAATCAAGCCAGAGCACTAACGAGAGATTTGGAGTTTCAATACAGGAACACAGATGGAGGAAGAGGAAGAAGTAAAACAAGAATAGGAGAATAAACAGGGAGAGAAAGGCTGTTCCCCAATTGGGGTAGAGGGCCCTAAGCAGCTGTTCCCCCCCCCCCCCCGCTGTTTCAGTGCCCCTCTTATCAGAGTATTCGTATCCCTAATGGGGACGTAGTCAGGTGGCAAAAGTGCAGTATGCTCACTCCCCTCCAAAAGGCTATTCAATGGATGTGGTGAGCCAAAGAGGCCTGTCCCAGGACTCTGATAATTACTCTGATATCAGTGGACCTGCATGTCGAAGATCTCTTTGAGATGCGACTTTTCACTAAGTCTGCTCCGGAGTTCTTTTGATATAGGTTGCATTTAAAAGGATGTTATTGGAGTTCTGAGGCTAACAGGCTCTGCCCCAAGACATATCTGATTCTGCACTCAGCTATCTTTGGGTGGCCAGCTCTAAACGTGTTGACTTTTGAGGATTGCGCTTCAGACTTGAAGTCTGCTCTCAATTGTATCCGTTTATGACTGCGGCTGCATTAGCAGGTACCTGAGGCCTAGATCAAAGGGCTTACCCTAAGACTTTAGTCTCCTAGATAAGAAATCCTTATCAAATTATCTATTCCATGCTACTTCCAGGATACAACAGACTAAGGTAATGATTAGAAAACTTGAATCCCCTTTCTTTGTCTCTTTGCTCTATAAAAACCTTTCCCTGAGTATCAATAAATGGAGTTCATGGTTCGTCCTTGAGCTACCCACATGGCCTGGTCGTTTCTTATACACGTCTCCGAATCATGCTAAGTGCTGGACACTGAGCAGCCCATGGCAAATGGCGCCCACGCGGGACACATAGAAACCTGAAAGGAAGGTCCACATCGGAGATGGCCCTTACAAGCAGAAGGAGCTCCAAAAATCACAAGTCACAGGGTAAGGGAACTTTTTTCAATTAATTCTTAATCATTCTATTCCACCAGGATGATACAGGGATTTTCAAGCTTTCTATCACCATGGGTCAAATGCACAGGTACAGTTCAAAGTTCAGGAACAATATTTTCAAGTATTAAAGAAAGTAAAGAAAGAAAGAGAGTTTGTTATTATGAAGGAACAGTTAGAGGAATTTTATTTAGTGTGTTTGGAACAGTGTAGCCCTGGGTTTCCAAAGGGTGGTATAATAGAATGGGAAACAGAAGGAAAACATAACTAAGAAACTAGGAAAAGAAGGAAACCCAGCATTTCCCAATTTTTTGCTTTTTTTCCTATGGAATATATTAAAGATATGTTTAACATCAGGAATGAAAGTGCCAAAGGTGGCACAAACAATTAAGTGTAATGCAGCTGTCTTTATACAGTATTTATAGCAAGTTGAAAAAGTATAAAAAAATATATCAGGATAAAAATTAGAAAAAATAAATTTGCATAAAAATGTGAACAGAAGTCTTAAGGTTTAAGGGCCTCCTTTCCTCCAATCCAACTCTGGCCAAGTTTGATTGTGGGAAAGGCTGTTAAAAATAATATTAATCAAAATAATAAAAAGTAAAAAGGGAATTTTTTTCCCTCAGATTAAAGAGGCAAGACTAGCAAGCATTTAACCATTCTCCTGCCTCATCTCAAAAGAGAAAAGTGTTGTGTATTAGGATGCAACCAAAGGTTAATTTCATTTGGCACCAAGGCAAAATTAGAACATATAAAGATCTGAAAAACTTTAGGAGTAAAGGGTTTTAACTCTCGTATAGTCTGGAAAATTGGCGCCACTGGACTTTGTCCAGCTTTTCCATGTTGTACCTGGACGTTAAAAGCCTTTTACTTTCAAAAAAAAAAAAAAATATATATATATATATATATACATCATTGAAGTTCACAGTATAGGTTAAATTAGTTCAAAACTTTCTTTAAAAGTCTCTCATATCTAGAGGAGAGAGTGCTGAAGGATTTTAAATCACCATCCTCAATCTAGATAAAGGGCTCTGCAAACAGCAGCCTTGTGGCAGAGCATGCTGCCCCACACTTATTAGGCAACCTGAATTCACAATTCAGACTTTGCAACTCTGAAAAAGAGGAGACAAATCCTCTGCAACTCTGAAAAGAGGAGTAAAAAGCCTAAATTCTCTATCAATTATATTTCATGTGATGATTTGAAAATTCAACTAATACCATAACTTCATTGTGTTATTGTGGTCTTTCTGAGTTGTGGTAAAATTCTATTATATAGTAAAGATTTGTTAGCCAGAAATAGTGTTAGATAAAACAAAAATTTTATCTGATTTTAGTCGAAACTAAGAAGATAAAGGAAAGAAATTTGTGTAGAAACAGTCATGATACTTTGTTAGTTCTGCTAAACCCTGTCTCATAATGTTTTTATCTGCCATATAGAAAACCAGGTAGTCACAAATTTACCTGTAGTTACAAAAGGAGGTTAATCCCTCCCCCCTCGAGTCTAGAGGGTACCTCAATACAATTGTATTAACTTCTTTTATCCTAGATTAGATTAGGAAAAGAGAATTCCACCTTTCCCCCACACTTGCAAATTTACCTTCCCCCACTGGGCAAAGGAAGGAGGGGAAAGGGACCTCAGTTACCTTGGGGTAACTCAGGTACAGTGGGGGCTGTTAAAAGTTCTGAGCCCTGCCACTGATAAGAAAACAATAGTTGTCTGTACTGGATAAGACAATCCATCCTTTTATCAATGATTTTATATGATCTAGGAATACAACTGACTTCATCTGAAGTTTAATGTTTTTGCTACATCTAAAATAATTTGGCTGTCACTTATGGAACTTAAAAAATTGATCATTTTAGTGTCAATGTTAAAACCTAGAATTGTTAATTGATTACTATATGCGGAAAAGAGGAAACTAGATAAAAACTTTATTACATTCCTCAAGCATGTACGAGATTTAGCAAAGCAGGAGCACCACTTAAAGCCCCTGGTCTACATCAATTCTTCTTATTTTTTAATAATGTCAATTCTCCTGAAAACTATCTCAATAGGAAAAATCATCAGACTAGGTTAGGAACTTGTTTTAGTAATGCAATTCTTAAATAATCAACCTAACCTGTCAAAAAGTTGCAAAAGATTAATAAGGATTGGCTATTACATCAGGATATTTAAATTTGAGAAAGAAAAATGTTAAATAATATTCCTTATGTATTAAAAGACCTAGTAGATCTTTATTGTTTATTACAGCTATATGAGAATAAAATTAACTGTAATTAGCTCTAAGTTGGGATTGGTAAAAATTGCTGTTTAAGATAAAAAGCATTTAAGACCATATTCACATAATTCTACTTTTTTTCTGCTTAGGCCTGATTCCTATGATCAGACTAAGTAATCATTAAATGATATGAACTCTTTTGTGTTAGCTTATTGGAAAATTTAATATTTTTACCTAAAATTAGAAAATTTTTCAGAAGTTTCTAAGAACCACTTAAAATTCACCTTAAGATATTCCCATTGACTAAAGGAATTTTGGAACTAATAGCTTTTTAAAAATAAGGTGATCAGCTTTTAATTGTTTGAGACGCAATTATTATATATTTTTTTTCTTCTCTCCTTTGGCTAAAACAGTTTGTGATACTTAAATAAGTTTTGTTATGTAATAAGTCAGGAAAATAGAGAATGCTCGCTGACCTCTGATAATCATTATTATCTTATTTTGACTAAAATCTGAATTAATAAAACAGGCTACTTTGCCTCATTTTACAAAAAAAGCTCTATGTCAGCCACTCCAGAGCCCAGATAAAGCTGGGAATAGGATTTAAAACAGGCATCCAGAGATTATAATTTCCAAAGAGACCAAGCTTTGTCTCTGAGAATACCTGTCCTCAGGTTAACAAAGCCTACTTTATATCCCTTAAGGATAAGACCCTCAATTTGAGGTACTAACTTAAGTAATGAGACTTTTCTTATCTTATGATTTTCTGGGCATATACCATGTTATGGGTTGTTAATGATAAAGAAAATACAGATATTCTGGATCACAATTTCAATTGACACTGTCATCTTTCTTGTTTTATTGTATTTACCATTTATCCAATTAGGAAAATTCCTTCCTCATACAATGATTAGACCATTATGGGAATCATAAATTTGTGTAACCCAGCTACCCCTAATTGGGATGTTCTTAGGATGTACTTAAGCTCTCTTATCCTTTTGTTCCCCAGTCAGGACTCTAGTCCTGCACTTCAGATACAAGTAGTAAAGCTAGCAATAAATACTTCAAGCCACTAAGGCTAGTTTATCTTAATATGGGTCAGTCATAAAATTTAGTTGTCACCCCATACAATTATTTAGGACATAAAATAAGAGAAAATTATTAAGCCTCAAAAATATAGTAATCCAAAGAGATGTGAAAACTTTAAATGATTTTCAAAAATTATTAAGAGATATAAATTGGGTAAAGAACACATCAACTCACTCACTTATTTAACACCCTAAGGGGAGCCCCAAACCTCCATTCTCCTTGAACAGAAGAAAAACTTAAAATTATTGAAAATGCCATTCAGCAGTTCCAAGTTTATAGGATAGATAGTAATAGCCCTATAGAAATCAGTGTACTGAGGACACCTGAATTCCCTTTGGGGCCATACATAGGCAACAAAACATCTTTAGAGTGTACTTATCTCCCTCATCAAAGCCAAAAAATCTGTTACCTACCCTCAATTTGTAGCTATGCTAATGTATAACAACCTATGGGCTCCATCCCTGTACATATTCAGTAACCTTATGTTGAAGCCCTAATTGAAATGCTAATTAAGGCAGACCCTTCCTGGCCTGATCCTATAGACAGTGTATGGAGGAAGTAGGGATATCACAATCCAATTAACAATGAGTCATTTCCAAAATAACATCTTTTTCTCCTTTCTTACAAGCAGATAAGGCTTTTTACTGAGGCCTAAAACAAACAGATAGCTAACAGAAGTTATTTCTACTCCTTCTCATTTACCCAAAAAGAATGAAATGTTTTTTATATATCTTTTTAAGGGACAATTTCAACCTCAACATTTTTATGGATCGTACAAATTTCAATAATCAAAAGTTATATGAATTATTTTTTTTCAGTTGCAACAAGTGGTTGGAGGTGGAGAAGGTCCTTTTTGGATTTCTCATGTTTACTCTCATACATCTTTGCCTGAGCCCATTCAACAAGGCAATGCTTTAGCTGATAAATTAACAATGCAAACTTACCCAACACTTTGTCCTTTATCTCTGCATTCAAAATTCAAGGATGTTAATAAGTAATTTCACGTTTACTCGAGAACAGGCCAGGCAAATAGTTAAATCATGCACAAAATGCCTTCTTCACATACCTTCTCCCTCTTCCACCTCTATTAATCCTACAAGTTTAAAACCTAATTTGGCAAATGGATGTCACTTCTTTAGAAACATACAATATATCCAAGTGACAAGTGAATACTTTTTTCTCGTACACTTTTGTTTTGGTAACTTTAAAGGTTGGAAAATCTTTGCTGTTTAAAGCTAAATAAGAATTGAGAATATCAACTACCAAATATTTTCATTCATAAGAATTTTCACATACTGATATTTGGAGTGAGATAAGTAATATCAAGCACACTTTAAATTTGTGATCTAAGCAATTGGAACATGAAAGTTGAGTTTTCTTAAATCTAAAACTTAAATTTAATTTTTGAGTCATATGTCAGCATTATAGTTATTTTTAGTTTGAAAGTTAACAATTTATCATAACTATGACTCACATACCTATTTAAGGTGAGTGAAAAATGGGAAAGAAAACTTTCAGTGTATTACTAGAAGCCTCTAATCTACTTTTTATTGTTGCCATTTCTTCAAGAATTGAGTTTTTTAGAATGATATTTTTCCCTGATATAAGATACTGTTAAGATATTGTTTTGCTAGTGATGATTTGGAAATAAAATTGATGTCATAATGTCATGTGGGGATCATTGTAAGCCAGAAATAGTGTTAGATAAGCAAATTTTTAATCTGGATTTTGTTGGAACTAAAAGATAAAGAATTTGTTTAAAAACATTTATGTCACATCTTATAATGTTTATATATGCCATATAGAAAATCAGGTATTTACACATCTACTTGAAGTTAGGGAGGATGTAACAACTAAAACAATTTGATTATCAGTTATTTGGAACTTGTAAGATTATTAATTGATTTATTGTTTTAATACTAAACACTTAAAATTGTTGATTGATTAATGTATGTAGAAAGGAGGAGACTGGATTTTGGATTAATTTTGATTAATTTAATTTAAGACTATTTTGGATTAATTCTGCCCATTCATTCCATTCCTCCTCCATGTGTGAGAGTTAGCAATGCAGGGGAATAAGCATTAACCCCCCAGTCTCTCTTGCTTAGAATCCATATCAATCTTACTTATGTTTTAAAACTGCCAAAAGCCCATGGAACCTGTGTGTAGAGGCAAGGTCATTTGGCCTGAAAAAGGAACTTGTTTTAATTGTAACTTCCTAAGAAAGATGCAAAATATGAAAAAGATTTCTAATAATTTGGCTTTTATGCCAGGACAAGTTAAATTTGAAAAAGAAAAAATGTTAAATGAAATTCTTTATGGAGGAGAAACCTAGTAAATCTTTATCGTTTATTACAGCTCCATGGGAGCTGTAATAAATAATAAAATAATAAAAAAATAAAAAATTTCATTGTAATTGACTATGAGCCATGATTTGGTGAAATAATTTTTTTTAACTGCGTAAGGCTCACCTCAAGAAGATTCTAATATCAATTAATTTACTATACCTTTTCTGGATAAAACACCTTTCCATATCTAAAGAATTCTGCAATCAACTAGGAAATTAGTAAGTTAATAATACTTTGGGGATTTATGTTACTTAAAGACATTTTTCTATACCTTTTTGACTAAAACACTTTGTAATATCGAAAGAATTCCATAATTATCTAGGAATTCAGTTTTTTAGTATACTTTGGGAATTTATGTTACTTAAGAAAATTTTTATACCAACTTAGTCTTAATAATCTCAATTTTATAAGTTTGTTTCACTCTAAAAGTATACACAGAGATATTAGGTTATAAAATTTTAACTAATTTTTTTCTTCTCTCATAAAAGTTTTAATAATCATTTATAAATCTTAACACTAGAAATATAGCTTACTACATTGATTCTAACTATAAAGTTGTTACTCACTTTACTCCTGCTTATAATACAAAGCTTTTAGCTATGATATTATTATTAAATAATTTTTTCTATTCCCTTTAATATTGAGTCATATAGCATATATTCTGCATACATATACCACCATATTTGATACTACCAAACTTAAACACACTCAAAATACAGATCTTTTTAACCTTTTTCAGAAATTACAAGGTCTTATAAGATAGAGTCCACTACCTATATTGCAATGCATTCTTCACTTCCTAGGCCTCTTTATCTAAATAACGTGACTATTGATCAAAAGTTCAAGTTTTTCTAACTTATTTCCTCAAATATTCTTAGTACTACATTATCTTACTCTTATTTTTATCAAAATACATATACTCTAGGTAAATAATTCCATGTTATTAGGAACAAGCTGCACAGATCATTAAAAACTGCCCTCTATAGGACACAATAAATTTTTATACTTATCAGAGTAAATTACTTCCCATTTGATTCCAAACCAATGAGAGTAAATTTCAAACAGTGCTCCTCTCTCTCCCTCCTTTTCCTCTATTTAATGAATTTATGTGTCTATTCACATTAGAATCTTAAACTTCACTGATTAATTTGATCCCTCTTTGAACCAGAATCAGTGAGAATAGTGTTTAAGTGATGTTCCTCTCCCTCTTTCTTTCCCCTCTTCTATAGTGTGTTTTGATGCCTCTTCAGATGGCATATTTTACCTTTTCCTAGCTCATCCTTTCCTTTTTCCCATTACAGTCCCTTTGATCCCCTTAATAGTCTTTTTTTTTAGACTTCATGTTAGTGCATTCATACCCACATCCTCTATCTAAGTATAACCCTTTTGAAGGTGATGATAATCATAAACATTTCGATTATTGACAGTTATCAGCTCCACATATAGGGATGTGAACATTTTGCTCTTGTTGCATCCCAAGTAATGAGCATGTGTTTGTGGGTGTGGGTGTATGCACTTATGCATGTGTGAGTCTGTGTTTCCCTTGTTTCCCTTTTTATGTCCTTCTGGAATCTTGTAATTGGAGATCAAATTTTCCATTGAGCTCTGGCTTTTTCATCAAGAAAGTCTGGAAGTCCCTTATTTCATTAAACGTCCATCTCCTTGCCTGAAAGATTATGCTCAGTTTTGCCAGGTAGTTAATCCTTGGTTGTAGTCCTAGTTCTCTTGCCCTATGAAATATCAAATTCCAGTCCCTCCACTCTTTTAATGTAGAAGCTGCTAGGTCCTGTGTGATCCTAACTGTATTTCCTCGATATTTGAATTGTTTCTTTCTGGCTGCTTGTAGAATTTTTTCTTTAATCAGAGCAATCTGGAATTATGCCCAAAAGATTATAAATAATTTCATACCCTTTGACCCAACAATACCACTTCTAGGGCTATATCCCAAAGAGATCATAGAAGTGGGAGGAAGACCCATATGTACAAAAATATTTTAGCAGCCCTTTTTGTGGTTGCAAAGAATTGGAAACTAAAGGGGTGCCCATCAATTGGGGAATGGCTAAACAAGTTGTGGTATATGAATGTAATGGAATTTTATTGTGCTATAAGAAACGAGGAGGTGACGGATTTCATAATTACCTGGAGAGACTTATACAAACTGATGCTGAGCGAGAAGAGTAGAATCAGAAGAAATTTGTATACAATCACAGACATACCATATCTGTGACGACCAACTATGACAGACTGGACTCTTTTCAGCAATGCAGTGATATAAGTCAATCCCGAAAGACTCAAGAAAGTGAGAAATGTGCCATCCAGAGATATAACTAGAAAGAACTGAGCCTGAATCCTGATGGAAACAAACTAAATGATCTTTTTCTTTTCATCGTTTGGTTTTATTTATTCCTTACCATCTTTCATCCCACCTAGTACAATACACCTTTGTAATTGGAATAATATCTAATATGAATGCATTTGCAGATCCTATACTGGACTATATGCTGTTGTGGGGGGAGGGGGGAGGGAAGTAAAGGAAATTTGAAAATCAAGGAACTATGGAATTGAATCTTGTTAACTGAAACTAAACTAATAAATTAATTAAAAAAAAAAGAAAAAAACTGCCCTCTATCTGTGTTGCCTTTATTACCCCTCCACTACTCATCATTGACCTACATAGGATAGATATAACACATTATCCTCCCTTTTATATGTTAACATATATGCATATTATAATAGATAATTTTTTCTTCTTTTACTTTTGCTTCCCTTCAGACATGGGACGCAGTAAAAAATGTGTTCAACCATATGTTACAGTTTTTTGCTTCAATGGGCATTCTGACACAATTGAATGCTGATAATGTTCCTGCCACTAACAATTTATTTCAATCTTTCTGTGATCATTTTAAAATAATATTATTTACAGACATACCCCTTATAATAAAGATATTACGCCCTAGTTGCTAAAATAAAAAGGGGGGAGCAATTAGCTATATTAACTACTGCTTTATACACCCAAAATACATTAGCTAAATTAAAACATTGCTAAAAATTAGTATACACAGGCAGTTTAAAAATGCGAAAAGTGTGTATTCCCCAAAATGAAGGCAATGTCAGGTTTATTACTGTGGGGGCAAGACTGTGCTTATATATTTTCCAGATGCTGGGGAACGACCAGTGAGGGTGCCAGAACAGAACTGTCAGGGAATGTACTCCGAATCACCCAGAAAGATGAAAAAGCTTCAGCAGCAGTAGCAGTCACAGAGACAGAACATGGGAAGAAAGCAGAAGAGGTCTCCTAATGCAACCTCTATACAAAACAAAAAAGCTGTGTCCCCATGGGGGCAGATGGAACATTTTTTTATATCCATCCAAAGAACTGAAACCTGTTACCCAGGATTTGTGTTTCTTGCTGTGATCACTCTGCTTCCTATACAAATTAAACTGGTTACATCCTGATTTAAGTTTCGAGACACTTACCCCTGTCATGTCACTTGTTTTCTATATAACTATAATTGTAACTACATGTTTTTGACCCCTCAAGCCTTCCTTACTTCTACTAATGTAAATAATTTACAGAAAATATAAGTCCATACTACATTTTATTGGAATATACCCTGCTTTAACTGTACTCTCAAACGATGTTAGTGGTTATGATGTCATTATACTGTTTGTAGAATCACCCTCTTTTGGTGTCAGACTTCAGGGGAACCTGCACAAAAGCAAATTCTGGACTTTTACTCCTGGGACTAATTGCAAATATGTCTTCTATTCTCCTTCTCCAATGTACTTATGGATACACCTGTCTATGTATGACTCCTCTCTATGGAACATTGTTTGCAATATTTTGTCTAGTATCGTTGATAATTTCAACCACTGTGTCTTTATACTTAGGTAATGAGTTAAAATAGAGACTTTCAGCAAAAATTAGATGCTTTAAAGGAATCAGTAGAATTTGTGAAAGATAAGATTGCAGAAACTGAGCTTTGTTGAAGTGTGGTTATAGATTTCATCTATTTGTGTTACACCTGTGAAATATAATAGGTCTGATTATGATTGGCAAAAAGTTAAAAATCGTTTGTTAGGGATTTTTAGAAATATCTCCATAGGAGTGGATTTGGCACAGTTCCATAAATTGATTTCCCATATTTATGAGGCCTCCCTGGATGAAATTAAAGTGGACAATTTGGCACAACAAATTCAGGGTTTGTTTAAAGAGTTAAGTCCTTTGTGTTGGCTATATACATTGCTTTCACCCCTTCTTTCCCTGTTTATATTGTGTCTCCTTGCAATGGGCATGGTTCCAATATGTTGCCAGTGCTGGACTTTCACTCTGTGTGAGGTTGCCATCAAACTACATTACCTGTGCCTTCATCAACAGAAAGGGGGATATATAGAGGACCACAGCCACTGGGGCTCTGACCCTGATGCTTGAATAATCCCTCTCAGCATAAGACCCTGCTAACCAGGCCTGGATTTGTTCCCCATCACCCAGGAAGTCTCATAGGTATGGGTTTCTCATCCCCATGAGAAGTGTGGTATGCACGCCCAGCTTGGGTACAAGGACACTCTCAGTGTACTCAGGGGAAACTAGCATAATGTTGCAATGTAGTATTAACTAGAAGCTTTGGGACAATTCCATCCTGTTCTAGGGAGATTTAGAACATCCTGCCCAGTACTCATACCCTGATAACATGGCCATCACATATCAGGTGAATGGGAACTAGGGCAATGGTGTAATCTCAAAGGTAGTGGCTTATAATGACTATGCAGTTTTACACTATATATACTGGACTCTTAGCTGAATAAAGTTGACTCAGTTTTCCACCATACTGGAGACCTGTCTCATTTATGATTGTCAACCTCTGGGTAAGTAACTCTTTTGAAGTTTATCTTTTCACTTAAGTCACTTAACTCCAATTGCCCTCCAAAAAAAAGAAAGAAGTAATGAGAAGTGGGCTGAGTTAGAGAGCTGTCACAACATAAGAAAGGGGGAGGCAGGAATTTCACCATTGTTACCCTGAGCAGCCATGGAGCAGAGAGTCTTCCTTCTTTGTGTTTTAACATTCTCTTTTCTCTTAAGTGTTCTATCACAGAACCACCTTCTCTCCTATTCTTTCTCTAGTACCCTCTCAATGTAGTCCCATACTACCTGGAACCTATTTTTCATTTCTTGCTGTTGGAGAGGTTGCATTCTTTCTACTCATCTGGATGAAAGGAGAAAGAAACTGTTATTTTCTTTTTCTTTTTAATTTTTTTTTAATTTTTCATTCCAAATACTCTTTCTCTCTCACCTCCTCAGCTCACACCAGAGGGCAAGAAATATAATTCTCATTGGACTTATGAAGTCATGGAAAACATACTTTCATCTTATCTGTGTTGCAAAAAAGGCAAGAAAAATAAAGAAAATTTTAAAAAAGGTTTCAATTGACTCTCTGGAGATAAATAGCATTTTTTATCAAAGGTCCTTGGCAATTGTCATAAATCATTATATTGATCAGGAAAACTAATTCTCTTATGAATGATCATCATTACAATATGGCTTTTACTGTGTAAAATGTTTTGATTCTGCTCACTTTACTTTGCATCAGCTCATATAAATCTGTACTAAGGTTTTTCTGAAGATATCCCCTTTGTCATTTCTTATAGCAAAAAAAGTATTCTATCACAATCATATACCATATACTGTTCAGCCAGTTGCCAGTTAATAAATATTCCCTTAATTTCCAATATTTTGCCAATCACAAAAGGAGCTGCCACAAATATTTTTGTAGATATGTGTCCATTTCCTTTTTCTTTTATCTTTTTGGGATACAGACTTAATAGTGGAATTGCTGCCTCAAACATTAGGTTACTGTGGTCATTTGCATCTGTGTATTGTGTACCTAATCAATTCCATCGATCAGCCCTTCTATTTCTTGTCTAGTACCAGATGGCTTTGATGATTATTGCATTGTAGTATAATTTGAGATCTAATACTGCTAGGCCAAATTTCACATTTTTAATATTCTTAACCATTTGTTCATTCAGATGAATTTTGTAGTTTCTTTTTCTAGCTCTTTTAAATAATTATTATTTTGATTGGTATAGCACTGAATGAAGAAATGAATTTAGTATTTTCATTTTTATTATACTGGCTCAGCCTATGCATAGGCAGTTAATATTCCTCCAGTTTCTTTTTCTTATTGCTATAGCTATATTCTTTCAATTTATGTTTTACTCTTTGGTTCTAGAATATCAGGGCAGTTTTTCTTGAAAATTTCTCAAAATATGGTGTCTAAGCTCTTTCTTTGATCATTGCTTTCAAGTAGTCCAATAATTCTTAAATTATCTCTTCTAGATTTTTTCCTGGTGAGAGTTCACATATTTTTTTCCTTTTCTACATTCTCTTATTTTCTTATAATTTCTTTTTCTTTTTTGCATTTTTATTAATTAATTTATTTTTAGTTTTCAACATTTACCTCCACAAGATTTTGAGTTCCAGATTTTCTCCCCACCTCTACTCTCTCCCCAACCCAAGACAGCATAAACTCTGATTTCCCCTTCCCTAATCTGCTTTCCTTTCTATCATACCCCCTTCTCTTGTCTCCTTCCCTTCTGTTTTGCTGTAGAGCATGATAGATTTCTATACCACATTGCCTGTATGTATTATTTCCAAGTTGCTTGTAAAAACAATTTTAACATAGATTTTTAAAACTTTGAACTCCACATTCTTTCCCTTCCCATCTCCCCACCCACCCTCACTGAGAAGGCAAGCAACTAGAAATAGATTATAAATGTGTAGTCATTCAAAACACTTCCATAGCAGTTATGTTGTGGAAGACTAACTATATTTATATTTCCCTCCATCCTATCCTTCCCCCCATTTATTTTATTCTCATTTTTGACTCTGTCCCTCCTCAAAAGTGATTACTTCTGATTATCCCCACCTCCCATTTGCCTTCCCTTCTAATTTATCCCTTTCCCCTTTACTTTCCTGTTGGGTAAGATAAGTTTTCATACCCAATTGAATGTCTATGTTATTTCCCCCTTAAGCCAAAAACAGTAAGAGTAAGGTTCACTCATTACATCTCAGTGTTTTACCCATTCTTTTTCAACTATGTGCATGATAGTTGAGCTGTCACTTTTATATGTAATGCATTTATATAAAATAAATTTACTACATATGTCACTATTACTATTGCTACATTGCAAAAAGATTGTAAATTCCTGTTAAAGTTGTGCTCATTTCATTTTTTGGCTCTCAAGTTCTAGTATAAAAGAATTCTTCTTGGGGTAGATAGGTGGTACAGAGAATAGAGCACCGGCCCTAGAGCCAGGAGGACCTGAGTTCAAATCCGACCTCAGACACTTGACACTTATTAGCTGTGTGACCTCAGGCAAGTCACTTAATCCCAACTGTCTTACCTTCCCCCTTCCAAAAAGACAAAAAAAACCCACTTCTTGTAATTCACTGTAGTAGATTAATCTATATCCCTTTTAAGTTTTGTCATGTAGGTGGTGCTGTGGATAGAGTGCTGGATTTAGAGCCAGGAATACCTGAGTTCCCTTCATCAGACATGATCTAGCTGTGTGATCCAATGCAAGATACTTAACTGTTCTTTTTATCAGTTTTCTTTTCTGTAAAATGGGAATAATAATACCTAATTCCCAGAGTTGTTGTGAGAGTTAAATGAGACAATATTCATATAACATTTGCAAAACAAAGTACCATATGAATGTTATTATTAAACTAATTTAACATTAATTTGGGTTATATCTTTGACAGGATACTAAATAAAAGAACAAAAAAGGTGGCTGTATACTTTAAAGTTGTCACAAAACTGTATAAATTTAATTTTCCCAGAAATAATATTACAAAGGTTATTAGGTTTGAGTGCTGCCAAGACAGGAAGAAAGTAACTAAGGAGGTCAGGAAAATTCTTTATTAGTTTATTGCTTCATTTTTTATAATATCATAGTTGAAAGATTTTTATCTTCTCTGCTATGTCTTTATATTTTGAGAGTTTTTTGTTCCATGTATAATTAGTCTGTTAAGTTAATTCATGTAGCCAAAATCTAAAAGAATTCTTTACATTTTGTCTAAGTATGTATATCTCCTTTTCAAAACTAATTGAGATGTAGATGCTGGTTTTTTATTTGTTTCATTATTAAATTTAATTTTTGGACTTTATATTAAGTGAAAATTTTTAGTGACATCAGGGCCTTCAAATTTTCACTCTTAAATTTTTTTCGTAGTTCCTTGATTTCATTTCCTATTTTGTTTAATATTTGTTTAGGAATAATCTTTAAAAAAAAAAGGTTGCCAAGCACCCATTGGCAATATGTTGTTGTATGACTTGGAAATGAGAGTTCTTGAGAAAAAAGCATTATGAAATCCTTGCATATAACTGGTGAAATTTTCTAGTTCATTGATATACTACTGGCACATAAAAAAGTATTCATAACTTCAGTTCATATTGTGTATACTCATGATTTTCCTGGTCAAGTGCCCTCATCTTGAAGGATTTTCAGCTGGTGAGGGCTTTTTTGTTTGTTAAATTTGTTCTCCTGTATCTTACATTCCTGTGGTGCCAGAACACAAAGGAACACCAACTCATTCCAGTGTCGTCTTTGTTAAACTCATCATCACAACAGCTTTGAGTTGAGTCATCCTATAATCATGATGCTTCATCAATTTGTTAGATTCATAGGAGCAATTTCATCACTTTGGTCAGGTTGCTAACTCAGTGAGTGGTATCTCCAGAAATCAAATGAAAATGGTTTGATGGCTCTTTCCAAGTCTTCATAGCTGCTGTTGCTGCTGCTGCTGCTACTTCTCCTCCTTCTCCTTCTCCTCCTCCCCCTCCTCCTCCTTTTCCTCTTCCTTTTCCTCCTCCTCCTCCTCTTCCTTTTCCCCACCCTTTTCTTCCTCCTCCTCCTCCATCTCCATCTCCATCACCATCCATGGTATCCTGGGCTTTGATAGGGTAGTTTTTACCTTATCTCGGTCCTATTGAGGAGTCTGTGTCACTTTTTGGCCATTCCCAGATCATGCTGACTGTATCCAGGTCATCTTCCTCATTCCTCATGGATAAGAACCAGGATTCTACCCTTAAGGCTTGACTCTGATGGATGAGTTATGGTTTTATCTTCTCCAGAGTTAGACTTCTGCATCACTTTTGTCTATTTTAAAATTATGCCCCCTATACTCTAGCCATCTTCATCATCATCTACCTCTCAGTGAAATCTTTACTCTGCCACTGGTACTCTGTGCTTTGATACCCGAGGTTTCACCTTATGTTGTTTAAAATCAGACCTGCACATCATCATTGCTTGGCAATTTCCAAATCATGCAACGACAAAGTATATCTGTACTTTTGTTCATTCATAATAATTACCATAATTTTTGATGGGGTTCACCTAGCAAGCCCTGAGGAAAAGTAGCTACCCTACTTATACCTAGCTGGATATTGCACAAGTGGATGCAATGGTTGCTTTTTATAAATGAATATTTTAGGATGTAAGTTAATCTTCAGTGGAATCACCAAAACCTTATCAGTATTACTTAAGTAGCATACATGGCAATAGAGATGATTTGTACCTTTTCCTGTTCCCACATGGTTTTAATTTCTTCTGCTATATTTAATTTCTTCCTCTGTTATATTTTGCTTTATATTTTGAATCTTTTCATTCTTTTTAGTTTGAGGATTAGGAACATTTGCTGTGGTATTATATAGAGTCTAATACAATTCCCATATTGTGGGATAAGGGGCAGTATAACACCAAATGTGATACCAGCTGGGGTGGCATTGTTGTCATGTATGGCTATTATGATTGTTGTTGTTAATATTATTATTATTATTAAGACATATAAATAAATAAAATTATTAAAGCTTATATAAAATATATTTTTTTCCATTTGGAAAAAATTCACCCTCTCTTTATTGTATCCCAAACCCTTCCAGCAATTGAGAATGAAAGAAAACAAAACCCCTGTTACAAACATGTATAGCCAAGAAAAAAAAAATTTCCATGTCTAAAAAATTTATGTTTCATTCAACATTCTGGGTCCTTTACTTCTCTATCAGGAGGTGGGTAGCATATTTCATCATTAGTCATCAGAAATCATGTTGGATGAATATACCAATCAAAATTCCTAATTCAAAGTTTTGGGGTTTTTTTTTTATCATATTGCAGTCACTGTATTCATGTTCTCCTGATTTTGTCTACTTCATTCTATAGCTGTTCATTTACATGTTCCAAGGTTTCCCTGAAATCCTCACCTTGATCTTTTCTTATATCACAATGATATTCTACCATATTTATATACCAGAAGTTTTTCAGCCATTCCTCAGTTGATGGGTCCCCAGCCTTGGATTTCCATTCTTTTCCATTTTGAAAAGAGCTTAAATATTTTTGCATTACAGTTTGTTTTTCATAGGACTAATAGCTTTCTTAATCTACCCTCCTTCCAATTCCCACTTCTCATTTCCCTGGTATTTCTTTGAGTGAAATAATTTCTGTACCTAACTCTGTTTCTAATCTTCCTTCTTTTGACCAGTTTAAATTAAAGTGAGGTTCAAATGGAAACAATTCCTTCCACTTTCTCCTTGTTTGATAAACTGCTACTTTTACAGTGTGATTATTTATGCCAAGTAGTTTTCCCTAACATTCCTTCCATTCCTGCCCCCAAAATAAAAGTATATATCTCTTTTCCTCTCTTTCTGTTCTTCTCATAAGACCATCAATATATAATAGAACAACTTTCATATTTTGTCTAAGTATGATCCAACCTCCAAAGTCAGGGGTGGCGGGTCTTACCTTCTTCTGGCCTTCAGTGTAATCTGGTCGTGATCCAGTTACGTTCCCCGAGAATAGAGTTCCAAGCCAGGAGAGTCAGAGTAGCTAGACGTTATTCAGCAGTTTCTTAGGCAATTACATCCTAACTTCTACATGATCAGCTAAGAGTTCAGATTATACACTGTATAACTGTATAGTCATCATAAACCACTATCTTTGGGAGTACACCATTGTCCTTGTTCCCATAACACCTCGTATGTCACAGCCGTAGACTCTGTATCAGGCTCCGAGTACTGGACAGAATGTTCCAAACCTCCCTAAACCTCCCTTGAATCTCAAGGCTTCTCTTCCCCCAAAAACCCTATCAGTTGGCAACAAGTCAGAAGGTCATGGAGATTCCTTCCTGGAACAGAGCTATCTTACAAAATGTCTGATTTAACTCCACAGTGTTACTGCAGAGTCAGCATGCTACGGGTCTCAAGGCTCCAGGGGAACTGCACGTATAAGTAGACTCCTTCTCTGATTCCTGATGATGATAAAGTACACAGATAGATGACACATGTCATTTCCCCATATTTGAATAAAGCAATTTATCTTTGTTTAGTCTCTTCTGATTATTTATTCATGTTTACCTTTTTGTATTTTTTGTGTTTTTGTGTGTTTTTTTTTCATTTTTTGAAGAAGGAAAAGTAGGGCAATTGGGGTTAAGTGACTTGCCCAAGATCACACGACTAGTTTTTTGTGTTAAGTGTCTGAGGCCGGATTTGAACTCAGGTCTTCCTGACTCCAGGGCTAATGCTCTATTCACTGTGCCACCTAGCCGCCCCTTGTGTTTTTTTTAAACTCCCCTGTCTGAATTTCACATTTTCTCCACACTTATGATTTTTTCATCAGGAATGATTGAAAGTTTTCTTTAATCACAGGTCCATTTTTTCCCTGTAGCATTATACTTTTGCTCTGCAGGTTATTCTTTTTTTTAATTTTTTGCCTTTATTGATTTGTTTGTTTACCTTTAGTTTACAAGATTCAATCCCACAATTCCTTGAGTTTCAAATTTTCTCTCCCTCTCTCTTGTCCCCCGCCCCCCACGATGGCATATAATCAAGTACAGGATCTGCAAATACTTTCACATTAGACATTAGTCAGGTTACAAAGATAGATTGTACCAGATGGAATGAAAAATGGTAAATTGGAAATAAAACCAAACAAGAAAAAAAGAAGATCAAGTAGTTTGCTTCAATCTGGATTCAAACTCAGTTCTTTCCAGTTGTTTCTCTGGATGTAGACATCTCTCTCCATCATGAGTCTTTTGGGATTGACTTATATCACTGCATTGCTGAGAAGAGTCCAGTCTGTCATAGTTGGTCATCACACATACATTGTGTCTGTAATCGTGTACAAATTTCTCCTGGCTCTACTCTTCTCACTCAGCATCAGTTTGTATAAGCCTCTCCAGGTAAATATGAAGTCCGTTTGCTCCTCGTTTCTTATGGCACAATAGTATTCCATTACATGCATATACCACAACTTGTTGAGCCATTCCACAATTGATGGGCAATTCTTTGCCACTACAAAAAGAGCTGCTATAAATATTTTTGTACATATGGGTCTTCCTCCCACTTCTATGATCTCTTTGGGATATAACCCTAGAAGCAGTATTGCTGGGTAAAAGGGTATGAAATTATTTATAGCCCTTTGGCCATAATTCCAGATTGCTCTCCAGAAAAGTTGGATCAGTTCACAACTCCACCAGCAATGCATTAGTGTTTCAATTTGCCCACATCCTCTCCAGCATTTGTCATTTCCCTGTTTTGTGATCTTAGCCAATCTGACTGGTGAGATGTGGTACCTCAGAGTTGTTTTGATTTGCATTTCTCTAATCAGGAGTGATTTAGAGCATTTCTTCATATGCTTATAGATAGCTTTAATTTCTTTCTCTGAAAACTGCCTGTTCATATCCTTTGACCATTAATCAACTGGGGAATGACTTGTATTCTTATAGATTTGACTCAATTCTCTGTATATTTTAGAAATGAGTCCTTTATCAGAGACATAGGTTGTAAAAGTTATTTCCCAATTTCCCACCTCCCTCTTGATCTTGGTTACATTGGCTTTGTTTGTACAGAAGCTTTTCAATTTAATGTAATGAAAATTATCCATTTTGCATTTGATAATGCTCTCTAATTCTTGTTTGGTTATAAAGTCTTTCCCTCTCCACAAATCTGACAGGTAAACTATTCCTTTGGGCAGGTTGTTCTTAACTGTAGGTTCATATCCTTTGCATTCTGAGATTCTACCGTCTTGGCACTATCTTTCATTATCATGTATTATTGTTGTTCCTATCATTGTTATTATTACCTTAATCTTTTTATCTTTTGTGGAATTCAGATAAAAAATTTCCTTTAAGCTACCACATTGTTCTTTTTATTTTATATTTAATTCTCTTTGGATATAGGTGAATTAAATAATGGTTCTTTATAGTTAAATAAAAGCATTAGTATATGATCTCATCCTTGGTAGCTTCACTCAGAGCACCCTTGGTACAAGTCCACTGACAGAAAAATAGGAATGATACGCTGTCCATCTTGCTCCTATATGATTTTGAATTCTTTTGCTAGATTTCCATTTTGGAAGACTTTTTTCCATATAGCTTGAAAATTGAGTCTTTTATATGTAAACATAAAATGAAAACATTTTTCAAGACTGCTAATGAGAAAAATAAATCAAAATATTAATATAGTGATAACTACATACCCAGAAAATTGGCAAAGATGACAAAAGATGGGAATAGTCAGTGTTAGAAGGGTTGTGAGAATAGGCATTCTGGTGCCTTGTTGATGATGTTGTGAAACATACATTTTTTTTAAATTGTAATTTTTCAAATAAGGAGGCTGAGAGATTTACATGAACTGGTGCAAAGTGAAGTGAGCAGAACCAGGAGAACATTATATACAGTAACAGCAATATTATAAGAATGATCAACTGAAAGACTTAGCTATTCTGATTAAAACAATGATCCAAGACATTTCCAAAGGACCCATGATGAATGACCCTATTCAGATCCAGAGAGAGAGGAAAAGAAGGAAGAGGCCACCTGTGAACTGAAATAGTTACAGCAGCATTTTTTAAGTAGGAAAGACCTTAAAGTAGAAGTCCATTGATGGGAGGATGTATAAACAAATTATGTCACATGAATGTAGTGGAATATACTGTGCTGTAAGAAATGACAAATATGATAAATATAAAGAATTGTGGAAGCACATGAACTCATGCAAAGGGAAATAAAGCAAGAAAAATTTACACAATGCCTGCAGCAACGGAAATGGGAAGAAGAGCCATCACATGATCAAAATTGAAATTTGCAAAAAGTAAAAAAAAAGGGGAGTAGAAACAGCTCATCCAAGCCACTCTGCCCCCAGATTCCCTCCAACCTATGTAAAATGGAACTCTGAACAACTTCTGGAGCCCCAGCACCCACAGAACGACACAGAGAAGCTAACCTCCTGCTGAGGACAGCCCAGCAGCCCTGCAGGAAGGACCAGCACAGCGCTCTGGGAGCCGGCAGCACGCACGCAGCACGCAGCACGCAGAGCCCGGGGAGCCGAGCCCAGGTCCGCGTGAGCCGAGGTTTTAGCCCCAGGGCGGCAGGGCCAGCAGCCGGCTGGAGAGACCCCAGAACACCAGCAGCTATGGCGATTCCAGAATTATCAACATAGACATGCCTAGGACAAAGTGAGAGGTTAGTGCCCTATGGACTTTGGGACCAGTATTTGGGGAATGCGTCGTCGGCTTCCTCCCCCCGGGGGCTAGAAGCCGCTGAGGAGACAAGCCATTTTGTAGTTTTCAGAGGGAGGTCCTGGCCTGCAAACGGTAGGGAGATCCAGCGATCAGTCTAGGGGGGTAATCGCTCTTGCCATAACCTCCCTGGATCTGGATTGTGATCTGGGGTGGAAGTCGTGGGTGGGTTTACAGCTTGCCAGAAACGGAAGTTGCCCACCCACATGTTCTGGACGAAAATTCCCCTATCTGGGGACAAAAGCCATAGTGTGGCAACAAGCCCAAAAGTCAAGTAATTAAGTGGCAACATGCCAAGGCAAAGGAAACAGAAAAATGCAACCCTAGACTCCTAGTTTGGGGGCATAAAGAGGGAAGATGACTGTGAGGTCAGAAGTCCTGCTCCAAAAGCCCCAGGGGAAAACATGAGCGGGTTGCAGGCCATAGAGGACCTTAAGAAGGACTTTAAAAATCAAATAAGAGAAGTGGAGGAAAAATTGGAAAGAGAAATGAGAAGGATGCAGGAAAAGTATGAAATGAGGGTCAACAGCCTGACTGAGGAAAACAACACCTTAAAAAATAGACTAGCTCAAATGGCAAAGGAGGCCCAAAAGGGCAACGAGGAGAAGAATGCCTTAAAAAGTCGAATTTGCCAGATGGAAAAAGAATCTCAAAAGTTCACTGAGGAGATTCATTCCTTCAGAGTTAGACTGGAGCAAATGGAAGCTAATGACTTTATGAGAAATCAAGATGCTGTTAAGCAGATCCAAACAAACGAAAGATTAGAAGGCAAAGTGAAATATCTCATGGGAAAAACCACTGACCTGGAAAATAGATCCAGGAGAGACAATTTAAAAATTATTGGACTACCTGAAAGCCATGATCAATGAAAGAACCTAGAAATCACCCTTCAAGAAATTCTCAAGGAAAACTGCCCTGATGTTTTAGATCCAGAGGGCAAAATAGAGGTTGAAAGAATCCACCGATCACCTCCTGAAAAAGATCCCAAAAAGAAAACTCCCAGGAATATTATAGCCAGGTTCCAGAATCCCCAGATCAAGGAGAAAATACTACAAGCAGCCAGGAAGAAACAATTTCAATATTGTGGAAACACAATCAGAATAGCCCAGGACCTGGCAGCTTCTACACTGAGGGATCGAAGGGCATGGAATATGATATTCCAGAGGGCAAAAGAACTGAGAATGAACCCAAGGGTCACCTACCCAGCAAAACTGAGTATTTTGTTTCAGGGGAAAATATGGTCATTCAGTGGAATAGAGGACTTTCAAGCATTCTTGAGGAAAAAAACCAGAGTTGAATAGAAAATTTGACATCCAGACACAAGAAGCAAGAGATGCCTGAGAAGGTAATCAGGGAAAAGAAATCAAAAGGAACTTATCAAAGTTGAACTATTTACATTCCTATATGGAAAAGCAATAACTGTGACTGATGATATCTTTCTCACTATGAAAATAATGGAAGAAGGGGGTGTGGTCACATGAATACATATGTGAATGTGTGTGTATATGGTTACAGTTATATATGGATAGAGGGCATAGGTTGAATTTCTTGGGAAGGGAGGATACTCAAGGGATGAAATTATGAGGTGAGAGAGGGAAGTGGCAAGAGGAGATGGGGAAAGACAGGGTAGGGTAAACTATCTCATGTAGAAGAAGCAAGGGGAAGTGGTTGCAAGGGAGGGGAAGAATAGGCAAAACCACATTCTCATTGAATTTGGTTCAGGGAGAGAATGACATACATACTAAATGGGATATCTCAACCTGCAGCAGAATAGAGGGTAGGGGGATGAGAGGAGGGATGATGGATGGGAGGGCATCCTTGGGGGGAGGGGAGGTTGGAAGTACACACTATAGAAGAGGGACAGGATCATGTAAGGAATGGACCAGGTGGGGGGTGGGATGAGTGGGAGGGAATTATAAGCAGCCTTGTACAATATATCTACTATGATAATGTTTTGCATAGCTAGACATGTACAACATATACTGAATTACTTATCTCCCCAGAGGGAATGGGTGACAAGGGAGGAAGGAAATGGATCTGAAATTCGAGGTCTTAAGATTAAATGTTTCAAATAAATATATGTAAATACTATTATTAATACTCTTTTGCTTCTAATTGGGAGATAAGATGTGCAGGCATTGGGACACAAAGATTCACCTTCCTCTAATGGAAAAGTCGAAGGGGGTATGGGAGAATATAGGGGAGAGAGCAGATTGGAGGAAGCGATATCTTGTGGGACTGCTACTCTGGGAGGGTGGGTAGGGGAAAAACAGGGGGGAAAATAATTGTAACTCAAAATCCGGCAGAAATGAATGATGTGAAACAGAAGTTAATAAAGAATTTGTTTAATAAAAAAATTATATATTTTTGAAATGAGACTAACTTAAAAAAAACCTTTAAGGGCTAAAGAAAGTACATTTCAGGGCGGGGGGATTACTGACTAATTTTTTTTTAAATGGGGCAGTAGGCCAATTAAATTAGAGAACCTCTGCTCTATTATATTCAGTGTTATGTGGACTATTCTACAATTAATTCCTTCTTGCAGTTGAATAAATCTATTTGTAGGATATAAACACATCCCCTGTAAGCTCACTGAAAGCATCCTTAGTAGAAATCTAGTAGCAGATAACGTAGGAGGGATAATGTGTTCCTTATTACATTCCCACTTGATTTTGATCTTGGCTAGGTGGCACAGTGAATAGAGCACCAACCCTAAAGTCAGGAGGACCTGAGTTCAAATCTGTCCTCAGACACTTGACACTTAACTAGCTGTGTGACCTTGGGTTACCTTTTGAAAGCCTTGGAGATTATGAGTATTCCGTATGGTAATATTTATTCAGAATATTATTCTTGAGGTTTTATTTTTGTAACAATCATATTTTTCTCCTCTTCTATCTCTATTTCTGGCTCTAGATTTTGCCACCATGTCTCAGCTACCTGCTCAAGTTTTGATGACACCTATGGCTTTCTTGCTCTGGAGCATCCTTCTACCCTTGGTCCTCTTCTGCAAATGATAAGTTCCCCCTGGAACCTCCATTTTGAGGTAAGTTCCAGGATGGCCATTCTTCACTTTCATATCTCTGCTTCTGACTCTTCAGACTTCACTACTATGCCCCTCTGAGAAGGTTCTTTACCACCTCCATCTCGCCTTTTTTCTGGTCTCTTTTATATGTTATCTACCCCCATTAGACCACAAGCTTTTTGAGGGCAGAGACTGCCTTTTTTTTTTTGCTTTTGTGTCCACTCTGCTTAGCATACTGACTTGCGTGTAGTACATGCTTAATTAATGCTTTTTAAATTTAATTTGAATGAGTTTTGTATGGGCAATTGTAGGCAACATTTTGGTTTGCAATAATGGTCTGATTCCAGTAAAGATTATTCTATCATATTCTCCAGGATATTTTGAGGTCTCTATTTGAAGTAATCAGTAAATGAAAGATAGCAACCTTCTGATGTCTAATTCTAACCACCAGATTATGTCTTGCTATTTTGGAAGTAAGTTAAAATCATTTTTTCAGTTCATTTGAAAATATTTTGAAAAACATTTCTCTAATCTAAAATATTTTTAGACTTTTCCCATTTTCTCTTTGGCCTAAGTACTTTTTATTAGGAAAGTTTGTAAAAGATTAGGAGCAAAAACTAAGGACCTGGGAAATGAATTAAGGTGGGGGTAACCACATTTAGAGTTATCTTTCATGTCTAGTTAAGATGATTTCCTTTCCCCGTCTCCTGAAGGAATTAAAGTTATGATATATTTAAGGGCAGCACCTTCTTTTTCCCATTTTCTGAAGGCATTAGGGTATTGATCAAAGCAGGAGGTTCCTCTGATTACTTCAGGTAACCTATGACCAGCTGCAGGGAACCTATAGCAAGAATAGTTTTAGGAAAATGATTCTCCAGGATTTTGTACCAAGAGATTAATGATTGTTTTATTAGATGAAGTAGAATGTTGATCCAAAATGAGTTTCATCATATTATGACATCATTCCTATAAATGGTACTTCAGAATGTCTTTTGTTAGATACATATCCAAGGGTTTGAGAGGACAAAACTTTCTGGTTTGAATTTCTCTATAAAGCTTAGAAAAATCTGGATTTATAATGATGGCAAATCAATTGAAATATTTTTGTCAGACTTGTGCTTAAAATGCAGAATATAGTATTAATATATTTTTGCTTTGACACAAGATATTTTATAGATGCTAAATTTTTAAAGCCACATAGTATTGTTAGATTATTTACTCCATTTCATCGCCAATCTATATTGAACTCTTTAAGTCCAGGCTCCTTAAGGATGATGCTCTTTCTGTAGTTTCTGGTGTTAATGACAGGGTCCAGAATTTCCATGTCTACAAATAAATCCATGTGACTCAGTTAATTGTTGTTGAGTGCTTCTCTGTCCAAGTATTGGTTGCAGAGAAAGTCTATGGGGAATTTCTTTTGATTCTGCTCTTGGGTTTCATTAATTTAATATGCTCCATCTCTTCAGTAAGGACAGCTAGATGGTGCAGAAAATAGAGTCCTGGGATTGAGATCAGAAAGATTCATTTTCATGAGTTCAAATCTGGCCTCACTTACTAGCTGTGTGACCCTGGGCAAGTCATTTTACCCTGTTTGCCTCAGTTCTTCATCTGTAAAATGAGCTGGAGAAGGAAATCAAAATTAGGCTTTACAAGCTAAAATAATTAATCAGCATAATCAATATTAACTTGATTAGTAATTATTTCTTTCAATTTCCCCCTTTAATCCTTAAAGAAATCAGTTTCTTTATGGATCATTTAAGCAGACAATCAGATTAGTTCTATTGTGTAGAGGGCCAGTACTGAGCCAGTCCAGTCATGGGTAGAGTCTGGGTCAGGATTTCCCTAGGCCCTGCTCCTTGAGGGCTCATTGTTGCTCAGGGTGATTGGCTCACCATCTTTCCTTGATTAGCAAGGGAACAGAGCATGATTACCAAGAAGTGATTACTGAGAAGTGATCACACGTGCACACAATGGAATAAAGTACTAGGAGGTAGAATACCAGATGTGATCACTTTTGCTATTAGTATATAAACCCTTACCCTCAGATAAATAAACTGACTGCCTAGACAGCTTCCTGCCTGGCTTGTTTTGTCTCATCATTCCCACACTCTCACGTTCGGCCCATACCTCTTCAGTCCAGACATCACTATTAGTCCAGGGTTTTCATTTCCAGTTCTCCCAAAAAGTCTCGTTGAATCTATGTAGGTAGTCAGCTGTCTAGTTTCTACTAATTGGTCTTTTGATGCCTCTAATTAAGTAGTGAAAATTTCCAAAGACCTCAGCTTCTAAGGTTGGGGACTTCATCTAAAATATTCATTGGTATTCCCAGACTAATAACTCTCTTGTTTCTATCTATACCAAGCTGGAGACTTTTCTTGAGGTGACATGCTAGACAAGTTCTCCTTAATAACTCTAGCGATTTTACAACCATTATTTTAACACAAAGCTATGTATTAAAGAACAGGCACCCTTGATTTGGTGGTGCTTTGGTAGAATGGGTGACAGATCTAACTTCTGTGGGACCCAGTGAACAGATCATGACTATGAAGTGTAAGGACAGCATTATTCAGTACCCAGCTGTGATAAAAGAGGGCTATGGGCAGTAGTGCTAGGATTGATAGCAATGATAGAATATCAGTAGTTGCAAAAAGTGAGCAGGCAGAGTAAAACCTTATTTCCTATGGCCAGCACATTGAGGGAACTTTCAGGGGACAATCCCATTTGGATTTTTGGATTTACACACGGGGGGAAGATAGAACAAAGTCTTTTGATGAGCTCCACCATTTAGCTGGAAATCCTTACTATAGATGAAAATGTTCAAAGTCTAGTCTGTGCCATGCTGTGGTCTTCTTTCAGCCTACTTTATAATTCTTCGATATAGGAAGCAGTAGATGTGCATTTCTAGAATAAACCACATTCTTAGGACTGCTTTAAAGATGCTCTTCCTTTCAGATCTGCTTCTCAAATTCCAAGAGCATGTAGGAAGAATTAACACAAGCTCAATATAATTTAATATTACATTCTAGCTCGAGCCTTGTGCTTCTAATTTTATTTATTCATTCATTCATTTATCTATTTACTTATTTGTTTGTTTATTCATTCATTTTATTTATTTATTTGTTTGTTTATTTATTTATTTTTGCTTTTCAGAGGGCAATGGGGGTTAAGTAACTTGCCCACGGTAACACAGCTAGGTTTTTTTTTTTGTTTGTGTGTGCGTTAAGTGTCTGATTCTGGATCCGAACTCAGGTCCTTCTGACTCCATAGCCGATGCTCTACTCACTGCGCCACCTAGCCGCCCTTCTAATTTTATTAATAGAGCTACAAGAAGAACATCAAATCAAGAACACACAATTCACCAGAAACTTCAGAGATTTTCAAATGTTACATCATAAGAGATTGAATAGAAAAATGAATCTTTCTCGTAAAATTTTCAGATAGATGTTTTAGATAGGAAAATAATTGCAGCTAAAAATGCAATCTTATAAGCCACTCACACACATGCATACATACATACACATATGTGCCTACTTTTGGGCAAAAAAGTCTGGTCTTTGTTGCTTTCTCAAAATTTTCTAGATATCTTTCTTGGAAAACTTGGAAACCACTTGGGAAACTTCCTCTAGTCCTTACAAATTTTTCTGATATCCCTTTTCTAATTACCCCCTTAGGAGGACAATATCCTCATATTACTGTGAAAGAATGAGATACTTCAAGAATTTAATCTTAGAAATATGAATTTATAACTATTACTAAGGCAGGAGGTGGCAAAGCTAGGAAGTCATCAAATTCATATTGAGAACAATAAGACCTTTCGTACTCGAATTCCATTATAGTAACCCAGAAGTTTCAGTATTTATCTATCAAATAGTATATATCCTTCATGTTAACAGAAGTTTGCTATGAAAGAAAAAAGAAAGGACATGATTATGATGATATGAAGAAGCCAAAATAAGTGGAAAACTCCTTAATTCTGTTTGATTCCAGGCAAAAGGGGTAGTTAATAGCCAATTAAAGCTTTGCTCACAGGGCATTAAAGTCAGCCTCAAAATTATCTAGGTGGAAAATTTTCCTGTTGAGAAAGGAAATAGTTCAATGGCACATCAAGCCAAGAGCATCCTACCATCGCTCTGGCAAGGCTGCCCTTTCAACTCTCTCCCAAGGGCAAGTGTCCACCTGTAGCAGACTTTGGACTGCAGGACATGGAAGCCCCTGGAATAGTGGATTATTGGCTTTGCAATCTTATAAGTATACCTGAAATAAAAAAAATTCAGAACTATATTAAAGTCTCATAAGGTTCCATCTTAAATGGTAAAACTTTATTAATCATATATTAGGGAATGATATAATTATTGTGTTTATGGGATAATAATCATTAACAGTAATGGTCCAAAGTAATACAGTATTCATTAACAGATAAAGTTTTTAGATATTCAATATAGTTGTTGGAGGCAAAATTTGTCACAGACACATATGTTCTAAAGTATATGTAACTAAATATGTGATAGGTTTTAATATTTAGATAGGCATCTCCCCTCTTGGTCTGCCCTGTATGTAAAATAAAGCAAAGGGAAATATACCTGCCCAGCTTCAGAGTACAGCTTGTGAATAGGAGTTTAGTTCTACAAAAACGTTTTAACCTACTGAGTAAATTGAGGGGAGACTTTATAGTGACTAAACTTAGGTACACATATGAAATCAATGTGTGGGTGTTAAGTGCGACTATTACAGAAAATGATGGAGTGGCAATCCAGTTGAATGTTGGATACATTGGACCAACAGCACAAATAATGGACTTAAATGTATTACTGAAAAATACCACATTTTTTGTAAATACGTTTTTTTTTGTTATTGTTTTGGTGACTGTTTTGAATAGAGAATACTTTTTTCACTCATATACCAAATATTCTAACCTTCTCCCTATTCTAGTCTTTTATTTGTTTACAGTTTGGAATTGGTTCAAAGGCAGAGATAGTTAAATAATTACAGATTGGTAATTAATTGTTCTGTATATATTTAGGACTTGTGGGCACACCCTTTTTCTCTTCAATCAATATATTGTTTTCTATATTGTTACAATATATTGCAAATGTTTATAGACTTTTTATATTACCAGCTGTAAATGTTATGTGCAAAGTACAGAAAAACGAAATTGGCCATTATCATCTTGTTCTTTCTTTTTGGGGGGAAGAGAGAAGAATCCTGTTGAAGTTTAGATAAAAATGGTACTAGATTAAGTCTCTATCCTCCAATAATTCTTATTATTATGTGATTAGTTTTATAATAATTGAAACAATTACTGTAATTGGATAAGATCATTTGGATATAGAATGTATTATTATCATTAATATTGCTACTTCTCCTACTATTATCACTATTAACTCACATTTATTTTAGTATTTGAAAGTTTGCAAATTACTTTATATTATTTCCTTTTATCCCCACAGCCAATCTATATGTTAAGTAATAATATTCTCAATGATTGATGAATTAACTGAGGACCATAAAGATTAAATTATTAAATCAAGATTATATAGCTATGTCAGAGTTTGAATCTAGGACTTTCTGGCTTAAGTCTGACACTCTATTACATTATACTGTCCCTTTCTTTACATCATAAAGAATGATAAGAAAATATTATTATTTCTTTGAGGGAGAGAAATGCTAAGAGATTTTTTTCCCTTTGGGTAAGGTCTATACCTTTTTCATTAAGCTGTTAATTCCATTTTGAACTTTTTTCTTCCACACACAGCTGGATGATGTAGGATATAGAGCATTTTATTGAAAAAAAATAAACTCTTAAACCCAAACATTTTTCCCAGGAATTCTAGTTGAATTTGTACCCAAGCTATGTTTTTTGGAGTTTTTCTTATAGAAGTTTTGAAACTTTTTTCTTCTTTGACATTTCTGGCTTGAGCATTCCTGTAACTATAATGGCAGGATTCTCTTGATCATTCTTCCAGCATGCTTTCTGACTTTAGACTTGAATTTGGATGAGATTCGGTATACTTCTGACTAGTCTTGCTACTGATTTCTTAGGGTTATTATTGAGTGTTGTGTTACTCCAGGATTTCAGAGAGCCCTCAGGCTCACAACCTGTAAGCTTTCAATGTTTCCAGGGAGGTCTAATGTGGGGCAAAGTCTGATCACTGGTCCTCTAGGCTGAGCTTTACAAATTCCTTACCTGGATTTGGGTCTAGGCAACATTAGAATGCTACTAGTCTCAGCCCCTGTGAGCCAACTGGAAATCTTTACTGGTTTCAGCATTGTTTGTCCTTCATTTTCAAAGAGGACTAATAACATTACAGATGATATCTTTACTTGTGTGTAAATTGAATTTGAGTTGCACAATCATCAGCCTCACACTGTCATCCAGAGTCATTGAAGTAAAGTGACAAGACAAAGTCAAGATAGGCAGTTGTCAGAAGCAAAACATGTTAGAGAGGGACAGAATAAAAACAGAAGGATAAACAAAAGAAAGTAGGATGGAGGGAAATGCACAACTGGTAATCATAACTGTAAATGTGAATTGGATGAATTCACCCATAAAATGGAAGCAGAAAGCAGAATAGATTAGAAACCAAAGGAATTAAATAAAAATTATCACTCTTTGCAAATGATATGATGGTATACTTACAAAACTCCAGATAATCATTGAAAACATACTTACAATAATGACTTCATCAAAGTTACAGGGTATAAAATAAACCCACATAAATAATCAGCATTTCTACATACTACCAACAAAACCCAGCAGCAAGAGATAGAGAAATTACATTGAAAATAACTACACACAATATCAAATTCCTGAAAGTATACTTGCCAAGGTAAACCCAGGGACAATATGAAAACAATTACAAAACACTTTCCATGCCAATAAAGAGAGGTATAAATAGTTGGAGAAATATTAATTGCTCATGGGTAGGCTGAGCCAATGTGAAAAACATTTTGCCTAAATATTTTATTTATTCAGTGCCATACTAATTAAATTACCAAAGAATTATTTTATAGAGCTCAAACATTAATAAAAAATTCACCCGGAAGAAGAAAAAATCAAGAATATCAAGGGATTCAGTGAAAAAATTATGAAGGCAAGTGGTCCAACAGGTATAGATTTGAAATGATATTACAAAGCAGTTATCAAAAGAATCTGTTGCTGGCTAAGAAATAGAGTAGCGGATCAGTAGAATACATTATGTACACAACACACATTTACTACAATGACCATAGTCATCTAGTGTTTGTTAAACTCAGAAATTCAAGTTTTGAGGGTAAGAGGTCCCTATTTGACAAAAATTGCTGGGAAAGTTTGAAAGCAGTTTGGCAGAAACTGGACCATGGCATGGACCAACTCACACCACATATTAAGATAAGGTTATAGATTTAGACAAACAGGGCAATATCATAAGCAATTTAGTGGAGAATATGGAAATGCATCTGTCAGTCCTATGGATAAGGAAGAGTCTATACAAACAAGAGATAGAGGAGACTACAGGAAGTAAAATAGATAAATTGGGTTACATGAGATTAAAAAAGCCTTTGCACAAACAAACTAATACAACCAAAATTAGAGGGAAAAGAAGAAATGGGGGGAATATTTTACTGTAGGTTTCTCAGTTAAAAGCCTAATTTCTCAAATATAAAAATAAGAGCCATTAGGGGCAGCTAGGTGTCACAGTGAGTAGAGCATTGGCCCTGGAGTCAGAAAGACCTGAGTTCGGATCCGACCTCAGACATTTAACATACACAAACAAAAACTTAGCCATGTGACCTTGGGCAAGTTACTTAACCCCAATTGCCCTCCAAAAAGCAAAAAAAAAAAATAATAAGAGCCGTTCCCCAACTGATAAATGGTCAGAAGATATGAGCAGGTAGTTATTAGAAGAAGAAACCAACACTATCTCACATGAAAAAATTCTCTAAACCATTACTGATTAGAGAAATGCAAAGTAAAACAATTCTGAGTTACCACCTCATACCTAAAAGTTTGGCTAATTACACATGAAAAGAAAATAGCATATAGGGAACATAGAACAATTTGGATACTAATGCACTGTTGGTCAGGTAGGTGGTACAGTGGATAGAATCACAGGCCTGGAGTCAAGAATACTCATCTGCCTGAGTTCACATCCAGCCTCAGACTTTTAGTACCTGTGTGACCCTGGGCAAATCTCTTCACTCTATTTGCCTCAGTTTTCTCATCTGTAAAATGAACTGGAGAAGGAAATGGCAAACCCCAAATGGGAGCACGAAGAGTTAGACATGATTGAAGAACAACTGAAAAACAGCAGTGTACTATTGGTGGAGTTGTGAACTAGTCTAACTATTCTTGAGAACAATTTGGAACTATGCCCAAAGGGCTACCTATTAAACTGTGCATGATCTGTATCCCAGTAATCAAAGGAAAAAGAAAAGGACTTATATGTTCAAAAATACTTATTATAGCTCTTTTTGTGGTGGCAAAGAATTGGAAATAACGGGGATGCCTATCAATTGAGGAATGACTGAATAAATTGTAGTATATGATTGTGATGGAATACTGTTGTGCTATAAGAAATGATGATCAAGATGCTGTCAGAAAAACTTGGGAAGTCTTATATGAACTCATTCAAGGTGAAGGGAGTGCATTGTACACAGTAATAGCAATATTTTAAGGATGACCAACTGTGAAGGGCTCAGCTATCAAGATAAGTATCCAAAAGAATTCCAAAAGACCCATGATGACAAATGCTATCCAATCTCCAGAGAGAGAATTGAAAGCCTCCGAATACAGATTGAAGCATGCTTTTTTTAAACTTCCTTTATTGTTCTTGTTTTTTGTCAGTTTCCTTTTGGAGCATGGCTAAGATGGAAATATTTTTTGTGTGCCTTCACATGTATAATTGACATCAAATCTCTTGCCTTCTCAAGGATGGGCAATTATAGGAGGGAGAGAAATAATTTGGAACTCATTTTTAAAAAATTGTTAACTTTTTGATATGTATTTGGGAAATATTTAACAAAATAAATAAAAATATATTTTTAAATGATACTAAGACTGATTCTCAACATTATAGTTTAGGAGTTTTCCTTTGGCATCTGAACTATCCACTGTTGTCTGGTCTTGGCCCCTTGATTTATCAAGGGACGTACCTTGGCAAACCTCAACCCTGTACTATTCCTACCATCTGCTTCCTCCACTCCTATTCATTTCCTGCTTAGTATACCTGCATGAAATCTTGCATTTAAACTGACTTGTAAGGATGATCAACTAAGGATGAGCCACTAGAAATATGTGTTACCTAATCTCAAGCCCCTTACACCATTACATAGTTACTCTCTCTAAATGATTTTCAGTGCTACTCTCTACATTGGCTATTTACTCAATTTTATATACACACATGTACTTGTGTGTGCATGTGGTAGATAGTGGGAAAGACAGACTAGTAAAATTATATACATATGTATATGTGTTATCTACCTGTCTTATCTGTCATGTCTCTCTCTTTTTTTTTTTTAAGCAATTGGGGTTAAGTAACTTGCTCAAGGTTACACGGCTAGTCCTTATTTGTGTGTGGGTGCTCATTTTCTGAGGCTAGATTCGATCTCGGGTCATCCCAACTCCGAGGCCGGCACTCTTACTCACTGCACCACCTAGCCGCCCTCTATCATCTCTCTTAGAGGAGGAAGAGGGAGCCATACAGGGGAAGATAAAGGTGATTTAAAATGTAGCCATGTCAGTTTAAATGTTTTAAAAATTAAAGTAGGTGAAGTGGCTTATAGTCCTTTAAGCGTTATATAATTAAATGAATTGTTCATTTTAACTCAGGGTCCACCTGCATTAGGGCAGCTAGGTGGCTCAGTGGGTAATGCCAGACCTGAAGTCAGGAAGATTAATTTTCCCGAGTTCAAATCCAGCTTCAGACACTTACTAGTAGTGTGAACTTGGGCAAATCACTTTACTCTGTTTGCCTCAGTTCCTCTCTGTAAAATGAGCTGGAGATGTGAAGATATTTGTAGATTTTATATTTGATTGCATGCTGCCATAGGGGGTGAGGGGGGAGGTGAGGGAGGGGGAGAAAATTTGAAACTCAAGGGATTGTGGAACTGAATGTTGTAAATTAAAAGTAAATAAATAATTTTTTAAAATGAGGGAAAAAGACAAACCATGAAAATATCTTTGCCAAGAAAATCCAAGAAAGGGGTCAGAAAGAATCTGACTGAACTGAAACTACTGAACAACAGCTATCTCCTGCATTCCATAAATTTCTATATAGGACCTTATTGTTGTAAAGTACAGTGAATGCTTTGTTTTCCAAGTTAATGCTAAATATTTTTTCTTCTAAGCTACTAATTCTCCACGAAATTCTCAAACTCTTTCAGGAGACTGGATAGAGGAAGCATTTTTAAAGTGGTTGCTATGTTCTAGAAGCTGTGCTTAGCACTAGGGATATTGATACAAACAAGTGTGGCTGCCTGTGTCTTAAAGGGGCTTATATTCTAATAAGACTTGGTTCATGTATATAGAGGAAAGAGTTGGGTAGCAGTTCTGGTGCCTTGGAAATAATGTGGAGACTTGCTTTCAAGACAAAAGTTCACTTTTCAAAGCCTCAAGGTTCTGGTGGGAGCCAGGTAGATGAGGGTGTTGATAAGACTACAGGTAGAGTGATGTGAAAATAGCCCAGAAGTAACATTGCTGGCTGGTTCCAGGCAAGATAAGAATAAAGTTAACCAGAGGTGGAGTCTAAGGTATTGGTAGATGGGGAATGGGTAGCATGGTCAGAGAACAGGTAGCATGATGTGAGAGCTCCCTGTAGGGAACTACTATGCTGTTACCCAAAAGCAACAGGAGCTCACCTATCATCTCTCTTTAAAATATATGTATTTTATTCAATTAAATGGCATTTTCTCTCCCATTCCCTATATCTCTCTCCATGAAAAAGAAAAAAAAATCCTAGTAACAAATTCTGTCACAAAAGGTCAGAAAAGCAAACTGGTTTAGAATGTCAGTAATTGTGCAGAGTAATTCATCTCACTAAGAAAAATGTTTCCCTGATCTATTTACTTATTTATTTATTTACTTTTAGTTTACAACATTCAGTTCGACAGGCTTTTGAGATCCATATTTTCTCTCCCTCCCTCTCCTCCTCCCTACCCCCATGGAGACATGCAATCCAATATAGATTCTACAAATTCCTTCAAACTAAACAATAGTCAAGTTGTAAAGAAGGATTATAACCTGTGGGGAGCCAAAGAAGCCTGGTTCAGAACTCAGATATTAAATCCTAATAGTGGACTTTAAAACAAGAATCTCTCTGAGATGTGACTTTTCGTCAAGTTAGCTCCTGAGTTCTTTATTATTGGTTACACTTATAAGGATGTTACTTGAGTTCTGAGATCAATAGGCTCTACCCCAAGATTTTAGTTATTGAGAGCCAAAATATTTGATTCAGCACTCAGGTATCTTTGGGTGGCCAGCTCTAAACGTGATGACTTTTGAGAATTGCACCTTTAGCTTTGAAGTTTGCTTGCAGTTGTATCCGTTTAGGACTGCAACTGCATTAGCGGGTACCTGAGGCCTAGGTCAAAGGTTTTACCTTAAGACTTTAGTCTCCTAGATAACAAATCCTTATCAAATGATCTAATCTTGTGTTACCTCCAGGACACAACAGACTAAGGTAATGATTAGAAAACTTGAGTCCCCTTCCTTTGTATCTTTCTTCTATAAAAACCTTGTCCTGAGAATCAATAAATGGAGTTCATGGTTCTTCCTTGAACTACACACATGGCCTGGTCATTTCTTCTTCATGTCTCCGGATCATGCCAAGTGCTGGACACTGAGTAGCCCATGGCAAATGGCATCCGAACAGGGACACATAGGAACCTGAAAGGAAGGTCCACAGCAGAGATAGCCCTTACAAGCAGAAGGTGCTCCAAAACTCACAAGTCACAGGATAAGGGAAATTTTCAATCAATTCTTAGTCATTCTATTCCACCAGGCTGATACAGGGATTTTTAAGCTTTCTATCACCATGGGTCAAATGCATAGGGTACAGTTCAAAGATCTGCAACAATGTTTTCAAGTATTAAAGAAAGTAGTGTTACTATAAAGGAAAAGTTAGAGGAATTTTATTTAGTGTGTTTGGAACAGTGTAGCCCTGGGTTTCCAAAGGGTGGTGTAATAAAATGGGAAACAGAAGGAAAACCGATAACTAAGAAACTAGGAAAAGAAGGAAAACCAGCATTTCCCAATTTCTGCTTTTTTCCTATGGAATATATTAAAGATATGTTTAACATTAGGAATAAAAGTGCCAAAGGTGGCACAAACAATTAGGTGTAATGCAGCTGTCTTTACACAATATTTATAGCAAGTCAAAAAACTATACAAAAATATGAGGATAAAATTAGGAAAAATAGATTTGCATGAAATATGTGAACAGAAGTTTAAGGGCCTCCTTACCTCCAATCCAACTCTGGTCAAGTTTGATTGTGGGAAAGGCTGTTAGAAAATAATATTAATCAAAATAATAAAAAGTAAAAAGGGAATTTCTTCCCTCAGATTAAAGAGGTAGACTAGCAAGCATTTAACCATTCTCCTGCCTCATCTAAAGAGAAAAGTGTTGTGTATCAGGTTGCAGGTTAATTTCATTTGGCACCAAGGCAAAATTAGAACATATAAAGATCTGAAAACTTCTGGAGTAAAAGGGTTTAACTCTAGCTAGTACAGTCTGGAAAATTGGCACCACTGGACACTGTCCAGCTTCTCCATACTGTACCTGGACCTTAAAAGGCTTTTGCTTTCATTCAAAAAAAATTTTTTTTAGACATCACTGAAGTTCACAGTACAGGTTAAATTAGCTGAAAACTTTCTTTAAAAGTCTCTCATCACTAGAGGAGAGAGTGCTGAATGATTTTAAATCGCTCTTCTCAATGTACATAAAGGGAGGATGCATGATAAAGGGCTCTACAAACAGCAGTCCTGGGGCAGAGCAAGCTGCCCCACACTTATTAGGCAACCTGAATCCGCAATTCAGACTTTGCAACTCTGAAAAAGAGGAGACAAAAACCTCTGTAACTCTGAATAGAGGAGTAAAAAGCCTAAATTCTCTATCAATTATATTTCATGTGATGATTTGAAAATTCAACTAATATCATATTGTCATTGCGTTATTGTGGTCTTCCCGAGTTGTGGTGCAATTCTATTATATAGTAAAGATTGGATAATTGTTGTTAGCCAGAAATTGTGTTAGATAAAACATAACTTTTATCTGATTTATATGTGTAGAAACAGTCATGTTACTTTATCAGTTCTGCTAATCCATGTCTTATAATGTTTGTATCTGTCATATAGAAAACCAGGTCGTTACAAATTTACCTATAGTTACAAAAGGAGGTTAGTCCCTCCCCCCTCGAGTCTAGAGGGTACCTCAATACAATTGTATTAACTTCTTTCATAACTAGATCAGATTAGGAAAAGAGAGTTCCATCTTTTCCCCACTCTTGCAAACTTCACCTTCCCCCACTGGGCAAAGGAAGGAGGGGAAAGGGACCTCAGTTACCATAGAAGCTGTTAAAAGTTCTGAGCCCTGCCACTCATCAAATCAATAGTTGTCTTACTGGATAACACAATCTATCCTTTTATCAATGGTTTTATATGATCTAGGAATACAACTGACTTCATCTGAAGTTTAATGTTTTTGCTACAGCTAAAAATAATTTGGCTGTCACTTATGGAACTTGTAAAATTGGTCATTTTAGTGTCAATGTTAAAACCTAGAATCATTCATTGATTACCGTATGTGGAAAAGAGGAAACTAGGTAAAAATTTTATTACATTCCTCCTGCATGCTTGAGATTTAGCAAAGCAGGAGCACCACTTAAAGGCCCTGGTCTATATCAGTTCTTCTTATTTTTAATGGCAAAACCCCTGGAAACTATCAAAAAATTATCAGACTAGGATAGGAACTTGTTTTAGTAATGCAATTCTTAAATAATGAACCTAACTTGCTAAAAAGTTGCAAAAGATTAGTAAGGATTGGCTATTACACCGGGATGTTTAAATTTGAGAAAGAAAAATATTAAATAATATCCCTTATGTATTAAAAGACCTAGTAGAACTTTATTGTTTATTACAGCTACATGAGAATAAAATTAACTGTAATTAGCTCTGAGCTGTGATTGGTTAAAAAAACAAACAAAAAACCAACTGCTGTTTAAGATAAAAAGCATTTAAGACAATATTCACATATTTCTACTTTTTTTCTTCTTAGACCTGATTCCTATGATCAGACTAAATAATCAGTAAAGAATATGAACTCTTTATGTTAGCTTATTGGAAAATTTAATATTTTCACTTAAAATTAGAAAATGTACAGAAGGTTATACAAACCACTTAAAATTCACCTTAAGATATTCCCATTGACTAAAGGAATTTTGGAACTAATAGCTTTTGTAAAAAAAAAATACAGTGATCAGCTTTTAATTGTTTGAGATTTAATTATTATATATTTTTTCTTCTCTCTGGCTAAAACACTTTGTGATATTTAAATTAGTTTTGTTAAGTAGTAAGTCAGGAAAATAGAAAATACTCACAGACCTCTGGTGATCATTTAATATCTTATTTTGGCTAAAATATGAATTAATCAAACAGGCTGCTCTGCCTCATTTTACCAAAAATGTTCTTTCTACGTCAACCACTCCAGAGCCCAGATAAGGCTGGGAGTAGGATTTAAACAGTCATCCAGAGATCATAAATTCCAAAAAGACCTAGCTTTGTCTCTGAGAATACCTCTCCTTATGTTAAGAGAACCTACTTTATGGCCCTTAAGGATGAGACCCTCAATTTGAGGCATTAACTTGAGTAAAGGGACTTTTTTCTTATCTTAAGATTTTCTGAGCATGTACCATGTTATGGATTGTTAATGATAAAGAAAATACAGATATTCTGGATCACAATTTCAATTGACACTGTCATCTTTCTTGTTTTATTGTATTTACCATTTATCCAAATTAGGAAAATTCCTTTCTCATACAATGATTAAACTATCATAGGGATCATGAATTTGTGTAACTCCAGCCACCCTTAATTGGAATGGTTTTAGAATGTACTTAAGCTCTCTCATCCTTTTGTTCGTCAGTCAGGACTCTAGTCCTGCACTTCAGGTACAAGTAGTCAAGCTAGCAATAAATTCTTCAAGCCACTCAGGTTAGTTTATCTTAATATGGGTTAGTCATAAAATTTAGTTGTAACCCCCATACAATTACTGAGGAAATAAAATAAGAGAAAAAATTATTGAGCCTCAAAAATATAGTAATTCAAAGAGATAATGTGAAAACTTTAAATGATTATTAAGAGATATAAATTGGGTAAAGAACACATTAGCTCACTCACTTATTTAACACCCTAAGGGGAGCCCCAAACCTCCATTCTCCTTGAACTTTAACAAAATAAGCAGAACAACTTAAAATTATTGAGAATGCCATTCAGCAGTGCCAAGTCTATGGGATAGATAGTAGTAATAGCCCTATAGAAATCAGTGTATTGAGGACACCTGAATTCCCTTTGGAGCCAGACATAGGCCACAAAACATCTTAAGAGTGTATTTATCACCGCTGCACCCGGGGTCCGCCGCTGCAGCGAGGCAGAGACCATGTCTGCGGGCGGGAGCTGCGGCCAGACGCTGAGCCGGGCCATCCCGGCCACCCGACAGGTGGTGCTCGGCGAAGGTGCGCAGCTGCCACCTGGGGATTACAGCACCACTCCGGGAGGAACTAGGATCATCTATGACCGAAAATTTTTGATGGAATGTCGTAACTCTCCTGTGGCCAAAACACCTCCCCGGGATCTGCCCACCATTCCTGGGGTCGCCAGCCCTTCCGGTGATGAACCTGCTACTGAAATGAACCCGAACCACCTCCCCAACAGCCATGAGGACAAGCCAGGAAGCCATGAGGAATCACAGTTTGAGATGGACATCTAAAGGGCCAGCCACCAGAATTGAGCAGCGGCCCCCAAGACCCACGGATCCCGTTCAGGGGAGGAGACACACCAGTCAAGCCTTATAGGAGTTTTTTTCCAGAGCTGATGCCAGGGATGGGGCTAGATGTCCCACTTCCTCCTCCCCCAGTGGAACAGCTCCCCCCTCCCCACAGCCAACACCAGCAGATACTTCCAGTAATGCCAGGAGCTGCTCTTCCCAGGGGAATTGCTACAGAAATTGACCCCGTGCTACACAGGGACAAAATCAGGGGCAGGAGGAGCCCTTGTGAACTTATCTAGTTCTTCAGGTCTCATCCTGAATGGATGTGTCCACCCCTTTCAAGTTTGTGCCCTGTGGCCCACACACAAGGTCACAGGAATGTCCCCTCTAGAGAGGAAATAAAAGCTGGTCGGCCTCTAGACCTAGGGCTGAGAGCGGAAAAAAAAAAAAGTGTATTTATCTCCTTCATCAAAGTCAAAAAAAACATTGTTACCTATCTTCAATTAGTAGCTATGATAATGTATAAGGCTATTCTAGGTGTGACAAGCACTTCAGGCTCCCTCCCTGTACATATTCAGTAACTTTATATTAAAACACAAATTGAAATGCTAATCTAAGAAAACCCTTCCTAGCAGATCCTATTGGCCTTGTATCTAGGAACTAGGGATAATACAATTTTACATTCCAGTCAACAATGAGTCATTTCCAAAATAACATCTTTTTCTCCTCTCTTACCAGCAGATAAGGCTTTTTACTGAGGCCTAAAACAAACAGATAGCTAACAGAAGTTATTTCTATTCGTTCTCATTTGCCCAAAAAGAATGAAATGTTTATTATACGTCTTTTTAAGGAACAATTTTAACGGCAACGTTTTTATGGATAGTACAGATTTCAATAATCAAAAGTTATATCATTTATTTTTTTCAGTTGCAACAAGTGGTTAGAGGTAGAGAAGATCCTTTTTGGATTTCTCATGTTTACTCTCATAGGTCTTTGCCTTAGCCCATTCAACAAGGCAATACTTTAGCTGATAAATTAACAATACAAATTTACCCAACACTTTGTCCTTTATCTCTGCATTCAGAATTCAAGGATGTTAATAAGTAATTTCACATTTACTGGAGAACAGGCCAGGTGAATAGTTAAATCATGCACAAAATACCTTCCTCACATACCTTCTCCCTCTTCCACCTCTATTAATCCTACAAGTTTAAAACCTAATTTGGCAAATGGATGTCACTTCTTTAGAAACTTACAATATATCCAAGTGACAATGAACACTTTTTTCTCATGCGCTTTTGTTTTCCTAACTTTAAAGTTTGGATAATCTTTGCTGTTTAAAGCTAAATAAGAATTGAGACTATCAACTACCACATATTTACATTGATAAGAATTTGCACATACTGATATTTGGAGTGAGACAAGTAATATCAAGCACAGTTTAAATTTGTGATCTAAACAATTTGAATGTGAAAACTGAGTTTTCTTGAATCTAAAACTTAAATTTAATTTTTTGAGCTATATGTCATTATTATAGTTCTTTTTAGGTTGAAGGTTAACAGTTTATCATAACTATGGCTCACATACCTATTTAAGGTGAATGAGAAAAGATAAAGAAAACTTTCAGTGTATTACTAGAAGGCTCTGATTTAATTTTTATTATAGCCATTTGTTCAAGAATTGACATTTTTAGAATGATATTTTCCCTGATATAAGATACTATGTAATTGTGTATTTAAATAATGGAGAGGCCTCTCTCTGTAATGAAAAGGCAACAGTCAATGACTATATTTCCATTCAAAAAATTAAAAACTTAAAAACATCTTTATCATTTTCTGCAATTGTGGAACCTCCCATTCATTTAACTTAATAAGGCTACATTATATGGACAGAGCAAAATTATTGTCCTTCAGTTTTATATGTTTGATTACTCCTGTAGCTAAACTTCAATAAAGAGAATCATTGTTTTTTTACTCCATTTCCACTGTTCTTCATTCTTAGATCCTCCTAAAGAAACAAAAACTGATAATGCCCTTGCCTACACTGACAAATCATTTCAATTTTTCTGTGAAACCTATTAACAAAAATGATAAGGTGATTTGAATTTGGACCTATATTTCACAAGGGCAATTAGCAGAAACAGAGAAGAGGTTCCCTCACAAGAACCACCCCAGAAGAAATGACTTGGTTTCCCACCTTTTCACAGAATGATACGGCCTTCTAACGGAACATTACACAATGACAGACTTCAGAGGAGCCTGCACGTCAATAAATATTTGATTTTCTAATAAGAACTGACTTTTCGACTTTTTAAATCACAGGACTAATTGCCTCCCTCTTAATGTCAGCAACATGTCTTCTATTTTAAGTGGGATACAAAGTGCTCCATTTGTGAATGAATTTGCAAGGAATGTTACCTTGCCTTTGAAAACTCAAGACCAGACTCTTCTTCAATGTAATTGTGGATACACCTATCTATGTATGAACTTTTAATTTTATTGATTTTACTTTTGCTCAATGTATATATAGTATAGATTTTGTTAAAAAATCATTATTTTGCCTTTTTCCAACGAATTTCATTTATGCTTGGTATCAAACATCAAAGGTATATGTGATGGGGTGCTTGGGGTGTATATATGTTTGTAACATCAGTTTGTAATATCAATCTGTAACATCAGTTTGTAAATGGGGTGCTTTGGGATCTATGTCTGTAAAATCAATTTGTAAAAGCAGTCTGTAAAATCACACCTCCCTCTCCCCAGTCTCAAAGCATTAACACTGCCCTTTCCCCCTGCCAGCACTCTGGCCAGCAACAATTCATGAACTGTTTATCTCTGCTTGAAACAATAACAAGCTACCTATGAATCCTTCACTAAACTACCTATAAACATAGTTTGGGCAAATGTTATCTCCCTTAGTAGAGTGGCCAGCTGCACCATTAATCCTTCAATACCCTATCTATAGGTTAAATCCTTAGCCAATTTTACTCATACTGTGTCTCCATTGGCCTTGGTTTCCAACATGCATCTTGTCAAACATGACATTGATGGGTGGCAGAGTGGGCACTCCTCAGTGGCCATGACCAATGGCTGACTTTAGTGACGTGTCAGGCCTAAAACCACACCTCCAGGTAGCCGCCCCCCCCGGGCTGTTTCCCAGTGAATTATGGGCAATATGCCTGCTCAGTTGATATTAAAAGTGCATGTTCCTTTAAGCACTGACTACTTCTTAAATCCTCCCTGATCCCACCCTTACTCACCTAGTTAGCATAATTGACACCTGATTTACTACTATGACTCCTTAAAACTATGCTTATGTTTTCTTTAAGCTTGCAGGTTCCCTAAGAACTCTTGCCGGCTGTGCTGTACAGCGTAACAATAAACTTTTACAATCTCAGCTTCAAAGTTTGCTTGAGCCTGGTGATTTCATTCCAGACTGAATTGCAGGGGTTCTGGTAACTGATAGTGATCAGAGTCCCTGGTAGAACCTATTACCCTTCCCCGTTCATATGCATTGCATCAAATTCCTTATGTCTTAAAAAAAGGGGGAGAAAGGTTTGTCAGATTTCCTGTTACTATATTCACTGTCCTAATGGGTTTTTTGTTTGTTTGTTTTGTTTTGTTTTTTGAGGGCATTGGGGTTAAGTAACTTGCCCAAGGTCGCATGGCTAGGTTTTTTTGTTTGTTTGTTTGTTTGTGTGTTAAGTGTCTGAGGCCGGATCTGAACTCAGGTCCTTCTGACTCCAGGGCCAGTGCTCTACTCACTGCGGCCACCTAGCCACCCCGCTAATATTGTTAATGGTTCCAACTACTGTGTTTGCAATCTAAACTGCACAATAGGTTAATGAATTGTCAAAAAAATGCTTCTTCACCCTTTAAGACACAACATGATAAGGATATTTTGTATGAGATCAATTTATTAAAATAATATTATGCTTAGATATGAGTTAAAAGCATTAAAAACTCAACTGTTACTTAGATGTGATTATAACTACACATATATTTGTGTTACCACTAGCTTATATAGTTCCTCTCATCCTAATAACACATGGGACAGAATCGGAGCCCGCTTATTGGGAGTGTGGCATAATTTCAATATCACCTTGGAAGTAAAAAAACTTTCAATCAAATTATTAAGATATTGAACATAGTAAAATCCCTGGGATTGACCCAGGAGGAGTTACAAAAACAATTATTGATGCATTGAAAAAATCTCTATGCATCTACTTCCCATATTAATCATTATAATAGTCTGTTGTATATTTGGACCTTGCATTATACACAATATTAAAACTTTAGGCACTGAATTACATGCCTTTAAACTTCTCCTTTAAAAGGGGGGAAATGTGGGGAGCCAAAGAAGCCTGCTTCAGAACTCAGATATTAAATCCTAATAGTGGACTTTAAAACAAGAATCTCTCTGAGATGCGACTTTTCATCAAGTTAGCTCCTGAGTTCTTTGTTATGGGTTACAATTATAAGGATATTACTTGAGTTCTGAGATCAATAGGCTCTACCCCAAGATTTTAGTTATTTAAGAGCCAAAATATTAGATTCAGCACTCAGGTATCTTTGGGTAGTCAGCTCTAAACATGATGACTTTTGAGGATTGCAACTTTGGCTTTGAAGTTTGCTCGCAATTGTATCTTAGCAGGTACCTGAGGCCTAGGTCAAAGGTCTTACCCTAAAACTTTAGTCTCCTAGATAACAAATCCTTATCAAATTATCTACTCTGTGTTACCTCCAGGATACAAGAGGCTAAGGTAATTATTAGAAAACTTGAGTCCCCTTCCTTTGTCACAGTTTTATAAAAACCTTGTCCTAAGAATCACTAAATGGGTTCATTGTTCTTCCTTGAACTACCCACATCGCCTGGTCATTTCTTATTCATGTCTCTGGATCATGCTAAATGCTGGCCACTGATCAAGCCTAAGGCAATAACCAATGGACTGAACAATGAGAAAGAAGGAACAAAACAAAAAAGAGAGCAACCAGTTTGCTTCAATCTGCATTGACTATAGTTATTTCTGTGGATGTGGTTAGCTCTTTCCATCATGAGTCTTTTGGAGTTGTTTTATAGCATTGCATTGCTGAGAGGAGCCCAGCCTATCAAAGTTAGTCATCACAGATACAATGTGTCTGTAATTATGTACAATGTTCTCCTGGTTCTCCTCCCCTCACTCAGCATCAGTTTATATAAGTCTCTCCAGGCTATTATGAAGTCTGTCTGCTCATCATTTTTTTTTCTTTTTTGCTTTTTTTGGAGGAGGGGGGAAGGCAGGGAAATTGGGGTTAAATGACTTGCCCAAGGTCACATGGCTAGTTTTTGTGTTAAGTGTCTGAGGCTGCATTTGAGCTCAGGTCCTCCTTACTCCAGGGCCAGTGCTCTGTTCACTGCTCCACATAGCAACCCCTGCTCCTCATTTCTTATGGCACAATCATATTCCATTATAATTATATACCATAACTTGTTTAGCCCTTCCGCAATTGATGGGCATCCCCTTGATTTCCATTTCTTTGCCACCACAAAAAGAGCTACTATAAATATTTTTGTACATATGGGTTATTTTCCCACTTGTATGATCTCTTTGAGATACAGCCCTAGAAGTGGTATTGCTGGGTCAAAGGGGATGCACATGTTTATAGCCCTTTGGGCATAGTTCCAAATTGCTCTCCAGTATGGTTGGATAAGTTCACAACTCCACCAACAATGAATTAGTGTTCCAATTTTCTCACATCTCCAGAATTTATCATTTTCTTGTTTTGTCACATTTGTCACGTTTTGTGACAAATTTATCATTTTCTTGTTTTTGTCACATTTGTCACATTTTGTCACATTTGTCACATTAATCAATCTGACAGGTGAGATGTGGTAACTCATAGTTGTATTGATTTGTATTTCTCTAATCAATAGTAATTTAGAGCATTTTTTCATATTTTCATAGATATCTTTAAATTCTTCCTCTGAAAATTGCCTGTTCATTTCTTTGACCATTTATCAATTGGGGAATGACTTGTATTCTCATATATTTGACTCAGTTCTCTGTATATTTTAGAAACGAGGCATTTATCAAAAACACTGGTTGAAAAATTCTTTCCCAATTTTCTGCCTCCTTCCTAATCTTGGTTATATTGGCTTTGTTTGTACAAAAACTTTTCAATTTAATACAATCAACATTATCCATTTTGCATTCCATAATGCTCTCTATCTCTTGTTTGGTCATAAATTCTTTCCTTTTCCATAAATCTTACTGGTAAACTATTCCTTGCTCTCCCAGATTGCTTACAGTATGAGTCTTTATATCTAGATCATGAACCCATTTAGACTTTATTTTAGTATATGGTGTAATATATTGGTCTATGCCCAGTTTCTGCCATACAATTTTTCAGTTTTCCCAGCAGTTTTTGTCCAGTAGTGAGTTCTTATCCCAGAAGTTGGTGTTTCCCTGATCTTAAAGCACTGATCTTTTAAAAAGGCTTACTTTTCACTTATTGCTGAAGGAAGGGCATTTCTTGTAAGTGCCAACACCTCTATTGAACAGAGCTTGGTGGATCAAACTTTAGGAAAATTTATTAAAAGAAGTAGGAATTGTTTAGGGGAAAGCCTGAACAGTGAGTACTTACATACCTTGGGAGAAAACAAGGTTCAGTGTCAATTCAAGGTGGAACTGCAAGAGTCTTACCCAGAATTCGGTTCTACAAACACAAGTAAATTGAATTTTAAAATATGCATGCCAAATAAGGTAATCAAGGAGATCTCTAATATTTGCTAGTTCCTTTCTTTTCCCTCAATAGCTATTATTATTAGCTTCATTCCTTTTTGTTCTGACACCCAACCTTAATTAGTTTTAATTGCAATTCCTAAAACAACCCCCCCCCCCGACAACCCACCACAAAATTGAGAAAATATTGTAATCATATTATGATGTCCGAGTTTCCAACAACTTGTACCGGCTAACTGGAAAAATTAAGTCATTTGCTGATATTTTTAGTTGCTTCTCAACAGATATTTAGTTTTGTCATTATTAGAACTCCATCCCATTATTCAGCTGTCATTTTAAAAATTCATAAGACTAAATTTTAAAATGGCCAAATTTTAGAATAATAACTAAGTAATCATCTATATAACATGATTAAAAACTTTAATCATTGCATTTTAAGTAAAATATTTTCTGGTTGTTATATGACTTTAAAGAATTATGGGATGTGTACCTTTAATATACTTTAAAACCTTTGAATAAACTTTCACACAAATAATATTATAATATAATAATATTATATCTTTCAGAGGATCTATATTAAAATGGACCAGTTTGGCTCACCATAAACAGTTTCTTTAAAATGTGTAATAATGAGACTATAACATTAATATATGAAGATACCCTGTATGTAAATCCAGATACATCATTATGTTTTCATCTGTATCAGTTTAACCATATGCTATATGGTTCATCCTCTACTTCTCACTTTCCCTCGCCTAACATAGCCAATTGCCTAGTCTTGTCTATTCCAATTTCACAACAGCTCTTGTATCTGTTCATTTCTTTCTGTTCACACAGTTACTTTCCTAATCCAGGATGCTATTACCAAAATGATTTTTAAAAGGTAGTTCTGCCCATGTCACTTTCCTACTCAATAAATTTCAGTGGCTCTCTGTAATGGGCAGGATGAAATATAAAATCTTTTGTTTGATGTTGAAAGTCATTCATAACCTAGCCCTTCCCAGCCTTTCCAGTCTCCTTATACTTTTCCCTTCCCTCCAGACCTCCACATACTGTTTGATAGAGTGACACTGGCCTCCCTGCTATTCCATGAACAAGATAATCTATCTCCCCACTCTGGTCATTTTTACTTGCTGTCTCCCATCCCTGCAATTTTCTCTCTCCTCCTCTCTGCCTCCTGGATTCCCTGGTCTTCTTCATGTCCTACCTAAAGTCCCACTTTCCCAATCCTTTTTAATTCCAGTGCCTTCCCTCTGTTGATTATTTCCTTCCTGTCTTGTATATAGCTAGTTTTTACATAGTTGTTTGTACCTTGTCTTCCCAGTTAGATTGTGAATGCCTCAGGCACAAGGGCTAGCTTTGCCTCCCTTTGTATCCCCAGAACTTAGCACAATAGCGCTTAGCTCATAGTAGGCATTTAATAGTTGTTTATTGAATGACTCTTGCCTTAATTATTACAATAACTTCCTAATGGTCTCCCTAAGTCAGCTTTTCCCTATCTCCTTTCTATCTTCCACACAACTGCTAAAATGACATTCCTTTTTTTTTTTTTAAAGCAATTGGGGTTAAGTAACTTGCTCAAGGTTACATGGCTAGTCATTATTTATGTGTGGGTGCTCATTTTCTGAGGCCGGTTTCGATCTCGGGTCATCCAAACTCCGAGGCCAGTGCTCTTACTCACTGCGCCACCTAGCCGCCCCCGAAAATGACATTCCTAAAGCACAGACAGGGCCATGCCAGTCCCTGGCTCTGTAAACTCCAATGGCTCCTGTTACCTTTAGGATCAAATGCAAATTCTCCTTCTTTACATAGTCCACAGGGTAGCCACATTTGCCTTTTTTACTGTGGTTTCTCACAGATGATTTTCCATATCTTTGCATTTGGAATATATACCATCCTTTCTTCTGTCTCTTAGAATCCATAGTTTCTTTTCACCTCAATTTCCTAAAGAGGCCTTTCCTCATATACCTAATTGGCAGTGCTTCTTGCTCCCCCAATTACCTCTTTTAAACTTTTAAAAATGTTTAAACCTAACAAATGCCAAATAAAATGGGAATTTCTTTATTCATAGTACAACATAAAAAGAAGTTTGCCTGTGAAACTGCAGGTTTCTATTATTTTATATTTATTCCTATTGCAATTTTTCTTCTTATATTGGGCCCATTATTCTAGCCTGTCTAAATTTTTGGGATCTTGACTCCATTGTGTATTGTTTCATTGGTCCCTGACAACCTTTTGCCAATGATAAATTTCGTGAGCACACTTTCAGTGAATTAGACCAAGTCAACGATAAAGATATTAAATTGTACTGGCTGAGACACAGATTCCTAGGGCCCTCTACTAGAAACTTGCTTTCAACTTAATATAGAATTCTTATTAATTGTCCTTTGATTTTATCTATTCTTTTATATTTTCATCTAATCCTTTTTTTCCATCTTATTACAAAATAATAGCATATGGGGTTTTTTCCAATTTTTTTTTTAAATCTTGTAAATTCTATCTGTCACATTTCCCTGATTTGCCAGTCTTATAATTTAACCCTAAAAGCAGATGAGGTATATCTGGCATGACTTGTACTTAATGAAATCAGGCTTCCTGTTGTTTTTGTTTGTTTTGTTATCACTGCCCATTTTAAATTTTTTTGTTTAATTAATATTTTATTTATTTATTTTAATCTTTCAACATTCATCTCCACATTATTTTGAGTTGCAAATTTTCTCCCCATCCCTCCCCTACCTCCCACTACCAAGATAGCACGCCCACTGAATACTCCTTCCCCCAATATGCTCCCTCCCATATCCTCCTCCATCCTCCCCCCAACCTTACAGTAGGACAAGATTGACCTCCATACCCCAGCACCTGCACGTCCTACCTCCCAGTTTCATGCAAAAAACAACCTTTTTTTCAACAACTGTTTCTAAAACTCTGACCTCCAGATTCCTTTCCTGCTTCCCTCCTCACCCACCCCCACCTGGAAGACAAGCAACCCAACACAGGCTGCACATGTGGAACCACACAAAACGTTTCCATAGTAGTCACATTGTGAAAGACCAAACACACCTCTCACCATCCCATCCGGCCCCCTACCTACTCCACTGCCCCCCCACCGCCACCCCCCCTCAAAAGTGATTGCCTCTAACTACTCCCTCCTGCAACCTTCCCTCCCCTCCATCATTCCCCCTCTTCTTCTCCTCCCCCCACCCTCCTGCAGGACAAGATACTCAATTGAGTACACAAGTCCCTCCCTGTCCAAGCCAAATCCAATGAGAGAAAGGTTGACGCTTCCCCCCCTCACTCATTGTAACAGCCCTCTCCCACCTCTCCCATGAGACAATTCACCACAATCCATCTTCTCCCCTCTCCCTCTCCCATTACATCCATTTCTCACCTCCCATTTTTTTCAAATTAAATTTTATGTTTATTTTTAGTTTACATCATTCATTTCCACAAGTTCTTGAGTTACAAATTTTCTCCCCATCTTTCCCCTACCCACCACCCCAAAACAGTGATCCCACATATACCCCCCTGCCCCAATCTTCTCTCTCCTATATCCTCCCCAATATCCCTTCTGACTTTCCAGTAGGGCAAGATGGATCTCCATACCCCAGTGCCTTTATATCTTATCTCCCAGTTGCATATAAAATAATAATAATAATAATAATAATAATATTTTAATGAAGTTTTCAACATTTGATTTTAAAACTTTGAACTCCAGATTCTTTCCCTTCCTCTCTCATCAGCCATCCTTACTGGGAAGATAAGCAATTCAATATAGCTTGTACATGTGTAGCTATGCAAAACATTTCTGGGGCGGCTAGGTGGCGCAGTGAATAGAGCACCGGCCCTGGAGTCAGAAGGACCTGAGTTCGGAGCAGGCCTCAGACACTTAATCCAGACAAACAAAAACCTAGCTGTGTAACCTTGGGCAAGTTACTTAACCCCAATTGCCCTAAAAGGGGCAGCTAGGTGGCGCAGTGAGTAAGAGCACCGGCCTCGGAGTTGGGGTGACCCAAGATCAAATCCGGCCTCAGAAAATGAGCACCCACACATAAATAATGACTAGCCGTGTAACCATGAGCAAGTTACTTAACCCCAATTGCTTTAAAAAAAAAACATTTCCATAGTGGATATATTGTTAAAGACTGACTATATTTCCCTCCATCCTATCCCACCCCCAACTTGTTCTATTCTCTACTTTGACCCTGTCCCTTTTCAAAAGTGTGTGCTTCTAACTACCCTCCCTGCCCCCAACCTGCCACCATCCCTTCCATCATCCCTTCTCTCATCCTCTTCCCCCGTACACTCCTGTAGGGCAAGATACCCTTTTTAGTGTGCATGTCATTCCCTCCCTAAGCCAAATTCAATGAGAGAAAGGTTGAGAATGCCTGTGAATTGCTTTCCAACCCATAAAGGACCTATATCTGATAGCTATTATTATTTTTAGCCTTGGTTTTAGGTCCTGTGCTCAAAAACTCTAGGATCACCTACATGCCTACATGAGGCATAGGATTAGGACATTTATATCTTATATTGTGAAAACTTGTAATGTTATTTAATTTTATTCAACAGGCATTTATTAAACATCTGCTATGTTTGAAGTTCTAGGCTAGGTGATAAGGATACAGAATTAAAAATTTGAAGAATGGAAGAGAAAGAGTGTTGGGGGAGAGAGAATGATTTTTCTTTTGGAAATGTTGAGTTTGAGGTATCAGTGGGATATTTAGGTAAGAAGTCCAAGTTGGTGATGTCACACTTTGGTGAGAAGAAAGATTAGGATTAGCTTACATTATTTTGAGAAAACATTGTCACAAACATCTAGAGAGGAGATAGTACCCAAGGGAGGTATAATTTTTCATATCCTAGATTTTCCCTTATATGCCTCACCTGCTCCCTCCTGGATATAATAGTATCAAATGCTATAGGAAAAGGCAAGAAAGATGACCAGGAAATACTAAGTGTATTTATTTTTTTCTTTTTTACTTATTTAAAACTTCTTTTTTAATTAACAAGTATTTTTCCTTGTTTTACTTCCTGAATTAAAAAGAAAAAGAAAACCCTTGGAATAAATGTATTTAGGTAAGCAAAATAAATTCTCACATTCGTCCTGTCCAAAAATATACATCTCCTTTTGAATCTCTGGTCTATCCTTTCTATTTCAGGAGATACATAGCATACTTCATTATGGGTCCTTTGGAATTGTGATTGGTTATTGTGTTGATTAGAGTTCCTAACTTTTTGAAAGTTGACTTTACAGTGTTATTGGATAAATTGTTTTCCAGGTTATGCTCACTTTGTTCTGCATGAGTTCACACAAGTCTTTCCAGGTTTCTCTGAAACCATCCATTTCATAATTCCTTATGGTAAAATAGTGTTCTGTTTTATCAACATACTATAATTTATTCAACTTTTCCTCAACTGGTGAACATTCTCTTACTTTATAGCTCTTTGCTATTAACAGAGAATTGCCTGAAATATTTTGCGCATATGAATCCTTTTCTTCTTTCTTTGATCTTCTTGTAGTATAGATCAAGCAGAAGTATTATTAGTTTGGGGGGCATAGGTACATATTATTTTCCAGAATAGCTAGACAAATTCATAGCACCACCAACAATATATTAATGTACCGGTTTTCCCACAGCTTTCTCTAACATTTGTCATTTTCCCATTTTTTTGGTCAATCTTGCCAATCTGATGCATGTAATGTATGGAACCCCAGAATTTTAATTTTCATTTCTCCAATTATTAGTGATTTGGAGCAATTTCTCATGTTTGTTGATACTATGGATTTCTTCCTTTGAAATTTACCTGTTAAATCCTTTTCCACGTATCTTTTGATGAATAACACTTGTTTTTTGCTGCAAAGATTTTTCACCCACTTACCTGTTTGTCTTCTGAACTTCACTGCGCTGGTTTTATTTGTGCAAAGCTTTTAAAATGTGTATGTAATCAGTATTGTATTGTTCCCTATTCCTTTTTTAAATGACAACTGCTAAATTGCATGTCATCCTGACTGGCTTCTCAATACATGCAGTGTTTCTTTCTGGCTACTTGAAATATATGTTTTCTTCTACCTGGAAGTTCTGGATTTTGTTTATGATGGTTGTGGTAGTTTTCATTTTGAGATATCTTTCTGGAGGTAACTGATGTATTCTGCACAGTCAGAGCTAGAGCTATATGCTTCCCTGTGGTCTGAGACCCCAGCCCCAATCATTCAGCTGCAGGCCTTTCCTTATATCTGTGGGCCAAATCCCCATCTCTATAGACACTACCCTACAGGTGCTTCTAGCTTCTATTCTTACTCCTTGCTTGGTATGTAGCCCAGGTCAATCTGGGCTAAATCTGTGATTACTCCTTGCCCTGGTACAGGGTCACACTGACTTAACTTCTATTGGCACACCCCCTCTTCAATCCAAACTGGATCAGATTGACACAGATAACATTTGGTTCATTCCTGTTCCTGCATGGTGCATAACATCCAATCCTTTCCCTGCTGGATCCACGACCATTCCCTTAAAGAAAAAGAAGAGGGGAAAATAGGCAAAACTGAACAACACTTAAAAATTTTTGACATTATATACAATGTTGTACACTCATGTATACACACATACCCAAACCCATACACATATATGTACCATAATGGGGGAAATATTTTCTCATTTCTCTTTTGCAGGGTCAGCTTATTCTTTGTAACTTTAAAATGTTCATTTTCAGATTTTATGTGGTTTTTCTTTCAATGCACATTGTTTTAGTCATTGCAAATAGTTTTCCTGTCTCTATTTCACTTCATATCAGTACTTTCTACTTTTTTCTATAGTCACCCTTTCTTTTTTCTGTTTTTTTTTGTTTTTGTTTTGGTTTTTGGTTTGTTTTTTTTTTTTTGGAGGGCAATTGGGGTTAAGTAACTTTCCCAAGGTCACACAGCTAGGTTTTTTGTGTGCATATGTGTGTGCACACGCGCGCATTAAGTGTCTGAGGCCTGATCTGAACTCAGGTCCTTCTGACTCCAGGGCCAGCGCTCTACTCACTGAGCCACCTAGCTGCCCCCTATAGTCACCATTTCTTAAAGCACATTAATACTCCATTATATTCACATGCCACAGTTTGTTTTGGGATTCCCCAGTCACTCAACGTAAGCATTGTTTTCAGTTTTTAACTATCACAAATAGTACTCTATAGACATTTTTGTTTATATATTTGGGGCCTTTTTAAAAATCAAATACACCTTTATCAATGACATCCTTGGGGTAAATATGTATGGCTGGGATATTTGGATTAAGTAGAATCAAAATATTAACCACTTTATTATTTTAATTCCAAAATGCTTAACAGGATAGCTGTACCATTTGATGAGTACACTAACAATACATTAGTGTGCCTGTCTTTCTACAGCTCCTCCAATATTGACTGTTCCCATCTTTTGTTAACTTTGTCAATTAACTGAATGTGAGATGAAACCTCAGGGTGTTTTGATTTGCATTTTTCTTATTAGTGATTTGAAGCACTCTTTGATGAGTTCATTAATAGTTACAATTTTTACAAAACTATTTCTTTTGGTCACTTATCTGTTGAAGAATGGCTTTTGGGGCAGCTAAGTGGCGCAGTGAGTAGCGCGTCGGCCCTGGAGTCAGAAGGACCTGAGTTCGGATCCGGCCTCAGACACTTAACGCACACAAACAAAAAAACCTAGCCGTGTGACCTTGTGCGAGTTACTTAGCCCCAGTTGCCCTCCAAAAAGCAAAAAAAAAAAAAAAAAGAATGGCTTTTGATCATAAATATTCTGTTAATTGGCTATACATCTTAAATAGCAAACCCTTATCTGAGAAGCTTGATGTAAAATTCTTTCCTATTTGACTCTTTCCTTATACCAGATGTATTATTCCGTTTATGAAGAAGCTTTTCATTTTCATGTAATCAAAGTGATCCATTTTATTTTCTGTCATTCCTTCCATCCCTTGTTTGGTTGAGAATCTGTCTTCTACCTATAGTTATAAGAGATATGTGATCTGTTTCTCTCCTGATATTTTTTTACTATGATCTTTAATATTCAGATTATATATTCATTTTGAATTTGCGGTTTAATATAGTGTAAAATATTGTCAGCTCATTTCTGCCAGACTCCGTTCCACTTTTTCTAGAAGTTCTTGTCAAATAGGTAGCTATTTCTTAAGTAATTTATGTTTTCAATTTTATTGAACACTGGGTTATTGAGTTCCATTATTTATGATTCTGTCATGATTGATCTACTTTTCTATTTTTTAACCAATGCCTGAGAGTGTTCCTCTACCTTAATATACTTAAATACATGAGTCAACCATTAATGTTGAATATTCCTCCAGCTATTCAAGTTATTCCCTATTTCTTTAAGGAGCATTTTGAAGTAGAAATTATGGAAGTGTTTTGTTGTTTGGTAGGTTGATTCCCAAATATTTTATGCATTTGGTAGTTGTTTAGAATGTACACCTGGGAATAGTAGTAATATGGTCATGTATAAGCCAAGAGGAATCCCAAGAACTTGTAGAACAGGGGTGGGGAACCTGTGACCTGGAGGCCCAAGTTTGGATTCAGTCAGAGGGACACATCTGAGGACCTAGAGGGCCACATGTGGCCATAAGAATGCAGGTCACAATCCCTGTTAATTTAGAACCTCATTTGATCTCTCCCCTATAACAGAATGATAGCTCACACTTTATTTACAAACCATATCACATACATCATTTCATTTCATCCTCATAGCAGTATTCATGGGGTGGATGATATTATCATCTCTCTTTCATAAGTGATTCACATTAACAAGCATTTATTAAGTACCTATGATATGTCAAACTATGATACCAGACATGGTATCAAGTGTTGAAGAGAAAATGAAATGAAAAAACAGTCTCTGCTTGCAAGGAGTTCAATCTAATGGGGGAGAAAACATGTGACCAGCTTTGCGTGAACTTTACATAGATAGATAGATAGATAGATAGATAGATAGATAGATAGATAGATAGATTGATAGAGATATATAGATATGAATAATAAATTGTGAATAATTTCAGAGGGAAGGCACTACCATCAGGAGGGGTCAGGAAGGCGTTCTTGTAGATGGTGAAATCTTAGCTGAGAGTATGGAAGCCAGGGAAGACTTGAAGCAGAGAAGTAGTGGGAGAGAATTCTAGACATGAGGGGGAGCCAAAGAAAAGTCATGAAGTCAGGAGATAAATATTGTAGAATATAGAAGCTGCTAAATCTTGTGTTATCCTGGCTGTGAGTCCTTGATACCTTGAATTGTTTCTTTCTGTCTGTTTGCATATTTTCTTTTTAACCTGGGGGCTCTGGAATTGATATTCAGTGATATTCCTGGGATTTTATGTTTTGGGGTTTCTTTTAGGTAGTGATTGGTGGGTTCTTTCAATTTCTATGTAATTCTCTGGTTGTAGGATATCAGGATAGATTTCATTGGTAATTTCTTGAACCAATGATGTCTAGGCTCTTTTTTTGATCATGGCTTTCAGATAGTCTAAAAATTCTTAAATTATCTCTCCTCAATCTATTTTCCATATCAGTTGCTTTTCCAGTGAGATATTCCACATTTCTCAATTTTTTTTCATTTTATTTGATTTGATTGTTTCATGAAGTCTCATGGAGATATTAGTTTCCACTTGCCCAACTCTAATTTTAAGGAATTATTTTCTTCAGTGAGCTTTTGTAACACCTTTTCCATTTAGCCAATGTTACTTTTTAAGGAGGTGTTTTCTCCAGCAAATTTCTGTACCTCTTTTCCACTTAACCAATTTCATTTTTTTCTTTTTTGGGGGGGTGCAATTTGGGGTTAAGTGACTTGCCTAAGGTCACATGGCTAGTTTTTGTGTTAAGTGTCTGAGGCCAGATTTGAACTCAGGTCCTCCTTACTCCAGGGCTGGTACTCTATTCACTGTGCCACCTAGCCATCCCCACCAATTTTACTTTTTAAGTTTTTTCCTTCAGTGAATTGTCTTTTTCCATTCGGTTGATTATGCTTTTTTTTTTTTGGAGGATGTAAGGCAGGGCACTTTAGGTTAAATGACCTGCCCCAGGTCACACAGCTAGTAAGTGTCAAGTGTCTGAGGCCAGATTTGAACTCAGATCCTACTGACTCCAGGGTCAGTGCTCTATTCACTGGGCCACCCAGCTGGCCCTGATTGTGCTTTTTTAGGGCTTTTTTTTCCTCTTCATTGTATTTTTTGTGCCTCTTTCACCATTTGGCTAATTATGACTTTTTTAGGGTGTTATTTTCTTCAGTAATTTTTGTGTTTGCTTTACAAGCTGTTGACTCTTTTTTCAAGATTTTCTTGTATCACTGTCATTTTTCCCAAATTTTCCTTTACCTCTTATTTGATTTTTTAAATTCTCTTTGAGCTCTTCTAGGAATTCTTGTTGTGACTGAAACTAATTTATGTTTCCCTTTGAAACTCTGGATATAGCAGTTTTGGCTTTGCTCTTTTTCTGAGTTTGTATTTTAATCTTCCCTGTCACCATAGTAGCTTTCTATGGCACTGTCTCAAACATCAGGCTTTTCTTGCTATTGCTTTGATATCTATTTCTGCTATTCTCTAATTTTTCAGCTCTGCCAAATGTGATCTAAAGAGAGGTGGGATCACTGTTCTCCTGCTCTGTACTCCAGTCTATGAATGACCACAAACACTCTTTTCCACCCTGGAACTGTGGCCAGGGTCACTGCTCTTCTTGGGCCACAAGGTCTGATGTGCCAGTGCTCCTCATCAACCTGGGACTGTGACCTTGATCTGCCTATGAGCAATACAACAGAGTCCTACGCCCAACCTACACCTACACCTAACCAGTTGTCCAACCCTATTAATGCATGTGAGCTGAGAGTTCTGGAAGCCCCTGCTGATGCTGCTAATTCAGTTACCCCCAGGACCTATTGCTAGTTTTCTGGGGCTTGGCCTTTGCTTCTGCAGACTACACTGAACTCCACTATCCTGATGTGACAAACCTTTCCTGTTGGCTTTATAAGTCACCTTAGGCTGGAAAATTGTCTCACCCTATTCTTTTATGGGTTCTGCTACTCTAGAATTCATTTTGAGTTACTATTTAAAGTTGTTTGGAGGAGAATTTGGGAGAGGCTGTGTGAGTCTCTCAATTTTCTCTGCCATCTTAGCTCTTCCTCTTTTACCCTTATTGGTAATTTTAAAACCAAGTGTTGGGAAACTACTTTTCAGAATAGACATAGAGAAAATTATAGTTTATGCATAAGTTAGAGGGATGCGAAGTTCCCTCCAAACTAAAATTCTCCAATTCTTGTTGAAGGGAATAGTCAGGCAGATAGCTTTGAACATCTGGAATTCCTAATTAGTGTCTTTCCAGATACAAGATTAAACAGTTACTTGTTGATATATTGTATATGACATAGGATAAAGCATCAGAGTAGAAAAAAAGATGAAGAATCATTGAAATAGTCGATCATGTCCTAAAAGTGAGACCATTTTGGCGGTCAACAGGCAGAGCTGTTCTACTGTGATTTGCATCTGTTGATTTGTAATAACAAGATTCTTTGAATAAGTAAAGTCAGTCCTAATCATTTCGAAAACTCCAAATAATTTACTAAATCTTCTTGATCAAAGTGTGTGCGCGCATGTGTTTGTGTGTGTGTGTGTGTGTGTGTGTGTGTGTGTGTGTGTCCCCATCCTCTTCATTAAAAATCTTTTCCTACCAGATGGGCAAGTAAACCAAAGAATTTTTAAAAATTTAAATGTGCTGTGTAGTAAGTAAAGATGTATATATGTTTTGGTGTTTTCTTAGCTGAACTTTAAAAGTATATTTGGCCTATGTGGATCAATTTTTGTTTAATTCTGCACTGTAATCTTTAAATCAACATTTATCCTGAAGACAAGGCAGTGAGATTTACCACAAGATTATACAGTCTTATAATTGAACTAGATTTGAATATAAAGTAACAGCTTTATACTCCTATATTCTGGCATTACAAAATTATTGAAAAAATTCGTTTTGTTGATTTAAAAGAAAACACAGTGATTACATTGTCTTATTTGCTTTGGGGACTCAAAAAGTTCCATCAAGTTCTCTATAGTTGTTGTATAGATAAAACTAATAACAACAATAATAATTGCTGTCATTATTATTTTGACTCTTTTTGTTAAATCACATACATTTCCCTATATATACATACCTCCTTTCTCAAACTATGTGCCATAAGTTATAACAGATTTAAAAAGGTGAATGAAAAGCATTTCAGCCAAACAAATAAACCCATTACCTGTATCTGTAAACAAGATTCCATATCCATAGTCCTCTAGTTCTCTAATGAATATAGAGGGGTTCATTTTCTCAGCTCTTCTGGGGGCCTAGTTGGATGTTATACTTAGTGTTTGGTTTCCTTTTTATTGTTGTTCATGTACAGAATTTTAGTATAAAATATCCATATGTATGTACATCTACACATATATGTATATGTTTCTACTTCCCAGAATTCTTAGTTACCTTCAAGATTCAGTTTAAGTTAACCTCCTATAAGAAGCCTATCCTCATTTCCTCCTACCCCCCACCCAGTTGTTAGTGCTTTCTTTTTCTGCTTTTTTTTTGGAGGGGGGGAGGTAGGGCAATTGGGGTTAAGTGATTTTCCTAAGGTCTCATGGCTAGTTTTGTGTTAAGTGTCTGAGGCCGCATTTGAATTCAGGTCCTCCTGACTCCAGGGCTGGTTCTCTATTCACTGCACTACCTAGCCACCCCTCTTAGTGCTTCCTTACCACATACTGCTCTGTACATATACTGTATTTAATTTTCCACCTCCATGTTCTCTCTTCCCCTCCCCAATGTCCATTTCCTCAATAGAATGTAAATTCTTTAAGTAGAAGAACTTCACTTTTGTTGTGCTTAACTCAGTGACTGGCACATAGTGCTTATTAAATGCTTGTTGACTTAGATTAGAATGTGAGCTCTGTTATTCTTTGTGTTTTGGACTATATATGTTGTTGCTGTTGTCGCATCTTCCACTAGGAGGGATTTGGAATGAATGATGACCCAGATATTTTTTAATAACTACTGATCCTGTTTGAAATGCTTTGATGTCTAATTCAAACTATTATTATTCTATACCAAACATGTTTGTGATAATGTTCATCTAGGGCAGTACAGGATATTGCAGTATTGCCCTTTCATTACCTAAAATTCCTCTAAGTCTTTTGAAATCTTTGAATATGAATATGTAAATCGTTTCTGTTACCAGATTTTATATCCTGAAATGAAAACCCTTCTAATGGCTTCAGGTGATAGGTGTGTACATTATTGTGTGATGAAAATGGAACTGAGCTAAGTTAGAAAGTATGCTCATCCATTTATCATTAATTTATTAAATAAATTCTGTGCCACTTACTGAACTAGGCACTAGGACTTCAAAGAGAAGAAATAGTTCTTTCCCTCAAGGAACTTATGTTCTAATGGTTTGAAATAACTACTATGTTATCAATACATATGATTTTTCTTTGGCTGTATTTAATGATGAGAGACTTTACTCATGAACTTCATTAAAATGCCTGTTATGTGAAGAGTGGGATAAATGATTCAGTCTCTCGAAAATGAGATGAATTCATTAAATGCTTTATGAGGGAAAATACAATTTCTGAAAACTATCTGCTGCCTGGCAAAAAGTAAACAAATGGAGTCCTAATGTGAGAAAGAGATTCACATGAAATATTTATAAATCACATCTCATAACCTTTAATAATATCAAACCAAATGCTGTATTTTAAAATTCTATTTCATCCTAGGAGTATGCTCTTCAAACATTATAGGCTACCTTCAGCCTTCTCTATCAAGTACACTTTAAAAAATTGGGCTCTTCATGAAATGCCTTCTTCAGAAAACAACCTTGTTTCATGTTGTCTCTAATAAACAAGATGAACTACCATGCAATTTTCTCCTCAAGACAACATCATCCAATTGTTTTGATTTATATTTCTCTCATAAAAAAAAATTACTATCCAGTGAAACCCAGCACAACTCCTTTGTCCTGGTTTTACAGGGAGGGGAAAGTTTGGCTTTTAGTCTCCCTTTCTGTTGGTAAACTGGATTTCTCTTTCCAGCATGGAACAGGATATTTTGAAAGGTATGCTCCCTCTGAATTGTGTCGGTCACACCTGTTCCTAGCTATCAGGCAGGGGTGCTTCTGTGTGGTTATGACAAGGCTTAAAATTATAGAGTGATAAAATAAACATGACACCATGACTTTACAGTAGATTCATAGAGGTTCTTTAGATAAGCCAAAGGTATTTCTTTTGTATTTTTACACAAATCATATTTGTGGATTTGCCATGTTAGATCAGCAATGAAGATGGTCCAACAAAGGAATGGCTTCTTCTGTTAATATTTTGTAGAAAATAATTAGCTTTGGGGTGGTTAGGTAGCGCAGTAAGAGCTCTGGCCCTGAAGTCGGGACGACCCGGGATTAGTTCTGGCCTCAGAAAATGAGCACCCACATATAAATAATGACTGGCCATGTAACCTTGAGCCAGTTACTTAGCCCCAATTGCTTTTAAAAAAAGAAAATAATTAGTTTTGAAAGAAAACTATTCTAAAACATTCACCTTCTGTTTCAAGTATATTCTGTTGTTAATATGCTGGCTATCACTGTACTTGGTGTTTGTTTTCTCTTTGCCTTGATTCCAAAGCCGAGTGTTCAAGGTACCATTAAAGTAAATGATATCCACATTAGAATGTGTTCTATTTATTCATAGACTGCTCTATACTTTAGTCAATGTACTGTGTGCCCAACACAATTCAAATGTAATTATCTCAATAAGATGCTTCTTTGGAAATAATGTGACTTATACAGGGAACGATATGTAGATATTTGTCTAGGTGGTAATAATAAAAAGAATAAGAATGAGTTGGGGGTGGAGCCAAGATGGCTGAGTAGAAACAGCACTTCCAAGGCGCTCTGCCCCACACAACTTCCAAACAATGTGAAAGGGGACTCTGAACAACTTCTGGAGCCCCAGCACCCACAGAACTACACAGAGAAGCTAACCTCTCACTGAGGAGAGCCCAGCAGCCCTGCAGGGAGCAGCGAGCACAACGCTCTGAGAGTGGGCAGCACAGCACGCTGGGAACCGATAGCGCACTGCGCTGGGAGCGGAGCCCAGGACCTTGTGAGCTGCGGTTTTAGCCCCAGGGCAGCTGAGCCAGCAGACGGCTGGAGGGACCCCAGAACACCAGCAGCTGTGGCGATTCCAGAATTATCAGCACAGACATGCCTAGGACAAAGTGAGAGGTTAGTGCCCTATGGACTTTGGGACCAGTATTTGGGGAACATGTCGGCTTCCTCCCCTGGGGGTGAAAAGCTGCTGAAGAAAAGCTGCACAGAAGCCATTTTGCAGCATCAGTGGCGGCTCTAGCTCCTGGTCTGTGAACTGTAGGGAGATCCAGCAATCAGTCTGGGGGTTAATCGCTCTTGCTTTAAACTGCCTGGATTTGGATTGTGGTCTGGGGGGGGGGGAGGTTTGGGGTGGATATCCAATTTGCCAGAGTGGGTGGAGGTTTTACAGAGGCCACCCAACCTGCGGAAGCTGTGAAGACCTTGACTTCGGGGAGGGAAGCTCTCCCGTCTGGTGGCAGAGTCCTACTGTGGCAACAAGCCCAAGTGGCAACATGCCTAGGCAAAAGAAACAAAATAAACAGAAAAATTCAACATTGGACTCCTATTTTAGGGGCAAAGAGGATCAAAGCATGGAGGAGGACTGTGAGGTCAGAACTCCTGCACCAAAAGCCCCAAATGAAAATACAAGCTGGCTACAGGCCATAGAGGACCTTAAGAAGCAGATAAGAGAAGTGGGGGAAAAGTTGGGAAGAGAAATGAAAAAGATGCAAGAAAAGTATGAACTGACAGTCAACAGCCTGACTGAGGAAAATAACACCTTAAAAAATAGACTAACTCAAATGGCAAAAGAGGCTCAGAAAGGCAATGAGGAGAAGAATGCCTTAAAAAGCCAAATTTGCCAGATGGAAAAAGAATCTCAAAAGCTCACTGAGGAGATTCATTCCTTCAGAGTTAGACTGGAGCAAATGGAAGCTAGTGACTTTATGAGAAATCAAGATGCTGTTAAACAGATCCAAACAAATGAAAGAATAGAAGGCAATGTGAAATATCTCATGGGAAAAACCACTGACCTGGAAAATAGATCCAGGAGAGATAATTTAAAAATTATTGGACTACCTGAAAGCCATGATCAAAGAAAGAAGCTAGAAATCACCCTTCAAGAAATTCTCAAGGAAAATTGTCCTGATGTTTTAGATCCAGAGGGCAAAATAGAGATTGAAAGAATCCACAGATCACCTCCTGAAAAAGATCCCAAAAAGAAAACTCCCAGGAATATTATAGCCAGGTTCCAGAATCCCCAGATCAAGGAGAAAATACTATAAGCAGCCAGGAAGAAACAATTTCAATATTGTGGAAACACAATCAGAATAGCACAGGACCTGGCAGCTTCTACACTGAGGGATCGAAGGGCATGGAATATGATATTCCAGAGGGCAAAAGAGCTGGGATTGAAGCCAAGGGTCACCTACCCAGCAAAACTGAGTATCTTGTTTCAGGGGAAAACATGGTCATTCAGTAGAATAGAGGACTTTCAAGCATTCTTGAGGAAAATAACAGAGTTGAATATAAAATCTGACATTCAGACACAAGAAGCAAGAGATGCTTGAGAAGGTAATCAAGGAAAAGAAATCAAAAGGAACTTACCAAAGTTGAACTATTTACATTCCTACATGGAAAAATAATAGTTGTGTCTGATGAAACCTTTCTCATTATGAAAATAATTGAAGAAGGGCATATGGGCATATATTTACAGGTATATATGGATAGAGGGCACAGGTTGAATTTGATGGGAAGGGATGATTCTTAAGGGGTGAGAGAGGAAAGTGACAAGAGGAGATGGGGAGAGACAGGGTAGGGTAAACTATGTCATGTAGAAGAGGCAAGGGGAAGTAGTTGCAGGGGAGGGGAAGAACAGGAAGGCAAAAAGGCAAAAGCATATTCTCATTGAAGTTGGCTCAAGGAGAGAATCACATATATACTAAATGGGATATCTCACCCTGCAGGAGAGGAGGGGAAAGGGGATGAGAGGGGGGATGATGGAGGGGAGGGCATTCTGGGGGGAGGGGAGGTTGGAAGTACTCACTTTTGAAGAGGGACAGGATCAAAGTAGGGAATGGACCAGGTGGGGGGTGAGATGGGTGGGAAGGAAATATAAGCAGTCTTTTACAATATATCTACTATGGTAATGTTTTGCATAGCTATACATGTACAACACATACTGAATTACTTATCTTCTCAGAGGGATTGGGTGACAAGGGAGGAAGGGAACAGATCTGAAAATCGATGTTTTAAAATTAAATGTTTCATAAGATGTCCAGGCATTGGAGCTCAGAGATTCACCTTGCCCTAATAACAAAGTTGAAGGGGGTATGGGAGAAGATAGGGGAGAGAGCAGATTGGATGAGGGGATATCTAGTGGGACTGCTATTCTGGGGTGGTGGGTAGGGAAAAATGGGGGATAAAAATTTTAACTCAAAATTTGGGTGGAAATGAATGATGTAAACCAGACATTAATAAAACATTTGTTTAATTAAAAAAAAAAGAATGAGTTGACATAGTGGTTTAAGATCTGCAAAATAGTTTTAAACACTTTCTCACTTGAACCTCATGACAACTCTGTGAGATAAATATTATAGATATTTAAACCTGTTTTTAAAATGCAGATACTGAGGATTAGAGTGATTTGCTCATGGCCACATAGCTAGTAAGTATAGGGGGTGAATTTGAGCCTAGAATTTCTTGACTCCAAGTTTATCACTTCTATCCACTATATAGATAGGTAGATATATTCCTAATACTGTGTTGTTATAAGCTTTAGAAAATAAGGAGTTGAATTCATTCTACCACTCTTTCCTTTGTTTCTCCAAGGAGTACCTCTGAGCCAACTTTTTCTTTAGCTGACTTCCTTTTTTTCTGGGTTTCATTTATACCAAAAATGCCAAGATGTGTATGATTTAGCTCTGCCAGCAATATATCCACTTACTGACCACTGGAAAATGAGCTCTTATTTAGTGTACCAGCAGGCAAAATAAAGTTTATAGATGACCCCAAAACTGTATAATTCTTTTTATTTTAATTAATTAATTTCATTAATAATTTAACTAATTTATAGTTTTCAACTTTCACTTCCATAAGTTTAAAATTTTCTCCACCTCTCTCCTCTGCCCTCTCCCTAAGAAAGCATGAAATCTGATATAAGCTCTACATATACATTCTTATTAAGTATATTTTCGCATTAGTCATGTTGTATAGAAGAATTAGAATGAGTGGGATGAACCATGATAAAGAAAAAACAAAACAAAACAAAAAAGAAAATAGTCTGCTTCACTCTGCATTCAGACTCCATATTTCTTTGGATATTGGATTTGGATGAAATTTTCCATCATGAGTCTTTTGGAATTGTTTTAGGTCCTTGCATTGTTAAGAAGAGCTAAATCCATCAAAATTAGTCATCACAGATTGTGACTGTTATTATGTACAGTGTTCTCCTGGCTCTGCTATCCTCACTCAGCATCATTTTGTATAAGTCTTTGCAGGGTTTTCTGAAGTCAATCTGCTCATCATTACTTATACCAGTATAAAAACTGTATAATTCTTAATACCCTTTATAAAAATTCTACTGCTGCACCATCATCATTGCAGAATGGGACCACTTTGTTTTTTTTTCTTTTGTGGGTTGCAGTGCCCCCTAAAATCATTATCAGTTGGCCAGCCCATAACTTAGATAGTCATTAGGAAGCAAACCCTGCCCATTGCCAATGCCATATTAAAAGTATGATAGAATCTATCAGAGACTCAGAAGTAGTGTCTAAATTGAAGTGCCATTCCTTATGGATACTGAAGCTTCCTAGATGCTCTTCTTTGCTGATGGCATTGTGGTGATTGAATCAAGTCATAGATCATTCAGAGTCTTGAGAAAGAGGTCTGTTATCCAGTGCCTTTAGTACAGTCTCTGGTATATAGAAGATGCTTAATACATGTTTATTTATTGATTATTTCATCACCAAAGGTAATTTGATTGAACATACACTTAGAAAAGACTAGGTAGAAAGATAATTTGTTACTGTAATTACAACCTTCATTTGGACGAACAACTTTGTATCATTACATTTATCTGGGACAGAGTACATATTGCAATAAATTAGGCCCTGAATTGAGCAGGAGTAGGAAAGAGGACTAGATAGGCTTTGGCAAATTGCCAGGCTCCTTTAATAATCCCAAGCTTCCTATGAAAGCAAAGTGTTGTTGTATGGTAGCAAAACATGAAATAAAACAATCTCTTAAGAATTTATAATGAACGTTGCAGAGAGGCAGAAAAAGGTGTGCATTGTGGGTGTGAGCAGGCTACATCACATAACCAATTCCTCAGAAGAATAGGGATCAAAGATTATCATCAAGGAAATTGATGAGAAGACAAGATGAGCTGTTCATGTGGCAAAGGAGAGGGATGGCAGGTGGACAGCCAGAGTGCTACACTGGTACCTTAAAGATGTCAGAAGAAAAGTGTCCAAGTGACTGGAAAATTCTGCAAAATTCATCCAAAAATACTTATTAAACACCTGTGTGTAAGGCACTATTAGACAATGGGGATATAAAAATTACATGAAGTAATCCTCCACTCCATAAATTTATGATCTAAGTTGGGGAGGGAAAGATTTATACACAAATAATAATCATGCAAGACAGAATATGTTTTAATTTTATTTCTTAAATTAAAATTAAATTTAATTTTTTTGGTGAAGCAATTAGGGTTAAGTGACTTGCCCAGGGTCACACAGGTAGTAAGAGTCAAGTGTCTGAAGTTGGCTCTGAACTCAGGTCCTCATGAATTCAGGGCCAGCATTCTATTCATTGCACCACTTATCTGCCTCCAGAATGTGTTTTAACCAACAAGAATATATTAAGTATCATTTACCAGTCACTACACTAGTCACTAGGGAAAAATAATGATAAAAACAAAAATAATGAAATAATTATTGCACTCAAGGAGTTTGCATTCTATGATACTGGAGGCAGAGAGGCTGATGTAAAGTTTACAATAATCTAGGCAAAAGATACTCAAATAAATCACAATTAACCCAAACCTATTTGAAATCAGTGGAGCAACAAGCATTGGGAGATGTTCTATAATATTATATTAGATTGAATTAGATCTTGCCAGGATCAAGAGTATTTGTGGGGGGATGAGGGTTGTAAGGTGTAAAAAGACTGGCAGGGTGCAGGGGGTGGGGGTTGGTTGGTTATGAAAGGCTTTGAATTCTTGAGGATAAATTGTCAAAGAATATAAATAGGCATTTCTCGGGTGAAGAAATTTATGCTATCAATAATTACATTGAAAAACCCACTCCAAATCACTAATAATAAGGAAATGCATATTAAACAACTATGAAGTTCTATAAAGGTAACAGAAAAAGGAAATGAGAACTGTTGGGAAGAGTGGGACACACAAATGCACTGATCTTGGCCATGTCTATTAGTTCAATGCTCTTGGAAAATGTTTTGGGACTATAGCCCTTCTCATAGTCAAGCCCAACTCAGGCTAGTCCCTTGCTAGTTTATGTTTAGTATTAGAATAAAGCAGACACTCATTGGTTTTTAAATAGTTAATAAAATGAGGCTTACTTAGTTAGAGTATAGAAAGGTTGTTTAATAGGAATACTGTAGCATTTAGCTCAGGTAGATACGGCTCTCTTAAACTAAGTCAGGAGAGGTATATGGTCTCAGTGACCTTGGGATATCCTCCACCAAGTCTCAAGGACTGTAACAGCATGTGGTTTGGCCTCTTTATGCCTTCGTTAAGTTGGAAACCATGTTAGTAATCCAAGAGGCCAGCAGGAAACTGTATCAGTGGAGATGTGGCTTGATTCTTACCTCTCTGGGCCAAGCACATCTAAAGATGGCAGCCTCCTTACCTTTCAGGGAAATAAATAGAATAAACTTTATGGGCAGGGACCCTCATAGATAATAAAACTATCATACCCTTCAAATCTCTAAATTTATCACCATGTCTACTAGTAGGCTTATATTTCTTTTTCTTTTCTTTCTTTTTTTTTTTTTTTGTTTAAAGCAATTGGGGTTAAGTAACTTGCTCAGAGTTACAAGGCCAGTTATTTTTTGTGTGTGGGTATTTTCTGAGGATGGAACTGATCCTGGGTCCTCCTGACACTGGGGCTGGTGCTCTTACTCACTGCGCCTTCTAGCCACCCCAAGTAGGCTTACATTTCAAAGAGGTAAAAGAAAAGAGGAAAGGATCAGCATGTATAAAAATATTCATAGCAATATTTTTTTATATAGCAAAGAACTGGAATGGAGTGTACATCCAATGGGGAATTATTGTGGATGAAAATAATGGAATAATAGTGTGCCTTAAAAAGAATGAAAGGGGGTGGCTAGGTGGCTCAGTGAGTAGAGTGTCGGCCCTGGAGTCAGAAGGACCTGAGTTCAGATCCAGGCTCAGACACTTAACTCACACACACACACACAAACAAACAAACAAACAAAACCTAGCTGTGTCACCTTGGGCAAGTTACTTAACCCCAATTGCCCGCCAAAAAAAAAAAAAGAATGAAAGAAGTGAATTCAGAAATATCCATAAAAGAAAATTTGTATGAACTGATGAGGAGTGAAATGAACAGAACCAGGAAAACAATTTACAAATGCTTTATTAACTTCTGTTTTACATCATTCATTTCCACCAGATTTTGAGTTACAATTATTTTCCCCCCTGTTTTTCCCCTACCCACCCTCCCAGAATAGCAGTCCCACAAGATATCGCTTCCTCCAATCTGCTCTCTCCCATACCTTCTCCCATACCCCCTTTGACTTTTCCATTAGAGGAAGGTGAATCTTTGTGTCCCAATGCCTGCACATCTTATCTCCCAGTTATAAGCAAAAGAGTATTAATAATAGTATTTATATATATTTGAAACATTTAATGTTAAGACCTCGGATTTCAGATCCATTTCCTTCCTCCCTTGTCACCCATTCCCTCTGGGGAGATAAATAATTCAGTATATGTTATACATGTCTAGCTATGCAAAACATTATCATAGTAGATATATTGTACAAGGCTGCTTATAATTCCCTCCTGCTCATCCCACCCCCCACCTGGTCCATTCCCTACATGATCCTGTCCCTCTTCTATAGTGGGTACTTCCAACCTCCCCTCCCCCCAAGAATGCCCTCCCATCCATAATCCCTCCTCTCATCCCCCTTCCCCCTATTCTGCTGCAGGTTGACATATCCCATTTAGTATGCATGTCATTCTTTCCCTGAACCAAATTCAATGAGAATGTGGTTTTGCCTTTTTGCCTTCCTATTCTTCCCCTCCTTTGCAACCACTTCCCCTTGCTTCTTCTACATGAGATAGTTTACCCTACCCTATCTCTCCCCATGTCCTCTTGCCACTTTCCTCTCCCACCTCATAATTCTCATAATTTCACCTCTCGAGTATCCTCCCTTCCCAACAAATTCACCCTATGCCCTCTATCCATATATAACTGTAAACATATATAGACAGATTTGCATATGTATTCATATGACCATACAAAAAGCAAGAGCGATTACCCCCGTAGACTGATCACTGGATCTCCCTACAGTTCGCAGGCCAGGAGCTGGAGCTGCCTCTGAAAACTACAAAATGGCGTGTCTCCTCAGCGGCTTCTGGATCCCAGGGGAGGAAGCCGACACGTTCCCCAAATACTGGTCCCAAAGTTCATAGGGCAATAACCTCTCACTTTGTCCTAGGCATATCTGTGCTCATAATTCTGGAATCGCCACAGCTGCTGGTGTTCTGGGGTCCCTCCAGCCGGCTGCTGGCCCTGCTGCCCTGGGGCTAAAACCGCAACTCAGGTGGACCTGTGCACGGCTCCCAGCACTTTGCGAGCTGTGCGCTGCCGGCTCCCAGACCACCGTGCTGGTCCTTCCTGCAGGGCTGCTGGGCTGTCCTCAGTGGGAGGTTAGCTTCTCTGTGCCATTCTGTGGGTGCTGGGGCTCCAGAATTTGCTCAGAGTACCCTTTTACATAGTTTGGAGGTAATCTGGGGGCAGAGTGGCTTGGACTCGCTGTTTCTACTCCACCATCTTGGCTCCGCCCCCAGGAAAACAATTTAGAAACAATAAAAAAATATTGGTGAAAGACTTAAGAACTTTGCTTAATGCAGTAACAGACAACGTCTCTAGAGGACTAAAGGTAAATTTCCCCTGTATTTACAGAGAGGTGACAGACTAAAAGTCAAGAATAAATCATGTATTTATAGGAATGGCCACTGTGTGATTTTGTTTTGCTTGACTTTGGGAGGGGGGTTTGATATAGTGGGGATGAATGATAGATAAGAATAGTGACTAGACCTGTGATTTCATTAATACAGGGAACTTCCTGGTGAAGAAGCTCCCTCTATCAATGCAGGTAGGCAAATTTTCTGAAACACATAGCTCTAGAACCCCAAGGGGCCCAAGAAGGTTAAATGAATTGTCTGGGATAACATGACCAGAAGTGCCACTTGAATTCATATCAACCTGACTTTGAGGTTGCTTCATTGTCCGCCACATTTTGATGTCTTTCAAGTAACACAAAAAAGAAATATATATATATATATATATATATATATATATATATATATATATATATATATATATATATATATACACACACACACACATATATATGTATATAATTGAATAATTTAACTGAAAGAACAGAGAGAGGAGAAGAGAAGAAAGTTCAGAAGGGCATGCTGACATGTAGCACAGCTTTCAAACTAATATGTTGAATTTATGATTTGTATATTTTTAAAGAGCAAGTTGTTTGCAATACAGATTTGTGATTTCATATGTAGTCACTTTTTTCATATATGGAAATGTTAATATTGTTTTTTTTTTCAAGCTCAAAATAAAAGAATATTACAAAAGAAAAAAAAAAGAAATACCAGTTGTGATTGGTTGATTCAGTCAGCAGTTATCTGCCTGGCTCTTCAATTTTTATTGTACCTCTTTTGTCAGTGACTGCAGACCACATACTATCATAATTAGAACTGGAGCACCTCTACCAATTCAAAATCTAATCTGTGTCTGGGTGTCAGTGGATTGAAAGAAATTATTTTCACTTAATTCATGTTTTGGTTCTCTCATTGTGAGTTTTCATTCTTTGTCCCTTATTATTATAATAATTCAACATATTTCTTTGATTTTTCATAGTATCATATTGAAATTATTAACAGCAAGCCCTGCATGGTTTGCTGTATTTTACAAAGTGAATTGTTCTTAATTTGAAGGGTGAAGACATTGTCCTATTTTCTCTTTAACCACATATTTTGCTACATCCTGAAATTCATGTTTGGATTAGGGAATGAAATAGTTCTGATAAAGATGGTAACATTATTTTCAAGAAGTTGAAAGACACTAGAAAATTATTTTAACAGTTGCTGTAGATTAGAGATACAGAAAATCTACTTCTCCAAGTTGGCATTGACTGGTTGGCTTTTTGAGGCTATTTTAATATAGAGTAGGTTAGTGAATTGAGTTTAAATATTGCTGTTGAGCTCATAATAAAACATACATTATTTTTGGAGGGCAATTGGGGTTAAGTAATTTGCCCAAAGTCACACAGCTAGTAAGTGTGTCAAGTGTCTGAGTCCAGATTTGAATTCAGGTCCTTCTGACTCCTATTCACTGCGCCACCTAGCCACCCCTATAACATACATTTTAAGACATGAGTTCTCTATTGTCTGTACTATTAAAATTGCAAATGGAAGGGAAATGGTTTATTGTTAGTGGGAACCACAAGATGAGACAAATTATTTTACTTTGGGTCTGACAGGGTCCTTGTATCTCCCTCTGTAGAGTCACTCAATATTAAGTGATTTAAACAAAACCACACCAAATAGTAAGCTTTCTGTCATTCACAAAATCCTTTTCTCTTGCTTTCATTACTATTAGGTAAAAATAGACTACATAGAAAATTTCTTATTTGACTAGACATTATATTTCTACTAAGTCATTAAAGTTTTCTAAAAGTGAATCCTCTGGTGCCTAGTAAAGTGCCATACTTCCCAGACAAGCTCAAGATGTATTAACATGAAATTAGGTGTTGCTGCTCATGGGATCATTTGCCATTGGTTTGTACAATGACTAGGTCAGAGAGAGAGAGAGGGAATGGTCCTAAATTGAGATACAAGCAAGAGTATTACACTGAGGCCAGCTCATGTCCCAAACTGGAGTTTCTCGAGAAGGCAAAACTCAGTGACAAGAAAGAGAAACAGAAAATTGAGGGTCAGAATAGAAGTTTCAAGCCAAAGAGCTTTGCATAAAAATAAGGTTAGTGCTACCAGGAGTAAACAGGGCAGCTACATGGTAGTCTGGAAGACCTGAGTTCAAATCCGGCCTCAGCTGTGTAACCCTTGTTAAGTTACTTAGCCCTATTTGCCTCATACATAATAAAAGCAAGACTACATATGAAATCACAAATCTCTATTACAAACAACTTGTTCTTTCAAAAAATACAAATCATAAATTCAACATGTTAGTTTGAAAGCTGTGCTACATGTCAGCATGCCCTTCTGAACTTAGCTTCTCCTCTCTCTGGTGGTTTTTTTTTTCAGTTAAATTATTCAATGATTTTTTTCCCTTTTTGTATTATTTGAAAGACATCAAAATGTAGTGGACAGTGAGCCAGCTTCAAAGTCAGGTTGATATGACTTCAAGTGGCACTTTTGTGGCCTGTTGTCCCAGACAGTTCATTTAACCCTCTTGGGCCCCTTGGGTTTCTAGAGCTATGTGTTTCAGAGAATGTGCCTACCTGCATTGATAGTGGGAGCTTCTTCATCTGGAAGTTCCAATGCTAAAGAAATCACAGGTCTAGTCACTATTATCTATCATTCATCCCTGTCATGTAAAATCCCCCTCCCGAATTAAAAAACCCTGAATGGGGTCACACAAAGTCAAACATGATCAAAATCTCTGAACAACAACAACAAACCAGGAGTTAGAAAAATACTTCAAGGAAGAAAAAGTATAACTCATAGGTATAATAGTCTGCTTCAAGAGGTAATGAGTTTTCTTCTCAAGAGAGATCTTGAGAGGCTTCTTGTTCTTGACCAGTTTGATAATGGTCTCTGAGATCACTGCATTCGGTAATTCTGAGTGTCAGCAAAGTCGTGATTCTAACTCAGTCTTTCTGCTCGATTCTTTGTCATTTTGTGATAGTTGTGGGAATTCCTTTACCTCACTTTGTTCTGATGTGTAGGCATGGTCACAGGCTAACTTGATTGAGTTTCATGCCACTTTTTCACTAATTCACAATGGCTATGGGCTCAGATACTGATATTCAGTATGGAAAGACTAGTTCTAGCTACATGGAGCTAACGAAAACAGAATTATTCAATCAATTTAAGTGTTTTATGAACATTTTCCACACAAGTGAATAGTGATTTTTTTTTTTAAAGCAATTGGGGTTAAGTAACTTGCTCAAGGTTACACGGCTAGTCATTATTTCTGCGTGGGTGCTCATTTTCTGAGGCCGGATCTGATCTCGGGTCATCCCAACTCCGAGGCCGGTGCTCTTACTCACTGCGCCACCTAGCTGCCCCTTTAGGGCAATTGGGGTTAAGTAACTTGCCAAAGGTTACAGGGCTAGGTTTTTGTTTGTGTGGATTAAGTGTCTGAGGCCGGATCCGAACCCAGGTCCTTCTGACTCCAGGGCCGGCGCTCTATTCACTGCACCACCTAGCCACCCCGAATAGTGATTTTTTTAAAAATTATATGGCTCAATTGATTGTTTAGTGACATGTAGATATAGATTTTGTTTAATAATCAGTAATAGAGTAATTTACTCCATTCTGCCTTTCCCCATCTCCCCTCATTATATTCCTCTTTAACCTTTCAATTTCACCTTTTAAGAATCATCCCTTCCTATTCAATTGGTCCTGTGCCCTCTGTCTGTGTACACCTGTTCACATATATATACACACTCACATATGTATTCATATATGCCCATATACCCTCCTAAATATATATATGTATACACACATACATATATATTTGTATATATAGAGAGATATATACATAATATATACATACATTTATATTCCCTTCAACTATTCTCATACTGAGAAAAGTTCCATAAGTTACAATTATAATTTTTCCATATAGGAATGTAAATAGTTCAATATTGATAAGTTTCTTATGATTTATTTTCCCTGTTTACCTTCTCATGCTTCACTTACTTCTTGTATCCGAATGTCAAATTTTCTATTCAACTGTGTTTTTTCATCAAGAATACTTGAAAGTCCTCTATTCCACTGAATGACCATATTTTCCCCTGAAACATGATACCCAGTTATACTGGCTAGGGGATTCTTGGTTTTAATCCCAGCTCCTTTGACCTCAGGAATATCATATTCGAAGCCCTTCAATCCCTCAGTGTAAAAGCTGCCAGATTCTGTGTTATCCTGATTGTATTTCCACAATATTCAAATTGTTTCTTCTTGGCTGCTGTAATAATTTCTCCTTGATCTGGGAACTCTGAAACCTGCCTATAATATTCCTAGGAGTTTTCTTTTTGGGAACTTTTTTGAGAGGTGATTGGTGGATTCTTTCAACCTCTGTTTTATCCTCTCCTTTTAAAACATCAGGGCAATTTTCCTTGAAAATTTCTTGAAGGATGATTTCTAGGTTCTTTTTTTGATCATGGCTTTCAGGTAGTCCAATAATTTTTAAATTCTCTCTCCTGGACCTATTTTCCAGGTCTGTGCTTTTTCCAATGAGATATTTCGCATTGCCTTTTATTATTTCATTTGTTTGGATCTATTTAATAGTATTTTGATTTCTCATAAAGTCACTAGCTTCCATTTGCTCCAATCTATTTCTGAAGGAATTATTCTCTTCAGTGAACTTTTGAGATTCTTTTTCCATCTGGCAAATTCAGTTTTTTAAGGCATTCTTCTCCTGACTGGCTTTTTGAGCCTGTTTTGCCATTTGATTTAGTCTATTATTTTAAAAAAAAACACATTTATTTATTTGTTTGCTTTTTTGGAGCTGGGAGGGCAGGGCAATTGGAATTAAGTGACTTGCCTGAGGTCACACTACTAGTAAGTGTTAAGTGTCTGAGTCGGGATTTGTATTTAGGTCCTCCTGACTCCAGGGCTGGTGCTCTATTTACTGTGCTACCTAGCTGCCCCAGTTAGTATATTTTTAAGGTGTTATTTTCTTCATTCAGGTTGTTGACTCTCTTTTCCTGATTTTCTTGCATCATTCTCATTTCTCTTCCCAATTTTTCCTCCACTTCTCTTGTTTTTCAAAATCCTTCTTAAGCTCCTCTATGGCCTGTAGGCAGTTCATATTTTTCTTGGAAGCTTTTGGTACAGGAGTTCTGACTTCTGTCTTCCTCCTATTCCATGTTTTGATCCTTTTTTTCCCCAAAAAAAGGATTCCAAAATCAGATTGCTGTGCTTGCTTTGCTTCCTTTGCTTGCTCATGTTGCCACTCAATTATTTGACTTTTCAGCTTTTTGCCACAGTAGAGCTCTGCTTCCAGAGAGGAGAGCTTTGTCCTAAATCACTGGGGTTGTCTCAGCTTCTAGAATTTTTAGTTGGGTTCTCTCTCAGAAGCCTCCACTGGCTCTGGCACCTGGTCATGCCTCCAGGACCTCCACCCTAGAAAGCAATCCAGATCCAAGCAGGTTAAAGCAAGAATGATTACCCCTCAGAATGGTTCCTTTGTCCCCCTACAACCTACAGGCCAGGAGCTCTGAAGCAGCCATGCAGTGATGGCCTCCATGCCTCAGCTGCTTCTCCCTCCAGAGTGCAGAGGCTGGACCGCACTCCTGAACCCCCTGTTCCCAGATTCCACTGACCTCTCACTTTATCTTTGGCATTTATGGGTTGATAATTCTTGAATTTGTCACAGCTTCTGGTGATCCACTCTCCCAAAGTCCCTCCAGCTGGGGCTGATCATCCTGCCCTGAAGCTAAAATCACAGACTCATGCAGGGCTGGGCTTGGCTCCCAGTGGGATGGGATAGACCCTTCCTGCCAGCCTGCCGGGCTGTCTTCAGCAGGAGGTTTGTTTCTCTCTGTCACTTTGTGGGTTCTGTAGCCCTAAAGTTTGTTTAGAGTCATTTTTATAGGTATTTGAGGTGGTTATGGAGGAAGCATAAGGAGTTTTCCTTCTTCTACACCTCAATCTTGGCTCCACCTCTCTTCTAATTTTCTTGTGATATATCATTTTATATTTATGACATGTATCCATTTTTACTTTATTTTAGTACATGGTTTAGTATATTGGTTTATGCCCAATTCCTTCCTGAGTGTTATCGAGCTTTCCCAATAGTTTTTACCAAATGATGAATTCTTAGTCCCAAAACTTAAATCTTTGTTTTTGTCAAACACAAAATTACTATAATCTTTACTACTGTGTATTCTGTGTCTCCTCTCTTCCACTGATCACACTTTATATTTCTTAGCCAGTGCCAGATTTTTTTACTGCCTTATAATACAGTTTAAGGAGGAAATTTCTGAATTTAAGGAGCTATTGCTAATCCCTTTCCTTTACATTTTTATTAGTGTTTTTGAAATTTTTCACCTTTTGTTCTTCTAAATTATTTTTGTTATTATTTTTTCTAATTTAGTAAAATAAAATTTTAGTTTAATTGGGATGGTATTGAATAAATAGATGCTATGTAAAATTGTAATTTTTATTATATCATCTTTGCTTACGCATGAACAATAAATATTTTTCCACTTATTTAAATCTGACTTTATTTGTATAAAATATTTTATATTTATGTTCATTGATTTCCTGTGTCTCTTTTGGCAGATATAGTTTCAGGTATTTTATACTGTCTAGTTATTTTTAAATGGTCTAAAACAATATTGAATAATGTTGGAGACACATAGTGTAGTTTCCCTATATTTTTCTTTTGATTAAACCTTTTTTAGCTATAACTTTGTTTGAGATAATGATTAGTACTCATGCCTTTTTTTAGATAATAAATTCTACTCCAGCCTTTTATTTTTAACTCTGTGTCTATGTCTCCTTTTATTGTGTTTCCTGAAAGTGACATATTGTTGCATTCAGATTTTTAATCCATTCTGCTATCCATTTTCATTGAATGGGTAAATTCATACCATTCACATTCAAAATCATAATTATTTATTGTTTATTTCCCTATATCCTATTTTCCCCACTATCCTTCTTGCCATTTTTATTTATATATTTATATGTATGCGTGTGTGTATCCCTCCTTACTCATCTAATTTACTTTTATCCAGTACCTTGCCTCCTATTCCTTAACCTACCCACCCCTGAGAGTCCCTCACTTTTCTCTTCCTCCTACCCTCCACCTTAAACTACCTGTTTTTCTAAGACTTTCTCCCTTATCCCCTCCAATTCTAATTATTATTATTATTATTATTATTATTGCTTTTTGGAGGGCAATTGGGGTTAAGTGACTTGCCCAAGGTCACACAGCTAGTTTTTTCGTTAAGTGTCTGAGGCCAGATTCCAATCCTAATTCTTAGTCTACACACCCTTCTAAAAGTTTGTCCTTTATCTTATCTCTTCACCCTCTTATTTCTTTCTAGATTTGGAAGACTTTTACACCCTTCTATATGTATATGTTCCCCTTTAACCCATTTCTGATAAGATTAAGGTGCTGGCCCTAACAGCCCTCCACTTTATCACTTTATGCTTCTTCTTTATCACTTCTTTCTTTTGTGTCTAATTTGTCTGAGATAATTTACTTCTTTTTATCTCTCCCTACCCAGTTTTATTTTTTAGAATCGCCCTGTCATACACAGTTCAGCCCAAGCTTTTCTTTTTTTTTTTAAAACCAAAGTGATTTTTATTCAATAAATTAACCCATTTATTGTTGGACTATGGGCTACAGATATTTGATAAGATTTTACTGGTCTTTCAATTCCTTCAGTCTCCTGATGGAAGATTTGACTGTGACTGCAGAGGTGGTATTGTAGGTCCATGCACCACCAGCTACTGTTTTCATACAGGATCCACAGTGCCAGATACCCGCAGCCCATCTCTTCATTTTGACCTTGCCACAGAAGGAGCAGGTATACTTGGCATGCTGGCTAATTTCAATTTTCTTCACCATTTTTCTGAGGGATGCACCATAACGTGTTCCATATTTACCAACAATTCCGACCTTCTTGGTACGTTTAGCCATGTTAGCAGCGCCGGGGCTGGAGCTTGGAGAGGCCCAAGCTTTTCTTTCAAACTACCCAAATGATGATGACAGTCACAAGAGTAATGATAACATTTTATCATATAAGAAGTAAGCAGTTTGACCTTATTGAGTTCTTATGATTGGTCTTTAAAGTTTACCTTGTATTTCTCCTCAGTCCTGTACATCAAAGTTTCCATTAAGTTATGCTCTTTTTGTCACAAATACCTGGAAATCTTTCAATTATTAAATGTCCTTTTTTCCACTCAGGATTATACTTAATTTTTCTGGGTAAGCTACCCTTTGTTGCAACCCCCACTCTTTTGCTGTATGAAATATAGTGTTCCAAGATCTATAGACTTTCAGCGTAGAAGCTACTATGTCTTGTATGATCCTAATTGTAGCTCCACAATATTTAAATCATTTTTTCTTATTGCTTCCAATATTTTCTACTTAACCTGGCAGCTTTGAAACTTGGCTATGATATTCCTGTACATTTTCCTCCTAGGTACAGGAGTGGGAAACCTGTTGCCTTGAGGCCACATGTGGCCTTCTGGGTCCTCAAGTGCAGCCCTTTGACTGAATTCAAACTTCACAGAACAAATCCCCTTAATAAAAGTATTTATTCTGTAAAACTTGGATTCAGTCAAAAGGTCACACCCAAGGGCCACATGTAGCCTTGAGGCTGCAGGGTTCCCATTCCTAGGACCTAGAATCACTTTCAGATGGTGATTGGTGGATTTTTTCTACTTCTGCTTTACCTTCTTGTTCTAGAATTTCAGGGCAATTTTCCTTAATTTTTTGTAATATTGTATTAAAGATTCTTTTTTTGATTGTAGCTTTCAAATAGTGTCTCTCCTTGATCTCTTCTACAGATGAGTTTTTATAATGAGATGTTTCACATTCTCTTCCATTTTTTCATTCTTTTGATTTTGTTTTATTATTTCTTTCTGTCTTTTAACATCATTAGCTTCTTCTTGTGTAATTATAGTTTTCAAGGAGTTATTTTTTTAAATAAGGCTGAAAAGGTAGGAGGGGCCTATGTTATGAAAGGATTTGAATGCCAAAAGAGGATTTTACATTTATTCCTGGAGCAATAGGGAGTCACTGGAACTTATTGAGAAGGATGCTGGCATGGTCAGACTAGTGCTTTTGGAAAATCACTTTGGTGGTTGAATGGAAGATGGATGATTTTAGGCATGCAGACCCACCAGGTTATTGTAGTAGTATGGGTGTGAGGTGGTGCCAGTGCCAGAGGAGAGAGGAGGGAGTATTCAAATCATGTCATAAAGGTAAATTCAATAGTCCTTGGACAATAGATTGGATATAGGGTGTGAGAGAGTCAAGGATGATAACTAAGTTTCAAGCCTAGGGATCTGAGAGGATTGTGTTGCCCTGCACAGTAATAGAAGAGTTTGGAAAGGGAGAGGTTGGGAATAAAGATAGCAAGTTCCGTTTTGGACATGTTGAATTTGAGATATACTGTGAGATTGAAGTTCAGCAAAAAGTGAAGTAGTCTAGAGGGAGAAGAGAAGAGGGCTTAGGACAGAACTTTGTGGAACATCCATGGTTAAAGAGCATGGTCTGGACTCTGAATGATGATTCCAGCAAAGGAAACTGAGGAGACTTTTGATAGGTTAGAGGAAACCAAGCAGAGTGTAGTTTCCTGAAAAGAAGACCATGGAGAATAGCTTTAAAATGAGGGAAATCATTTCAAAGAGGAAAAGGAAAAAAAAGACAGGACACTGATAGATCTAATGTAATTTGCAAAATGATTATAAAATTTGCTCTTATTGGCAATTGTGGCCATTATCTCATTTTCTATTTGTATCTTCATTTCAAATATGTAGCATACTTGAAAGTAATGTAACTGCATTTCTCATAAGTTATCTAATTGAGACCTTTAATTAAACGTCTCTTTAGACAAGTTGTACTTCTTCATTGTATAATGATGAGTTTTTCCTGCATTTCTCACAGGCTATGTACCTACTATGAGTGAGATGCTGTAATAATGTTTTATTCTTTTTTTTTTTTTTGCTTTTTGGAGGGCAATTGGGGTTAAGTGACTTGCCCAAGGTCACATGGCTAGTTTTTATGTTAAGTGTCTGAGACCACATCCAACACAGGTCCTCCTGACTCCAGGGCCAGTACTCTATTCACTGCACCACCTAGCCACCCCCTAATAATGTTTTATTCTAAACAATATTTTGCCTAAAAAGCTAGGGGAAGCTATTTAGAAATGTAATAACTTTCAACTTGGATGGTCAGTGAAAACAACATTGTTTTTGTAACCTCATCCTTATTATTATTTTTTTTTTTGCTTTTTGGAGGGCAATTGGCATTAAGTAACTTGCCCAAGGTCACACGGCTAGGTTTTTTAAATTTGTGTGTGCATTAAGTGTCTGAGGCCAGATGCGAACTCAGGTCCTTCTGACTCCAGGGTCGACGCTTTACTTACTGCGCCACCTAGCCGCCCCTACCTCATCCTTATTTTTTATCAGAATATGCATAAAATGTCCTCAGGAAAATCCATATTGAAAATATGAATAATCTCTTTTCCCCATTAAATATTTTGCATTAGCATGGGTTGAAATCTCTGTAAATAGCAGTTCCTTAAAATTTAGTTATTGTTCTCATGTTAATCTGATTGAAAACTGAACTTGAAAATTGAGTTTTCCAGTTTATTTGTAAGTAGATCCAGAATAAATCAGCTTCATGCCTTTTGCTACTGTTATATTGAATTGACTTAAACAGAAACACATTAAAATGTCACATGAGAAGCCTATAGGAACAAGGAAGTGGCACGATAATTACCATACAGACATTCTATTGACCCAGTTATTAGTTCTTCATGTTACCAGCAAAAGTAAGAATCAAGCTCATTAAAGTAAATGCAAAGATTTATTTTTTATTTGTTAAAATTGTATTGTACCAGTTTAGAGAAGAAGGCATCAATATATTGATCGTACGCAGTACTTGAGTTGATTACTGCTCACAGAAGGGCATTTTCCAAATAACAAGGAAAATAATGTTTTTACCTCTGGGCTTTAGTCCAAAGTTGGTTTCCTCAGACTCCAAACGAATAGTTTCTAAGTTGTAGGGACCTTAGTATTCATGACTAGTGTATATTAAATCATTAATATCTTCTCTTCCACCTCTGAATCCAACCTGGAGAATTATTTATTGCTTTTTTAAATTGCATTGGAATTTAGTAACTGCCTTTTATGAAGCCTCACCATGGCATCGAAGGTGACTGGGGTCTCAAAGACCATGCTTTTGACACTCAAGGAGCTTCAAGCTTTTTGCCAGTACTACTGGAAAGGCTTTTAGTACAGGCTGCTTGACACTGACTTTGTGTCTGTTATTCAAGGACCAGCTTGGCCAGTTTCAAAGTCTCCCCATCATGTTCACTTCAGGGCAGATTTTTTTGAGTGAGGGGTGTGGCAACTCAAGTAACTGAAGGAGTTGTGGTCTGTGTCAGTTGAAGTAGTTCTTGCATCAGTGAAATCAGAACTATTTCAGAAAATTTGTATACAATCACAGGCACAACATATGTGTGATGACCCTCTATGACAGACTGGACTCTTCACAGCAGTGCAGTGATATAAGTCAATCCCAAAAGACTCATGATGGAGAGAGATGTTTACATCCAGAGAAAGAACTGGAAAGAACTGAGTTTGAATCCAGATTGAAGCAAACTACTTGACCTCTTTCTTTTTATTGTTTGGTTTTATTTGCTCCTTACCATTTTCCACTCCATCTAGTACAACCTGCCTTTATAACCTGACTAATGTCTAAATGTAAAAGTATTTGCAGATCCTATACTGGATTGTATGCCGTCGTGGGGTGCAGGGAGGGGAAGGAGGGAAAGAAAATTTGAAACTCAAGGAATTATGGAATTGAATCTTGTAAACTAAAAGTAAACAAACAAATTAATAAAGACAAAAAAAGAAAAGAGAGAAATATTTCAGAATACAACCTTTGTAACAAATGGACCCCACCTTATACAAATAAAGTCATGTCCTTGGAAGGCAATATACTTCTTTCAGTGTTCAGACCTTTTTAGTCATTCATCTTCAACTTCAGTTATTTCCATTTATGTTGTTCAAATCATTGTGTATATTCTTTTCCTATTCTGTTTACTTCATTCTGCATCCACTCATCACTTTATCATATTCCCATGCTTCACTGAATTCTTCTTATTCATTGTTTTATTAAATTCATTCAGTGTAATATTCTGTTATATTCACATGCCGTTCTTTTATAGACCTCTGCTAATCACTATGCTTGGCTTCAAAGAGGAGCTGAGCAAATGCAGCCCTCTCCTTTGGAGACATAAGGGACTATGGTTTTGTAACATTGAATAAACGGTGGCTGACATGATGTGTTGCTTAGGTCTTTTCCTCCCTCCCTCCTTTACTTCTTTCCTTGTCCTTCTTTCGCTCCCATCTCCTTCTCTCTCCTCTTACTATAGAAGGTTTTCTTCTTTTCCTTTTCAGTGTCTCTCTTTTAATCTCTGCATGCCTTCAACATTCGCATAAGTTTCATTTGGACGCACCTCCCCATGTTTGCTAATACTTCCTTCTTTATATATGATTCCCACTAATAGTTTCTGTGATTGGAGGCGAGGCTTTGCCTCTTGGGCTTTTTCATATTTCATTTTTTCTCTTCTATTCTCAGTAGCTTATATTAAACTTTCTTCCGTATTGTTTGAGTTCGTCCCCTTTCCATTCCTGTGGCATGGATGACTGTTTTTGTTCACCTCTCCAGTGCTGGGAATCTTTTGAAACTGAGAAGATGCAGAAGTTCAGCTGGATTACTGCCTAGTAAACTCCTGGTACAGCATGGTAGCTGGATTCTATATATTTCCCTTTCAAGTCAGCCATGTTACTCTTTTCTACCTCCCACATATTTGCACACCTTTTCCTGTAATATACCTTGGAAGGTCCAGTGTTTTACACAGTAGGGATGGAGGGCTCAAATGTAGTTGCTTCTATAAGAAGACCAATTGTAAAACACCCCAGCCAAAATTTGAAACAGGACTGTTTTTTGGGTGTGTAGCATGCTTTGGTGGGCTATATATCCTATATAAATCCTATATATTCTATAATGGATAGGAGCTTTTAGGTAATTTAACCCCCTAGTGTTACTTAAGAAGACTTACCATGTTTGGAAGTATTTCCCTTGTTTATCTCTTCATACTTCAATTATTATAATAATTACTGTAGATGTGATGTATTTCTTGGTTTTTTGGAGGCTGTGGACCCTGCTATAACTCTGTGGCTCCCCTTGCCCCAAGCGGTTTTGTTGAAAAGAATTATACTGGGACATTCTTGATTTTACAATTAGTAAAAATGATTTGAAGTTCTTTGCATTTTGATTCCAAGATATCTATAAGAGAGAAAGATTGCAAAAGAATAGAACGTAAAAAAGTTTTTTATTATTATTCCAAACTCAAAATGTTACTGATAAGATAGCAGCAACTATTAATTCATATACCTACTTTGTCATCTCTTTAAAATCTTTATGATAGTCATCTTTGACACGTTAAAGATATCCTCAAAGAAGACATAAGAAGGTAATAGGCAATATATAAAATTAAACTATTAATATCTTTTGTTTTTACATCACATTGACTTCTGAATATAAATTTTCTGATCACTACCCAGAGAACCATTCCTTGTAACAAAGATGAATATAGAAAACGGGGGGGGGGGGAAGTTCAGCAAAGTCAACTACCATATCAATTAATTCTGACAATATTCCACCCCCATAGTCTCCTATGTCTTATCACTTCATGTAAGTGATAATGAAGGTGGGACAAGATCTAGGTAATATCTGGGGCCCCCAGGGCTCAGTCCTGGGCCCTTTTTACTACTTCAGTTGATCTCATCAGCTCTCATAGACTTATTTCTCACTTCTATACCTGTGATTTTCAAATCTACTTATCCAGCTATAATTTCTGCTGAGGTGCCTTTCAGATATGTTGAACTGGACAGATATCTTAAACTCAGCATATCCAAAACATTATTTTTCCCCTAAACCACCTTCTCTTCCAAACTTCCTGATTACTGTCAAGGGAATCACCAAACTCCCAATTCCTCAGATTAACATCTTCTTTTTTTTTTCTTTTTGGAGGGCAGTTGGGTTTAAGTGACTTGCCCAAGGTGTTTACTGCGCCACATAGCTGCCCCTCAGACTCACATCTTACACATTGCTTTTGACTCCTCTCTATCTCTCACTCCCTTTATATAATCTGTTCTCCAAAGCCTGTTGATTCCCCTTTTACAATATTTTTCCAACACTCCACTTTCTCTTTTCTGAGACTACTAACACTATGATGCTGGTTCTCATTTCCTCATCCTTGGACTGTTGTAGTAGCCTGCTGGTTGGTCTGCCTGCCACAAGTCTCTCCCGACTCAAGGCCAAAGACCATCTTCCATTCAACTGCTAAAGTGATTTTCTAAAAGCCTAGGTCTGAGCATATATAAACGCATTCCTCCCTCCTACCCCCTGTCCAATAAAATACTGTCATTATGTTTTCACCTCCAGAATCAAATATGAAATCCTTTTTGGCATCCACGGTCATTCATAACCTGCCTTCCTCACACCTCTCTCTAGTCTTTACACCACATCCTACTTCCTTCCCCATGTACTCTTTAGTCTGTCCACGCTGTCTTACTTGCTATTGCTCAACAAGACACTATGTCTTAGCTTTGGACATTTTCTCCGACTGCATTCCATATCTGTAAATGGTTTCCCTCCTCATCTTTACCTCTATACTTCCCATAATTATTTCAAATCCCAAGTACAATTCTATCTTCTATAGAGAGCCTTTCCCAAACCCCCTTATTTCCAGTACCTTTCATTTGTTGATTTTTCCTATTTATACTGTATATGGCTTGTTTATACTTACCTGTTTTCATGTTTTCTTCCCCATTAGATTGTGAGCTCCTTGGGGGCAGGGACTGTTCTTTGCCTTTCTTTGTATTCCCAGTGTTTAGCACTGTCACTGTGCTTGGCACTTAATAAAAGCTTTCTGACCCACTAACTCTTCTTTGCATATAGATTGTAGCCACGTGTATACTATTTTTCTATTTTTACTTCTGTCTTTATCAGTTTAAGTTTATCCATGCTTCTCCATAGTCATCATATAAATAATATTCTATTTATATCCATATCTCCATAATATTCTATTACTTTTATGTATCCACAGTTGTACTACCTAGTCAGAAGGTTTTTTCTTTACACATCTTTGCTACTACAAAATAAATTATTACTTTGATTATTGCATTATATATGAATAGGATAGGGACTCTTATTTCTCCCTTTGACCTCTTTGAGACCATATTTTTTTTCTTTTTTGGAGGGAAATTGGGGTTAAGTAACTTGCCCAAGGTCATACGGCAAGGTTTTTGTTTGTGTGTGTGTTAAGTGTCTGAGACCAGATCTGAACTCAGGTCCTTCTGACTCCAGGGCCAACGCTCTACTCACTGCGCCACCTAGCCACCCCTGAGACCATATTTCTAAGGATGGGATCTGTGGTGGCAGCTAGGTGGCATAGTGAATAAATACCAGCCCTGGAGTCAGGAGGACCTGAGTTCAAATACGGCCTTAGACACTTGACACACTAGCTGTGTCACCTTGGGTAAGTCACTTTACCCCAAGTGCCTTGCCTTCCCCTCTCCACCCTAAAAAAGATTGGGATCTTTGAGGCAAAGGGTCTGCACATTTTGATTACTGTTTTTATTTTCTTTTACCATAATTCCAGAATTGTTGGAACTGTTCACAGCTCCACCAGCAGAATGTTAGCTTGCCTCTATCTTCCTGCAATCTTTCTGATACTGACTTTTTGTCATCCTTACAAATCTGCTGGCTATAAAATAAAATAACTTTTAATTTGCTTTTTTTCTCTTATTAGCTGTTTATATTTACTTATTTATTTTTGGAGGGACAATTGGGGTTAAGTGACTTGCCCAAGGCCACACAGTTGTGTGCCAAGTTTCGAAGGCTAGATTTGAACTCCAGTCCTCCTGACTCCAGGGCCAGTGCTCTATTCACTGTGCCACCTAGCTGCCTCTCTTATTAGCTGTTTAGAGCAATCTTTCATATGGTTGTTCGTGGTTTGAAATTCTTTGGAGTACTATTTGTTTATATGTTTGAATGCTTTGTCATTAGGCAATGACTTTTTGGTCTTATATATTTGATGTCAGACCCATGTGAGATTTTGATTCAAACATTTTTCCCCCAGCAACCACTTACCTTATTAGCCTTGTTGCATTAATTATGTTTATGCAGAAAGTTTTATGTTCAGTGTAATCCAAATTGTCTATTTTTTATTTTGTGGTCACTCCTATCCCTTGTTAGTTAAGTTCTCCATACATATATGCATGTATATATGTGTGCATGTAGCTTCTCTGATTATAATGTCAGTTTACTGAGGCAGGGACTTTTTACTTTCCTTTTCATATTCCTAGGATAGTATGGAATACAATTGCTTGTTAATTGATTTCCCTTACCATAGCTTTAAAAGTTATCTACATCATACCATAAAAATGGTAATCAGTCATCAAAAATTGAATAAATGCTATACTGTATATCAGGTACTATAATCAGGGGCGGGGAAGTTTAGATTCAGTCAAAGGGTCACACTTGAGGACCTAGAGGGCCATGTGGCCTTGAGACTGCAGGCTCCCCATCCCAGTACTAGGAACTCTTATAACTCCTCCAGATTGCTTGATTTCAGACACCCCTACAACTCAAGCATGAGATTGATTTCTTTACACCTTTTATTCCTTGAGCTGGGAGGCTCCACCCCAACATTTGCTACCACTTCTTGGGTGAAATGACTTAGAGAATAGGCAACTCGAATATGCCTTTGCTTAAGGCCATCATCAGTGGCTCCTGGGAGAAAGGTTATCCTGATGCAAAGATATTCCCTTTATCACTAATCATGTCTGCTTGTAAGTCTTTGGTTTTGATTTGTGCTTTTCTTTCCAATTTGTGTGGAACTCCCCAACTTGACTTTGGTAAATATGTTCCCTGTTAGAGACCCAGTTTAAGGAGATGCCCCTCTTCCAAACTAACTTGAGTCAATCAAATATTCTCAAATAGATTGATTTCTCATTCGAAATAATATATATTTGCTTTTGGGAGGGCAACTGGGGTTAAGTGACTTGCCCAAGGTCACATGGCTAGTTTTTGTGTTAAGTGTCTGAGGCCAGATTTGAACTCAGGTCCTCCTGACTCCAGGACAGGTGGTCTATTCACTGTGCCACCTAGCCACCCCCGAATAAAATATTAAGGGGTCAACAAGTAGCCAGGCCTAGGGGGTGGCTTCTCAACAGGATCTCTTAGGGCATGTTCACATCCTATACATAGAGAGGTAAACGCTACTTGGGAAGTCTCACACAATGGCTGATCTTAGGAAATTGCTCTGAGTACCTTGGTTAGTAATGTTCTAGGACAGAAACTTAAAATGAAATAAAATTAACAATGTCCATTTTTGAAATTATTAATTTTCCTCAGCAGTGAATATTTATTTATAGAACATATTTCATTACCCTATGCTGGTGTTTGTCATTATATCACTACACAAAAGTGATACTTGATTTCACTCTTACATTATTGTTTCTACAGAGTCATCAACTGCAACATTTGGTTCAGAAATGTTTATTTAGGCTTCCATCTTCCTGGCAGAATAAAATCAGGATTATGGCAACATTTTTATTTTTTTGGTAATGGAATTCTTCCCCATATTGGAAAGTTTTAGTTAGTGGTTCTAAGTTTTGCCCTGAATAAGTCAGGGAGCCCAGAGGTACTGAACAGGGTAGATCAAAAGCTAATTCATAACTTTAAAGTTATGAAACCATTATTTCTATTTATAAAGAGTACTTCTCTGAACCCATCACACAGTCTAAGCTCCTAGATGATCACATGGCTAGGAGGTTTCTGTTTTCTATGGAAAACTTCTTAAGAGTTTCCATTTAATTTCTGAAATATATTAAGGTTACAGTTCATTTGTTTTCTGTATCTTCAAATATGGCAACTAAGTCGCAGCTAGGTGGTCCAGTGAAAAGAGCACTGGCCCTGGAGTCAGGAGGACCTGAGTTCAAATCCAGCCTCAGACACTTAACACTAGCCATGTGACCTTGGGCAAGTCACTTAACCCCAATTGTCCTGCCTTCCCCCCTCCAAAAAAAATATGGCACCTAATATGGCAATCATATTGATCCTACCTCTGATCTAATGTTAACAACACTGAGGTTTTTTCTTGTTGACATCACTTCTTTGACGAAGGAAATTCACTGAGGCCTTGTTACCTGATTGAGGTTTCTTTCTCTGGGAGCATAAAATGATTCATTTTGCCACCATACTTCCTCAGGATTTTCTTCTGATGGCTGCAATGTGATATATGTGTTCTTTCATAAATTCATAAGGATTCTTTATGATATGTTCTCTGAGAACACTAGTTAAGCTATTAGCTTCAAAGGTCTGTGGAAGGGCAAGAAATATAACACATAACATTTAATAATGGCAATAAACTGCCTAGTCTTTAGAATGATTATGAAAATGAGGCTATGCATCTCAGAAATCAGAATATTATGACAGTGATTCTCAAAATAATGCAGGCTATTTTAAAAACTGCAAATACAGAAATGTGCTGAGCTGGAAAAAATCCAGTTAATTAGGTGATGAAGCAAAACATAGTCAATTACCTGAGCATCTTACAAATGTACTATGTTTGTCCACAGTGAGAGATTCTTTGTCCCCAGATGTGCTGTTTCTCCAGCCCCCTCCAATTCAGGAATTCTTGTAGGAAGCAAGGCATTTGACTCGTGCCCTCTCTATCTACAGTCACTTTCTGTCAGAGCAAAAATATATCCACTTGGGAGCATAACTTATCTACTCTGGACTTCATGTTTGCTATCTATAAAGTGTTGGGTTATGCTAAGGCCTCCCCCAACAACTTAACAGTATTTTATTTTTTTCCAATTACAAGTAAAGATAAGTTTTTAGCATTCATTTTTGTAAGATTTTGAGTTCCAAATTTTTCTCCCTCTCTCCTTTCCCTCCTCCCTCCCCAAGACAGCAAGCAATCTGATATAGGTTCTATATGTACACATTTCCACATTAGTCATGTTGTGGAAGCAGAATCAGAATAAATGGGAAAAACAAAAAAAAGTGAAAATAGTATGCCTTGAACTGTATTCAGACTCTATCATTCTTTATCTGGAGGTGGATAGCATAAGTCATAAGTCATCATAAGTCCTTCAGAACTGTCTTGCATCATTGCATTACTGAGAATAGCTAAGTCATTAACAGTTGATCATCATGGAATATTGCTGTTACTGTGTATAATTTTCTCCTGGTTCTTCTCACTTCACTCAGCATCCATTTGTGTAAGTCTTTCCAGGTTTTTCTGGAAGTATCCTCCCCATCTTTTCTTATAGCACAATAGTATTTCGTTACATTCATATGCCACTATGGGTTTATACATTCCCCAATTGATGGGCCTCCCCTCAATTTCCAGTCCTTGACCACCACAAAAAGAGCTGCTATAAATATGTTTTGTGAATATGGGTCATTTTTTTCTTTTTTATGATGTCTTTAGGATACAGATCTAGAAGTGGTATTGCTCAGTCATAGGGTATGCATAGTTTTATAGCCCTTTGGGCATAGTTCCAAATTTCTTTCCAGAATGGCTGGATCAGTTCACAGCTCTAAAATGTTCCAATTTTCCCACATCTTCTCCAATATTTATCATTTTCCTTTTCTGTCATATTAGTTAATCTTATAGGGTGATGTGGTACCTGAGAGTTGTTTTAATTTGCATTTTTTCTAACCAATAGTGATTTAGAGTATTTTTTCATATGACTATATAGATAGCTTCAATTTCTTTATCTGAAAACTGCCTGTTCACGTCCTTTGACAATTTATCAATTAGGGAATGACTTGCAGTCTTCTAAACTTAGTTCTCTACTTTAGAAATGAAGCTTTTAGGGGCAGCTAGGTGGCCCAGTGAATAGAGCCCAGTGAATAGAGCCTGGAGTCAGGAGGACCTGAGTTCAAATCTAACCTCAGACACTTAACACTTACTAGTTGTGTGACTTTGGGCAAGTCAGTTAGCCCCAATTGCCCTGCCCTCTCCCTCCAAAAAAAAAAAAAAAAAAAAGAAAAGAAAAAGAAAGGAAAAGAAATGAAGCCTTTATGAGCAACAATGGCTGTAAAAATTATTTCCCAGCTTTTTGCTTTCTTTCTAAGTTTGGTTGCATTGGTTTTGTTTTTGCAAAACCTTTCTTATTTAATGTAATCATATTATCCATTTTGCATTTCTTAATGTTCTCTATCTCTTGCTTGGTCATAAATTCTTCCCTCCTCCATAGATCCTGCTGACAGGTAAACTATTCTTTGCTATCCTAGTTTCCTTACAGTATTTGTCTTTATATCTAAATCATGTACCGATTTTGATCTTATCTCGGTATATGGTGTGAGATGTTGGTATATGCCTAGTTTCTGCCATACTATTTTCCAGTTTTCCCAGTGGATTTTGTCAATTAGTGCATTCTTGTCCTAGGAGCTGGAGTGTTTGGGTTTATCAAACAGTAGTTTGCTGTAGTCATTGACTACTGTGTCTTGTATAACTAACCTATTCCACTAATCCACCACTCCTCTTTTTTTCCCTTTTTAGAGGGCAGGGCAATTGGGGTTAAGTGACTTGCTCATGGTCTACCACTCTATTTCTTAGCCAGTAACAAATAGCTTTGATGATTGCAGCTTTACAATATAGCATTAGATAGGCCACTTTCCTTCCCCTCCCCCATTAATTCCCTTGATATTCTTGACCTTTTCCTCCAGATAAATTTTATTATTTTTTCTAGCTCTAAAAAAATATTTTGGCAGTTTGGTTGGCATGGCATGGAATAAATAAATTAATTTAGGTAGAATTGTCATTTTTATTTTATTAGCTTGGCTCATAAATTAATTAGATTAATTAATAAATTGATCAATTAGATTGATATCTTCTAGTTGTTTAGATATGTCTTTATTTGTGTGAAAAGTATTTTGTAATTGTGTTCATATAGCTCCTGGGTTTGTCTTGGCAGGTAGACTCCCAAATATTTTATGTTGTCTATAGTTATTTAAAATGGAATTTATCAATGTCTTGCTTGCTGGGCATCTAAGAGTGATAGTTTTGTTTCCTCATTGCCTATTCTAATTCTTTCAATTGCTTTTTATTCTCATATTACTAAAGATAACATGTCTAGAACAATACTGGATCATAGTGGTGATGATGGGAATCCTTGTTTCACTCCTGATCTCATTGGGAAAGCTTCTAGCTTCTTTTCATTACATATAATGCTTTCTGATAGTTTTAGAGAGATAGTGCTTATCATTTTATGTAAAACTTCATTTATTCCTATGCTCCCTACTGTTTTTAGTAGGAATGGGTGCTGTATATTCTCAAAAGCTTTTTCTGCATCTATTGAGATAATCATATGATTCCTGTTAGTTTTGCTATTGATATTATCAATTTTGCTAATAGTTTTCCTAATATTGAGCCAGCACTGTATTCCTGGCATAACTCCCATCTGGTCATAGTGCATTATTCTTGAGCTAAATTGCTGTAATCTCTTTGCTAATATTTTATTAAAATTTTTGCATCAATATTCATTAGGCAAATTGGTGTACAATTTTTTTTCTCCATGTAAGCTCTTCCTGGTTTAGGTATCAACTCATATTTGTGTTATAAAAGGAATTGGGTAGGACTCCACTTATTTTTCCAAATAGTTCATATAGTATTGGAATTAATCATTCTTTTTAAATTTTTTTTCCAATTTATTTATTTTAATTTTCAACATTCATTTCCACAAGATTTTGTTACAAATTTTTCTTCCTAGAGCTGGAGGGCACAGAGTTAAGATGGCAGAGTAGAAACAGGACTTCCACAGGGCTCCCACTCCCACCTCCTCCAATTCATGTAAAACAAGCAGAGAAGCTAACCTCCCACTGAAGAGAGTCTGGCAGGCTAGCAGGAAGGGGCCACCTCAGCACTCTGGGAGCCAAGCCCAGCTCAGTGTGCCCAAGATTTTAGCCTCAAGGTGGCCACAACCAGCCTCCAACTGGAGGGACTTCAGACCACCAGCAGCTGTGGCAGTTTCCATAATTATCAACCTATAGAAGTGTAGAGGCAAGGTAAGCCCCTCTGTGAGGAATATGATTATACAAACCAAGGCCCCAACTCAACATGACCTTTCTATTACCCTGAGTTGTTTGGGAACAGGGATCCTGTTAAGAACTTGAGGGATGCTTCTCTCCTGGGACCCTGGCCAGGTCCTTGAGAAGAGATATGATAACTACCCAACTCTTGGAACTAGCCACTCCAAGGAAACATTGCTCTTGGTGTAAGCGGGGTGGGGCTTGGAGGGACTGGCCTCCCTCCCTGGCCTCACACAAGATACTGATGCTTGCTAAAAAACACCTGGCAGTATGCCTTCTTTGTTCTCAGCACTACTTAAACTGTAAGATTCAGACCCCAAATTGGAATCTCACCCATGGAGAGGATGCTCTTCCTGGACCACCCCCCGTGTGGGACCCTGATGGCTGTACCCAGCTTGTGTGGTCAGGTGTGTTGGTGCTTCCCTGCAACGGTGATGCTTGTAAATATATATATATATATATATATATATATATATATATATATATATATATATATATATATATATATATATATATATATATATCCACCATTAATCATAATTGCTCTTATTCAGCTATCTCTAAGCCTCTCATTCTGTTATCTCTGGTTTCTTTCTCACTTGCCTATATATATATTCTGAATAAATATTCTAAAGAAATTGCCTTGGGTCTTTCTTGGAGTGCCAAGCATTCTGTTTATGCGAATTATGAACCTCCTTAATTGGACATTATGGCATCACGAACAGGATTCCAGGTCAGAATGCCATCCTTCAAGAAATCCACTGTGGAAAGGCTGAAATTGAGTGGTTATTGTTATTGAATTTGAGATGGGCACTGATTATGGTAGAAAATATAGACTATTGTAATTTGTTATCATTTTAAGAACCAAAGAAAGCAGTTAGAATTTTAGCCCAGTATGTTTTAAAATGACCTGATTATAATAAGGGAAAAGCAAACTTCTTGTAAACTTTTTGGAAGATATGAATGTGAATGGGTAATTGGAATAATAAGGAAAGAAATAAATTTGTGGATATATTTCCTTTCTGAGGACCAAGTGTATTAGAACTTAGAAATATATAGTTACATGATCAAAAGGTACATATTGTTATTTGGCATTAAGAAAGTGATTCACTGTATGCCCCACTCCCCCTCCCCAAAAGTATTTATTTACCTTAGTTTACTGTTCAATAAGTGGATGGTGGTGGAATCCACATCCTAGGGATTTTTATGGGACTGATATAATTATAAAGGTGCTTGGTACAATGCCTGGTACAAAACAACAGTGCTATTTGAGTGTAAACTAACAAATTAATTGTTTCATGTTTGTTAATCTTATGTGGAATTTTCCTTAAGTGTGAATTTTATGCCAATGGTAATAGGATGAATGATTTTCTTTGCAAAGCAATTTGGAAATGACTAAATTTAGGTCACCAGATTGATAATTACTTGATTTTGGTTTCAAAGTCTAAATTTAGGTACATGATAATTATTTATGATATTGTTACTGGTAAACAGTTGTATTAAAAGAAAGTTTTAGTTAAGATTGTTTAAACTTATAAGATTGTTAACCAAGCTATTTGGTGTTATTGCATAAATCAAATATTTACAAAAGTATACTTGTGAAAGGTAATTATTGGTAATTATGTAAAGAAAAGACCTGTGAAACCTCCTTGTATAAATTTTGTTAATTATTTGGGAAATATTTTATCACCAGAAAATTTAGGAATTGTATAGTAGTTAATGATATCAGGATAGACTGTTTTTGAAAAAGGGAAATATTCTTATGAAGAAATGTTTTATAAGATCTTTGATATGAGATGATGGGGAACAGATTAGCAGATAAGAAAGTTAAGGAGGCTGCCCTGTCCATAGAATCTATAAAGATGTAAAGCAGTGTGAGTCTCCTGGCAGAAAAGCTAGGAAAGACAGACCCTGGGATTTGGAGAGTGGTGTTTATGGGTTCCAAAATAATAAAGTAATTTCAGGAGTTTTAAGGGAAAGACGGAGAACAAGATAGGTGACACAAGATGAGAGAGACAAAGAAAATTTTATAATCCAGGATGGGGAAACAATCTTATTAGTCCTGGGAAAGGAAACAGGTAGAGAGGGACAGCAGGTAGAGAAATCTGCCCATTAGTGCGTTAGAGATTATCTGTAGTGAATTGTTTATAATAAGAATGATTTGATGAAACTGTGGGAATTTGTTTTAATGCTAAAACCTAAAATTGTTATTTGATTATTGTATGTGGAAAGGAAGAGACTGGATGAAAACTTCATTCAGAACAGTCCTCCTGCTTCTGTATGATGGTGTAAAACTGCCAAAGACCCTAGAAATTATCTCTATTAGGCAAGGTCATTCAGCCTAGGGAAGGGAGCTTGTTTTAGTTATGAAGCTCCTAAACAATGAACTTGACTTGCTGAGAAGCAGCAAAGTCTATGTACAAAATATTTAAAGGGATCTCTAACAATTGGCTTTATCAGGACGAATTAAAAAATTGTGAAAGGAAAGCTGAATAATCTGGATAATGGATGTGAGAGATTTGGAAGGATAAATAAAGGTTTGATTGGAAATATGGAAGGCAGATAAGAAGGTTTGGGGACAAATGGGGATTTCCAAGCCCCTCCTGTCTCTAAATAGTGGTCTGGATACCTTTGTATCAGATGGTTTAAGTATGTTGAGAAGGGTGTGAGGAAGTGTTTAGGAAGGCAGATGTTAATTAATAGTTAGATAAGGAAATAGAATGTTGGAACATTATCCCATTAATTAAGGCTGGGATTTCAACTTGACAGTAAAGTGTATTTGTGTATTGTGTGTAATGGCCTCATTAGGTATTTCAAAGTGAATGAAAGAAGGCAGAAGACAAAGAGCCTGGAATGGGATGCTAAGGATGGATGGATGGAAAACAACCAGAGGAATCCCATCAAATGGTGTAACCCCCTCACAGTTGTATGAAATGAGACTTTTGGACTTTGAAGGGACAATTGTTTAATTTTCTTTTGAATCTCTGTATCTGTACTCATCAAGGGGACTGCCCCCTTGTATGTTGTCAAAAAGAATCTCAAAAGTTCACTGAAGGGAACCATTCTTTCAGAATTAAATTGGAACAAATGGAAGCTAGTGACCTTATGAGAAATCAAGATACTATTAAACAGATCCAAACAAATGAAAAAATAGAAGGCAATGTGAAATATCTGATTGGAAAAATCATCCACCTGGAAAATAGATCCAGGAGACATCATTTAAAAATTATTGCACTACCTGAAAGCCATGATCAAAAAAGAACCTAGAAATCATCCTTCAAGAAATTCTCAAGGAAAATTGACCTGATGTTTTAGAACCAGAGGGCAAAATATCCCCAAACAGAAAATTCCTAGCAATACTATAGCCAGGTCCTGGAGTTCTAAGATCAAGGAGAAAATATTACTAAGCAGCCAGGAAGAAACAATTTGAATATTGTGGAAACACAATCAGGATAACAAAGTATCTGGCAGCCTCTAAAATGAGGGTTTGAAGGGCTTGGAATATGATATTCTGGACCTCAAAGGAACTATGATTAAAACCAAGAATCACCTACCCAGCAAAACTGAGTATCATGTTTCAGGGGAAAAGATACATTCAATGCAATAGAGGACTTTCGAGCATTCTTGAGGAAAAAACCAGAGTTGAACAGAAAATTTGACATTCAGACACAAGAAGCAAGAGATGCTTGAGAAGGTAAACAGGGAAAAGAAATCTTAAAGAACTTTGATCAAAGTTGAAATATTTCATCCCTACATGGAAAAAATGATAATTGTAACTAATGAAACTCTTTTCACTGTGAGAATAGTTGAAGGGAACATAAATGTGTATACACACACAGGTCTATATAGGACATTATATGGGCGTATGAATAGATATGTGAGTTTGTGTGTATATATGTGTACAGGTAATACATAGACAGAGGGCACAGGACCAATTGAATAGGAAGGGATGATACTTAAAGGTGAAAGTAAGAGATGAGAGAGGAATGTGAGGAGATGGGGAGAGATAAAATGGAGTAAATTATCTCATATGTAAGAGGCAAGGGAAAACTGTTACAATGGAGGGGAAGAACAGGAAGGTAGAAGGGAATGAGTCAACCTTATTCTCATTGAATTGGGCTTGGGGAGGGAATGACATACAGACCAAATAGGGCATCTCACTCTACAAGGAGAGCAGGGGGGAAGGGCGTGAGAGGGGGGATGATGGAAGGGAGGGCAGGCTGGGGGGAGGGAAGTTGGAAGCACCCACTTTTTTTTTCATAATCCAAGATTTTTTTTATTTTTTTTTTAGTCACTTATGCCATGAATTCATAGGGGATTGGTTCCAACAGCTCAGGTTCCTTGCCATTGGTTCTCACAAAGTGTGCTTCTCTGGGTGGAGCAGGCTGGCATTTCAGTTGAACCCAAGTGCCTTTTTCTTTGGCTTCCTTCTTCTTCTGATCATTTTCCTTTACCCGCTTCAGGAAGCTATCTCTGCTCTTGGAATGCTTAATATGCTCAATACGCACATTAATTCTTTTAGCTAGAATCTTGCTCTTAACCTGTTTGTTTACAACAATGCCTACAGCATGCTGAGTAACATTATAGACCCGTCCAGTCTTGCCATGGTAACATTTGTGGGGCATTCCTTGCTGAACTGTGCCCATACCCTTGATATCTACAATATCACCTTTCTTGTATATTCGCATATATGTAGCCAAAGAGACAACACCATGTTTTCAAAAGGGCCTAGAAAACATGTATCGTGTTCCTCTCCTTTTTCCTTTTGTGTTCGTCATTTTGGCAAATCACTGGAATATGGCGGAGCCGGCGGAAAGGAAGCACCCACTTTTAATAAGGGACAGGATCAAAGTAGAGAATAGAACTAGTGGGAGGTGGGATAGGAGGGAGGGAAATAGTCTTTCACAATATATCCACTATAAAAATGTTTTGCGTAGCTACACATGTACAACCTACATTGAATTTCTAATCTTCCCAGTAAGGGTGGGTGACGAGGGAGGTAGGGAAAGAATCTGGAATTCAAAGGTTTAAAATCAAATGTTGAAAATATATGTATATGTATATTATTGTTATTATTTTACATGTAACTAGGAAATATGATATACAGGCACTGGGGCATAGAGATCCACCATGCCCTACTGAAATTAGAGGGGGAATGAGGGAAGATATGGGAGAGAGAAGATTGGGGGAGGTGATATTCAGTGGGATTGCTGCATTGGGGTGGTGGGTAGGGGGAAAATGGGGAGAAAATTTGTAACTCAAAATCTTGTGGAAATGAATGATGTAAACTAAAAAATTAAAAAAAAACAAAAACAAAAATTTTTTCTATCTTTTCCCTATCCATACCCCAAAATCATGAGCATACTGAATAGCCCTTCCTCCAATCTGTTCTCTCTTATATCCTCCCTCACCCCCAGCCAAATTTCTAGAAGGGAAAATGGATTTCTATACCCCAGTGCCTATATCTTATTTCCCAGTTGCTTGTAAAAAAGCAGGAATTAATCATTCTTTAAATATTTGGTATAATTTACTTTAAAATCCACTTGGCCTTGGAGATTTTTTTCTTAGGGAGTTCATTGATGGTTTGTTTAATTTTTTTTTTCCAAAAAGAGGTTGAGCATTTTATTTCCTCTTCTGTTAATCTTGGCAAATTATATTTTTTGTAAATATTCATCCATTACACTTAAGATAATCAGATTTTATTGACCTCCAGCTGGGCAAAAAAAGCTCCTATTTATTGCTTTAATTTCCTCTTCATTGGTGGTGAATTCACCCTTTTCACTTTTGATACTGGTCATTTGGTTTTCTTTTTTAAAAAAATCAAATTAACCAAATGTTTTATCTGTTTAATTTTTTTCCCATAAAACCAGGTCTTAGTTTTATTAATCTCTCTAATTTTCAGGATTTCTAATTTTATATTTAATCAGGACATTTGAATGTTATTTTTCTAGTTGCATGCCCAATTCATTGATCCCCTCTCTTTATTTTATTCATTGATGGATTAGAAAGGGGAGAAATCAGAAGTGGAAAGACCAAATAAAGAAGAGGGAAAATAGGCACCAGCTCTGATACTGATAAACAAAATTATCCCCCATCCCCATCCAAATTCTGGGTAGATACTTGGGGAAGGTTCCCAATTCTAGCTTTCTGTCCTATACAACTTGGCCATGATCTGTATATGTAAATTGGCATGTTAATCAATAAGGGAGACAACCCAGAAGGCAGCTTGGACATATATAAGGGTGTCTGATATGGCAGAGGATATAACTTCTCTTCTTGACTCTATCATTCTTCTATTGTGGTTTTGAGTGTCTATCTCCCTATGGCCTAGATGGTAAGAAATTGTTGGAACAGTATATAAAATGTATCTATGTATCCTGAAGAAAAATAAATCAATTTACAGAAAAAGAGAGCATATCCTTCAAATCAAGACATATGCCTTCATGAAAAAGAATTAGTTTTTAATAGGGTGACAGACTTAATTATTCCTCAGAAAACTGTCAGGGAAAAATGTTAATTATTACCTTTTGTCATAATGATGATCAACTGTGAAAACTTGGCTATTTGAATCAATACAATGATCCAAAACAATTCCAAAGGATTCATGATGAAAAAATGCCATCTCCAGAGAGAGAATTGATGAATTCTTTGTACAAATTGAAGTATAACTTTCTAGTTTTTTTATACACAATATGATAATGTTTTACATGATTTCATATGTGTAATTGATATCATTTTTGCTAGCCTTTTCACTGAGTGTGGGGACTTTGGGAGGGAGACAATTCACATCTCAAAATTTCAAAAGAAAATGCTAACCATAAATTTTAAAAAATTGTAAGAAGGGACAACTAGGTGGCACATTGAATATAGCACCGGCCCTGGAGTCAGGAGGACCTAAGTTCAAATCTGACCTCAGACATTTAACACAAAACTAGCCTGTGATCTTTGGCAAGTCACTTAACCCCAATTGCCTTACCTTGCCCCCTCCAAAAAGAAAAAAAATAAGAAAAATAAATAAGAAAAATTAATATACAAAGACATGCTCATGTACCTCAGTTAAGAGCCCCTGCATCACACAATGCAACCTCAATGTAGCATTTAATTTCTCAATAATTTCAAAGTTTGCATATTTCACAAACGTGAGATTTTTTTATTTTTCATCTACATGAATGGCAAATTCATTTCTTCTTTCCCAAATTATTAAACTCCCAAACTGTTAAAAATTTAAAATATATTATAGCTGGTGATAATTAAGTTTCTAAGCTTCTAAATTATTTATTTTTGAATAATATGTTGAGAAAAAGCATCTTATTTTTTTAAAAATATTTTTGTTTTTATTAATTTGTTTACTTTTAGTTTACAAGATTCAGTTCCACAATCCCTTGCATTTCAAATTTTCTCCCCCTCCCTTTACTCCCCTCCTCCAGCCCCGTCATGGCAGCATGCAATCAAGTATAGGATCTGCAAATACTTCCTTCCACATTAGACATTAGTCAGGTTATAAAGAAGGATTGTAACGGATGAACAATGGGAAAGAGGAAACAAAACCAAACAAGAAAGAAAGAGAGCCGGTAATTTGCTCCATTCTACATTCAAACTCTATTCTTTCTAGTTCTTTCTATGAATGTAGACATCTCTCTCCATCATGAATCTATAACCCTGCATTGCTGAGAAGGGTCCAGTCTACCAAAGTTGGTCGTCATACACACGTTGTTTCTGTAATTGTGTACAAATTTCTCCTGGTTCTGTTCTTCTCAGCATCAGTTCATAGAAGCCTCTCCAGGTAAATATGAAGTCTGTCTGCTCCTCATTTCTTATAGCACAATAGTATTCCATTACGTGCATATACCACAACTTTTTCAGCCACTTCCCAATTGATGGGCACCCCCTTAATTTCCAATTCTTTGCCACCACAAAAAGAGCTGCTATAAATATTTTGTACATATGGGTCTTCCTCCAAGAAAGAGCATCTTATTAAAGAAAAAAAATTAAAACATCTAAATTGGATTTTTCACCCTGTCCCCATAGTTTTTTTTTTATGAATTTTGTGGCTTTCTTTTAGTATTCGTATGACTAATCCCACTATAGAGGCTAAATATTTTCTCTTTAAAAGTGTCAGGAATTGGACAGAAGTATACAAATCACTTAGGTACAATTCCTGCCACAGTTCACTCATGTATGAATGAAATGGGATGACTACAGCAAAGACTGTAATTGTCAAGATTTTTTCTTAAAGTAAATCTAAGCAAACAACGAATGGCATTTTCCTGTGGTAAAGCTGCATCCCAAGATATGCTTTCAGGAGCCTTTTTTCTCCATCAGTAAGTGTTCAGAATGTACCTAGCCTTTACTATTTATTATAACTCAATGAAAATAATAAATGTAATTTACTTTTTCTATGCTATATCCCTGCCACTAATGATAGTGATATATTTCATAGTGGACATGCTACTGACAAAGAATTATGAACCAAAAAAACTTAATTAAAAATAAGAAACTTGGTAAGGAAATTGAGACAACCAATCAGTAAAAAATATTTTCAATGATAACATTTCTATGAAGAACTTGATGAATGAATACTAAGAAACATAATTAATGTCTTCCTTCATCCTGAGTTTTCAAAATTGTATTATATTTGCTTATTTATTATAGCATTGATGAAATGGAATATCTTTACTTAATATCATGGTATGGGTGAATAGTAAGAGATAGTGGGGTATTGTGCCTGGCCCTTGAGTCTGATGATTTGATTTCATGTTTTACCCGTAACACATACTAACCATATGACAACCAATACATTGGAAACTTTCATTGCCCCAGGCAGCTCTTCAAGACTATAAGCTGCTGATCTACATTGTGGAGGAAGTTTCAACACAGGGAATTCCTTACACAGAAGAAGTGGTTGGTCTAGTCATTCTCCTTTCTGACACTTGCACCACCTGACCACTACCCCACATCACACAAGTTAGATATGATAGACTTATGGAGAAAACTGATTGAGAATAGAAGTAGTACACCTTTTTCTCAGCTGTACATGAAATTGACCATGTATTAGGGCATAAAAACAACCAAATGAAGAAAAGAAGAAATATTAAATGCATCCCTTTTAGATAATATAATAAATAAACACAACAATATAATATAATAAATTTTATTTTAATAATACAATAAAATTACATTAAATAATTATAACAAAATATAATTACACATAATAAAATACCATTATAATAAAATAATTATATTTATGATAATAAACTAAATTTACATTTATCATAAATGTAATAAAATAAATAAAATTACATTTAATAAATATAATAAAATCATAAATAATAAAATAAAATTATATTTAATAAAGAGCCATGGACACATATATTAAAAGTTAATCCAAAAGCAAATAAGCTAATCCTAAAGAATGAGTGGGTCAAAGAACAAATCATAGAAACAATAAGTTATTGCGTTAAAGACAATGACAGCAATGAGACAACATTACAAAATCTGTGGAATGCAGTCTAAGCCATTCTTAGGGCAAAATTTATATCTTTTAATGTTTATATCAATAAAAGAGAGAAAGATCAGATCAATGAAATGGGCACCCAAATAAAACAACTAGAAAAAGAAAAAATTAAAAACCCTTGGTTAACACTAAATTGGAAATCCTGAAAATCAAAGGATAGCTTAATAAAATTGAAAGTAAATATACAATTGAACTAATAAATAAAACTAGGAACTGGTTTTATGGGGGGAAACAATAAAATAGCTGAACATTTGATTAATTTGATTAAAAAAATTAAAAGAATGCATGACCACCAATGAAGACAGAATTAAAGCAATTATTAGGAGTTATTTTGCCCCAAAATATGCCAGTAAAACTGAAAATCTAAGTGAAATGGATCAGTATTTACAAGAAATATAATTTCCCCTGATTAACAGAAGAGGAAATGGAATATTTAAGCAATTTTATCTTAAAAAAAGAAATTGAACAAGCCATCAATACCTTCCTAAGAAAAAATAATCCACAGGACTAGATGGATTCATAAGTTAATTCTACTAAACATTTAAAGAACAATTAATTCCAGTGATATATAAATGATTTCAGACAATAGGTAAAGGAGTCCCTACCAAATTCCTTTTATGACACAAAGGTGGTTTTGATACCTAAATGAGGGAGAGCAAAAACATAGAAAGAAAACTATAGACCAATTTCCTTAATGAATACCTATACAAGAATTTTAAACAAAATACTAGCAAAGAGATTACAAAACTATGCCACAAAGATCATATACTATAATCAGATGGGATTTATACGAGGAAAGCAGGGCTGATTCAATATTAGGAAAACTAATAGCATGACTGACTATATCCATAACAATAAAATTATATGATTATATCAATAGATGAAGAAAAAAACCTTTGACAACAAACAACATCCATTTCTATTAAAATCAATGGAAACTTTCTTAAAATATGTAGTATCTATCTAAAACTAAGAACAAGCATTATCTGTAATGGGGATAAACTTGATGCCTTCCCAACAAGATCAGGAGTGAAACAAGGATGTTTATTATAATCACTCTTATTCAATATTGTATTAGTATTGTTAGCTATAGCAATGAGACCACAAAAAAAGACACTGAAGGAATGAAAATGGGCAATGAGGAAAAATGCTATCACTCCACAAATGATATGATGGTATACTTAGAGAATCGACAAAAAAAAAAAAAAAAACTTGAAACAGTTAACAATTCTAGCAGAATTGCAAGATATAAAATAAACCCACATCAGTCATTAGCATTTTTGTATTACTGATAAAACCCAGCAGGAAGAGATAGAAAGAAAAATCCCATTTAAATTAATGGCAGGAAATATAAAGTACTTAGAAATCCAACTGACAAGACAAACCTAGGTACTATATGAACACAATTATAGACCACTTTTCACACAAATAAAGACAGATATTACTAGCCAACCAGAGGACACATCAGTTCAAGGAAAAAGCATTTTATAAAACCATATAGAAAAAAAGGTGATAACAATTATTATATGACTGCCTCTATTAGAAAAACCCAAGGGGTATTCTCCTAACAATTTAATACTTAATTAGTAGGAAAGGGCAAACATGGGGAGAATGTGATGGTAACAACTGGTCAATGAGCACCTATGACACAGGGAATGCTTATGGCCATATAGGCAAATTCAATCCCAGTGCTACAGATTTGCCAAAGACATCACCTTTAACCACTGAACACTCAGGCAGGACATAAGTACAAGTGAGTGGTAGATGATTTGGTAGAACTCTGCTTCACTTAAATCCAATATACACACATATCAAGGTATCATCCTGTGATGTCATCGGTCCTCTTCAAAAATGAATGACAAACAACAGTGAATGATGGGGGTCACTGAACTACGACAGTGGTATGCAACAGAAACATGTATGTTGAGGTCACATGTAGGGCAACAAGTAACCAGGGCATACATGTAGCTGGGGCAACCCAAGTCTGATGATATCAGATTGCAGCTGTCCTCTGGTGACTTTATATTTCTGTTAGGATATCACATCTTGCCTCTCTGTAGAGATTCTCTGCTTCTCTTTAGGGTCAGCTGATGACCATACTGGTTCCTTGTTACTAAACAATGCTATACTTTCCTGGACATAAGAAGGATGATGGCTCTTTTTATTCATAGCACTCAGCTGAGAGCAGGTAAACAAAAGCCAGGCAGGAAAATTATAATTTGCATAGGTATACACAGACACATACAGCTACATACATATGTGCACTTACACACATACACACATATATGACAGAGGAAACTATACACCTAATTCTTATAACTTTAAGTATGATTAAACAATTCAATAAAATGAAAGAGTACCAGATGGTATTAGGAAAAAAATCTGTTACTTACAAGAAACACATTTAAAAGCAAAGACATACAAATGTTATAAATTAAGAGATAGGAAAAAAAAACATTAATATGTATCATATGAATAAAAGAACAGGAGTTGCAATCATGTTACAATATAAAGCTAAATCAAATATTCAAAACATAAAAGGATAAACAAGGAAACTACATTGTGATGAAAATAATCATATACAACAAAACAATATTATATGCTCTCAATACCTTAGCAACTAAATTCTTAGAGGAAACCAAATGATCTAGAAGAAGTCATAGACTATAACACAACAGTGACAAAAAGATTTCACTATCCCTTTCTCAAATCATAAAACAATTATGAAAAGAAAATTATAATAATAAAACAACATAGCAAAGTTTTGGGGATGCAGTAAAGCAGTCCTCATTGAAAAATCATATGCCAACAAACATACATTACCACAAAAGAGAGGGTTAATGAAGTAGATGTGCATTTAAAAATGTCAAAGGTCAACGGAGTTGCCATTAGAAGTAGTCCTGCACCCAGTGCCAGCAAAGGTGCTCTGTAATATCTTTCTGACTTGTCCAACCTCCTTACCATCTTTGGCCTGAGAGTTTCTAAAGCTGTTATTGGCACTATTGTAACTGCCTCTAAGGCCTGTGGCTAGTGTTGCCACGATGTGTGCTACAAACCAGCCCTTCCCCAGCATCAGAAACCTCTCCTGCTGACTTCCTAAGGTGTCTTATGCTAGAAAAATCTCTCACTTCCACCTTTTTTTTAACTCTGATGCTTCAAAATTTGATTTGAGGGGCGGCTAGGTGGCTCAGTGAGTAACAGTGCCAGCCCTGGATTCAGGAGGACCCAGGATCGGTTCTGGCCTTAGAAAATGAGCACCCATACATAAATAAATAACTAGCCGTGTAACCTTGAGTAAGTTACTTAGCCCCAATTGCTTTAAAAAATAAAATAAATTTGATTTGAGGCATTATTTTAAAGTTGCTTGGAGAGGAATGTTAGGAGAGTACAACTGGGTTGCTGCCTCTACACTGCCATTTTGGCTCCAATTTAAAATTTGTAAACAAAATCCTGTCAGACCACAGTGACTTATCCCAAGAAATCATTCATTACAAGAAAGTTGGACTTTTTCCATGAATGCAATGGTCGTTCAACAGTAGGGGAAAAGATCAATGTAATGAGTCATATTAAAAATGATGAAAACAAAAGAAAACCACATAATTATCTCAATAGATGTGGGAAAAGCCTTTAAAAAGTACAACACTCATTTATGTGAAAAAGGATTCAAAGCATATGCATCAAGGGAACTTTATAAGATCATAAAAAGCATCTGTGGAAATCCAAAAGCAATCATCATATGCAGTGATGATAAGCTGAAACCTTTACCAATGAATACGGGAATAAAGCAAGGACCTCCAATCTCCCCACTACCTTGATTCCCCAACAGATAAAATTCTCAAAAGTCATGAACAAATAGTTCTCAAAAGAAGAATTGTAAAGTATTAACCACATGAAAGAACACTTCAAATCATTAATAAGAGCCATAGAAGTCAAAACAACTTTGAGATTTCACTTGTCAACCTGAAAATTGACAGAGATGACAAAAAATAACAATAGCCAGTGTTGGGGCTGTGGAACAATAGGCACATTAACACGTTACTGGTGGAGTTCTGAAATGGTATAAACAAATTGGAATTATGCAAGTAAAGTACTAAAATGTCTATGCTCATTGACTTAAGAGACTCCATTATTGATGTACTTTTACTCTTACCAGCAAACTAGAAGCCTTGAAAGTTCAAGCAAAATGCATTTAATGGAGCAGAAAAGGAAAGAAAATTACAATGAAGCATTATCTCAGCCAGTTGCAAAAGTAAAAGAAGTATTCCCCCACAGTTTAATACACAACAAAAATAAAGACCACATAGGAAGACATTTTAAGCGATTGGGGAACATTTCTGACAAACTGTTGAATGCGACGGTCATCCCTGCTTGAAGAAGTATATCCTGGGAACCTGTATGTCTAGGTCACATTTAGAGGACACTATGACCAAGACAAACGGGTATCCAGGGTACCTCATTTTCTATGTTGAAGGTTTGCCAGTGACCTCTGGTATTCTCATCTTCCTACCAGGTGTCCTATTGTAACTCTGTTCATACATTCTTATGATCTCATGGTTGATGAGCAAATCTTGCCAACCAGATTCTGAAATGTTTTCTTCAGGACTTTGTTCTGGCAGTACTGTCCATTAAAATAGGGTACTTAGAAATCCTTTCCTGCATAAGGACAGCATCACAGCCCTTTTGTTACTAAGCTCCCTGCTGAGGGCAGACAGGCAAAAAGGAGAAATGGTGAGCCAATGCAAAGATTGTTTCTTTTTGGGATTATTTGTTTCTTATACTGGATACAAGTTCTTGTAGCACAAAACAATGAGGGGGCTTAAAATTTAATTGTTAGTTTTGTTTTATTTCCCATTAGCTCAATGATTCATGAAACCAATTTAAGGCCCAGAGCATTCTGGGTTCAGCCCCCACACAATAAGGATCACCAACTGCTACAGTTGGTTTACTCTTTCCAGCCAACCAGCATATGTATACAATATGGGTCTAGTAAAAAGACAATCAAATAACATGGCATAGTTGACCCCAGCCTTCCAAAAAGCACAAGAAATCTGATTCTAAAGAACTTAATACAGGACCATTAAGAAAAGTACACAGGAAAGGATCCCATGTGACTTGGAAACATTTGTGGATGAGGTACATACAGCTGATGGGTGAAGCCAGTAAACTTGTGCAAACAAGTATACACTGAGAATCTGTAGGCCTTGGTCACTTTTATTTGAATGTGTCACCGAGACGTACAGATACTCAGGGTAACTCAAATTTCTTCTGCAGGATGAACTCTGGAGATCTCATCTCTCTGCTTTTCTCCTGGTCAGAGTTATTTTCTACAATCAGCTTCCGAGCTCCCTTTCCTTAGGTTTATCTGCTAGTGCTGTTGGTTCCTGTCAAAAAAAGTAACAAGAAAAGATTATTCCAGTTCCACCCCTCCCCTGCCAAGCCACAAGGGGTACATTCCCCAGTAATTTAATACTGAGCCAGTAAGAAAGGGCACCCAGGTAGAAATCACACAATAGTGGAACATTTTCCACAATGAGTAGCTTGTGGTCATTAAACTTTTACAAAGTATATTAAGGGAACATGAACGTGCCACTGACAAGTTTATATCACTGGGGCACACGTACCTGGAGCAACTCGATGTCAGTGCTGTAGCTTTGTAAAGATATCATATATGCCTACTGGCCATTCAAGGAAGGAATGGGGCCTGGGACCTTGAAAAAATCAGTATGCAATAGGAAGACATATATCTGTGTTACATGTAGGGTTCTATATCACCTGGGCACACATGCATGTAGGGTAACTCAATCCCATTATTGTGGGTTTGTAGAAAATATCATGGGTGACTGAAATTTCATGAGGCAGTAGGGGAGGTGCTGTGAATGACTGTGAGTGGTGAACTTACACAAAAATGTAAAAAAGGAACACATATGGTGAGGACACAAGTATGGCAACGTCAGCAGGGCATACACACATGGCTACAGCAGCAAACTGAAGCTTTATCCCTCTGATTGGTATCACATCTTAACTATCTGAGGAGAAATTTCTTAGATTCTTCTCTTGATGGTTACCTACTGGTCCCATTGGCTCACATCTGCTGAGGAATGCTGACCAGATGGCCTTTTGTAGATACAGGCAAAATGACAACCTCTCTCTACCATAGTACCCAGCAGAGGGCAGGCAAACAAAATCAAATTGGTCCTCTCACTCAAAGTCTAGTCTCCATCTGCCTGTCTTTTGTACTAAAGAGCCTCGCTTAGAAAACCATTTGAGTTGAGGTTAGAATCTTTGTATAATGCTAATTTATTTTAAACCTAATCCAGTTTTAAAGGACTCTGTAGGTTAACACTTACTAAAAAGCAGAGTTGTGGAGCCATCACTGATAGGTTTCCCCTTATAAGTAAACCAGAGGACATGAGTTTATGCCAAAAGAATTAGGCATCACTATTGATTAGAGAAATGCAAATTAAAACAACTCTGAGCTACCATCTCACACCTATCAGATTAGCTAATATGAAAGAAAAGGAAAAATGACAAATGCTGAAGGACAAATGTGGGAAAACTGAGACACTAGTGCACTGCTGGAGGAGTTGTGAACTGATTGGCACTGTGGCCAAAGGGCTATAAAACTGCACATGACTTTGAACTGAAAATACTAATGCTAGGTTTATATCCCAAATAGACTTAAGAAAGGGAAAGGAAGCCATTTGTACAAAAAATTATAGCAGCCTTTTGTCTGGTGGCAAAGAATTGGAAATTGGGGGGATGCCCAATAACTGGGGAATGGCTAAACAAGTTCTGGTATATGATTATATGGTATATGATAAAATATTATTCACTATCACAGGTGATGAACAGGATGATTTCAGAAAAACCTGGAAAGACTTAACATGAACAGATACAAAGTGAAGTAAGTGAACCAGAACATTGTACACAGTCACAGCAATACTCTATGATGATCATTTATGAATGACTTAGCTATTCTCAGCAATACAATTATCCAAGACAATACCAGTATTCATAATGAAAAATGCTATCTGTCTTCAGAGAAATAACAGGTGTTATCTAAATCCATACTGAAGCATAGTATATTTCTCTTTCTTTCTTTGAGTCTTCTTGTACAAAATGAGTACTATGGAAATAGCTTACATGATTGCACATATATGACCTATATCAGATTGCTTCTAGTCTCAGGGAGGGGAGGGATGGAATTTGGAATTCAAACCTTAAAAAATGTTAAAAATAGGGCGGCTAGGTGGCGCAGTGAGTAGAGCGCTGGCCCTGGAGTCAGAGGGACCTGAGTTCGGATCCAGCCTCAGACACTTAACGCACACACAAATACAAACCTAGCCGTGTGACCTTGGGCAAGTTACTTAATCCCAATTGCCCTCCAAAAAAAAATGTTAAAAATATATTCTTACACTTAATTGGGGGAGAATAAAATATTATTTATTTATTTATTTTTTTAAAATTAATTTATTAGTTTAGTTTCAGTTGACAAGATTCAATTCCATAGTTCCTTGATTTTCAAATTTCCTTTACTTCCCTCCCCCCTCCCCTCATGACATCATATAGTACAGTATAGGGTCTGCAAATGCATTCATATTAAACATTATTCCAATTACAAAGGCATATAGTACTAGGTGGGATGAAAGATGGTAAGGAAGAAGTACAACCAAACAATGAGAAGAACAAGATCATTTAGTTTGCTTCCATCAGGATTCAGGCTCAGTTCTTTCTAGTTATATCTCTGGATGGCACATTTCTCACTTTCTTGAGTCATTCGGGATTAACTTATATCACTGCATTGCTGAAAAGAGTCCAGTCTGTCATAGTTGGTCGTCACAGATATGGTATGTCTGTGATTGTATACAAATTTCTTCTGATTCTACTCTTCTCGCTCAGCATCAGTTTGTATAAGTCTCTCCAGGTAATTATGAAATCCGTCACCTCCTCGTTTCTTATAGCACAATAAAATTCCATTACATTCATATACCACAACTTGTTTAGCCATTCCCCAATTGATGGGCACTCCTTTAGTTTCCAATTCTTTGCAACCACAAAAAGGGCTGCTAAAAATATTTTTGTACATATGGTTCTTCCTCCCACTACTATGATCTCTTTGGGATATAACCCTAGGAGTGGTATGGCTGGGTCAAAGGGTATGAAATTATTTATAATCCTTTGGGCATAATTCCAGATTGCTCTCCAGAATGGTTGGATAAATTCACAACTCCACCAGCAATGTATTAGCGTTCCAATTTGCCCACAACCTCTCCAGCATTTGTCACTTTCTTGTTTTGTCATCTTAGCCAATCTGACTGGAGAGATGTGGTATCTCAGAGTTGTTTTGATTTGCATTTAAAATATTATTTTTTTAAAGCAATTGGGGTTAAGTAACTTGCTCAAGGTTACACGGCTAGTCATTATTTATGTGTGGGTGCTCATTTTCTGAGGCCGGATCTGATCTCGGGTCATCCCAACTCCGAGGCCGGCGCTTACTCACTGTGCCACCTAGCCGCCCCTTTAGGGCAATTGGGGTTAAGTTACTTGCCCAAGGTTACACGGCTAGGTTTTTTGTTTGTGTGGATTAAGTGTCAGAGGCTGGCTCCGAACTCAGGTCCTTCTGACTCCAGGGCCAGCGCTCTATTCACTGTGCCACCTAGCCGCCCCAAAATATTATTTTTTAAAAAAAGCTTTTAGTGCAACAATAGAGCAAAGAAAGTGAACCCCCCCTCTTATTCAGTGAATAATTGTAGCTATCAGTGTTGTATCATTACGTATACATGAGGTACACTTATGGCTTGGTCATGTGTAGAGTTACACATCATCACAGAATGAGAGACAACTCAATCTCAATGCTGCAGGTTTGACCAAGATATCTCCTGTGACCACTGAACACTCTAGGAAAAGATAGAGTGGCTTCATTACTTGTTTATCCAGGCCCACAAAAGTTATGCTTTCCAAGAATTTAATACAGCACCAATGAGCGAGAAAACACAAGGCAATCATATGTGAAAGCAGAACATCTGTAGATGGAGTACATATAGAGAACACATGTTGCCACTAAAACCGTACGCAGTAGTATACGGCAAGACCCTGTATGTTTAAAGGGATACAGGGGCAGCTGGGTAGCACAGCAGATGGAGCACTGGGCTTGGAAGACTCATTGTCCTGAGTTCAAATCCAGCCTTAGACACTTTACTAGCTGTGTAATCCTGTGTGACCCTGGCCAAGTCACTTAACTCTGCCTCCGTTTCTTGTCTATAAAGTGAGCTGAAGAAGAAAATGGCAAACCACTCCAGTCAAGAAAACCTCAAATGGGGTCACAAAGATTTGGAAATAACCAAACAACAAGGGAGACACTATCAAATGTATATCTTTTTCATATACAATATTATGTGTTACCTGGAGCAATGAAATCTCAATGCAACAGATTTACTAAAGTCCTCTGGTAACCTCATCTCTTCAGTACATCACATCCTAGCTCTATGATACAATCTAATGATATCATCTCCCTACTGGACACCACATTTCAACTCTCTGCTGATACATTGTGCTGATCTCATGGTCCTTGAGCTACTCTCTGCAATGAGCTTCTGGCCTTTCTCTCTTCAGGATTTCCTGCTGGCAGTGTTGGCTTCTGCTTATTAAAGTGCAGTGCCTGGAAAGCCTTTCCTGCATTGGGGCAGCATGACAGGCCATTTGGTACTAAGCATCTTGCTGAGTGCTGGCAGGCCAAAGGCAGGCAGGGCTCCACCATGCAAAGACTATTCTTTCGATTGACAGTTTCTAGTAAAGAATAAAAGTTCTTGTACCACAAAATCACATGAGGTGGTTCAGAATGTCCTTTTAAGTCCTGTTGAAGATCTTAACATATGTCTATATCCCAAGAAAACCAAGCACACATACTCTAGAACAGAGCCCACAAGCTGTAACTCTTGGTTTTACTTTTACCAGCCAACCAAAAACATATGAGTTAAGCAAAAGACATTTATTTCATCAAACAGAAGAATGTGGGTAAATATATATATATATGCTGCCCAGAAGTTTGACTCTCTTGCAGTAGATAAAGACACTTAGAGATATACCTAGAAATCATACATGACATGTGACCATTTTTGAAGGGCACGCACAAGTAAGGTGGTCCCTGAATTTGTGCAAAGAAGTATACACCAGGAACCTGTACATCGAGGTCATGATGAGGAGGACACATAACCAAGATATACAGATACTTGGGGCAACTCAGTCTCTGTGAGGCTGGCCTGCCAAAGGTAACACCTGTGATTATTTAACAGGGCCATTGGACTTGAACAAGGAGGCATGCAACAGAAACACATATGTTGAGGTCACATGGAAAGCAGCACGTCACCTGGGCATATGTGTAGCTGGGGCAACTAAATTCTAATGTCCCTGTTTACCACCAAAGTCCTTTGGTATTCTTCTGATGAAGCTTACCTTCTTGTGTCTTTGGCTTCTCTCTGTTAAAGAGTAATGCCTAGAAAATGTTCACTGCATAAGGGCAGCATGATAAGCCACCTCTGTGTTACTAAGCTGCTGAGGGCAAGCAGGTAACAGTGAGGAACAATGAGCCCATGCAAAGGTTACAACTGTTAGGGTTAGCTGGTTTTAGTAAAGAACTTGTGCTCTGAAATAATCTTGGGTGTTTTGTAATTTTCTTGTAAGTCCCTGTTAATTCCTTACCATACTTCTATGCCCTCTGGAAACCAGTCTGAGATTTAAAATATTCTAAAAGTTAACACCTAGTCAAAAACAGAAATCAAGAGCCCCAGCTGATGGGTTTTATGCTTATTAGTCAACCAGTGGGCACATAAATGAAAAAAAGAAGACAATCAAACAGGAAAGCACAATGGGTATGTTTCCTAACAGTTTGATACTGAACCAGTAGGAAAGGGTATAAAGGTAGAGACCATATGTGATGAGGGAACGTTCACTGAGGGGCATGCATAGCAAAGAGTTGTGGCCATGGAACTCTGCAAGACCCGATTAATTTAAATCTAACCAATGTCTAAAGGACTCTAGTGGTCTGGACCCACTCAACAACAGAACATAGCAGCCACCTCTAATGAATGTACTCCTCCTATCCATTACCCCAGAGGATCCATGAATGGGAAGCAAAGAATTTTAATCAGAGAGCACAGTAAGGAAAATACTTATCTAAGCCCCTCAAATCCCAAGAGTTTAATATAACACCAGTATGAAAGAATACACACAAAGAGGTCATGTGTCACTGAAAGACACTGAGGGATGGGTTACACGCCACTGACCTCAGATTATCTGTTTGTCTGAATTATATTTCAGGGTACGGGCACCAAGACATACAGGCACCATAGGCAACTCAATCTCGATGCTGCCTGTTTGCCTTTGATGTTGGGTGACCTCAGCTCTTCAATGGACATCATATCTCAACTCTGCTAACACATTCTGTTATTCTTAAGGTCACTGTTCTCTGTAACCAGTCTGGTCTTTTTCTCCTCAGGGTTATTACCTGGAGATATTTGATTCTCTTAATGTACAGTACCTAGAAAACCTTTCCTGCATAAAGGTAGCATAATTATTCCACTGCTACAGAGCTTCCTGGTAAGGGTAGTCAGCAAAAGCCATCTGTAACTGCCATAACTCAAAGCCTATTCTTTTTGCATTATTTCAAGTCATGTACCACAAAACCTGCCCCCTCGTCTGGTCTCTCCTCTAGACTCCGCTCAATTCCTCTGCTCTCCTGTGGTCTGGTCTCCTCTCCTATACTCTCCCCTGGTCTCCTCTGTTCTGGTCTCAGCTCCCCCCCTACCCTGCTCGGTTTCTCCTCTGGTATCTCTTGTCTTCCCTCTTCTCCCCTCCTCTGGGGTCCTTTCCTGTCCTTTGGTTTTCTTCCTCTCCTCTGGTCTTCTCTTAGAGGAGGGGAGAAGAAAGGGGAGGAGAAATTCCCTCTCTTCTGCTCCATCTCCTCTGGTCGTGACTGGTCTCCTCTCCTGTTGTCTCCTTTCTACTCCTCTGGTCTCCCCTCCCTCTCCACTCCTGTGGCGTCCTCTCCCGTCCTCTGGTCTCCTCTCCTCTTGTCTGGTGTGTTCTCCCCTGTTCCCCTCCCCTCCCCTCTCCCCTCCCCTGTGGTCTCTTCCCATCTGGTCTGTTCTAATCTCCTATTTTCTGGTGTCCCCTCCTCCCCTTTCCTCTCTTCTCTCTGAGTGGAGAGGCCAGGAGAGGAGTGGAGATTCTCTCTCTCCTCCTCAGTCTCTCCTCTCCTTTCACCTTGTTTCCTCTGGTGTCCCCTCCTATCCTTTGGTTTTCCTGCCTCTATTCTGGCCTCTGCCCCTCCCCTCTACTCTTCTCCTCTCTGAGTGGAGAGGAAAAGAGAGGGGAGGAGACCTTCCCCTCTTCTCCTTCTCTTCTCTCCTGTCAGCTCCTGAGAGGGAGGAGTGTGAGAGGGGAGGGAAAGGGAAGAGCAGGAAAAGAGAACTCAAAACAGCAAAACCAGTACTTTTCTTCAAAAGACCATTGCTTCTTTTATAGAGGAATGTTTCTATCTTCTTTCCCTCCCTCCCTCTCCTCCTCTCCCTTCCTCTCTTCCCCTCCATCTTCTCTCTTCCCTCTTCTAAGAGAGGAGAAGATAAGGAAGAGGGAAAAGGAGCAGGTAGGGCTTCCTCTGTCCTCCTCTCTAAGAGGGGGAAGGGAAGAGAGGAGGGTCTCATCTCCTCTCTTCTCCTCTCTACTAAGTGAGAAGAAGTGAGGGGAAGGGAGGAACTGAGCCCAGAACAGGGGAGAGGAGAAGAGAGGGGAGGGGAGAAGCAGAGACCAGACCAGAGGAGAGGAAAGGAGACCAGAGGAGATGTAATGAGAGGAGAGGAGAGGAGAGGACACCAGAGGAGTGGAGAGGAAAGACCATACCAGAGCAGTGGATAGGAGACCAGAGGAGTAGAATGGAGTGGAGACGAGACCAGATGAGAGAGGAGAGGAGAGGACACCAAAACAGAGGGAACCAGAGGAGTGGAAGGGGAGGGAGGAGGACAGGGGACACTCTAAACTTTAAAAGAAGACCTCTAGCCCCTAAGAGAGGAGAGAACAGGAGAAGTGATCCTCTAAGACACGGGAACCTCCCTTCTCCCTCCTCTCCCACTCTTCCCTCTCCTCTCTTTCTTCATCTTCTCCTCTGCCTCCTCTCTCCCCTCCTCTTGGAGAGGAGAAGGGAAGGGGGAGGGAGAGGAGAAGGAAGGCCCCTCTCCCCTCTAAGTGAGGAGAAGAAGGGGGGAGAGAGGGAGAAGAGGGGAAGGTTTCCTCCCTGCTCTTGTCCCCTGCACTTAATACAGAAGACGGGGGAGGGGAGGAGCCGAGACAAGACCAGAGGAGCAGAGATGAGCGGAGTCCAGAAGAGAGACAGAGGAGAGATGGAAGAGAAAAAAGGGAATGGGAGAAGAGAAGGGGAGAGGGGAGGAGCAGAAACCAGACCAGAGGAGAGGACCTGAGAGGAGAGGAGGGGGAGAGACAGCAGGGGAAAAGAGGAGAGGGGAGGAGTTAAAACTACAAAAGAAAGATGAGCCCAGGCCAGAGGAGAGGAGACCAAAGGGCAGGAGAAGACTCCGGAAGAGAGGAGAGGTATAGTCTCCTCCAAAACAACTTAAACCCAGTTCACTCTGCATCTCAAAGAGGCTCTATCCAGGTTTCAACTAATGGCTGTATTTTGGGCCCTCCAGGCTTAGAGTGAATGTCATTGGCAATTTGTTTCTCTTTGGAACAGCAACCCTGAGGTTCTTCCCCTTTCACTTTTATTATTTTTCTTTTTTCTAATTAAAGGGGCTATTCTTTAACTCCCTTCTTAAATTGACCTATTCACTGTAATAGGTATCACCTCAATCAAAGTGAGAACCTGCAAGGGCCTTAGCCTAAAAGGCCCAGGGTCTCCCATTGCCTCCCTGGTTATCGCCAGTCATCCTGATGATTATCTGGTCACTGGGCACAGCCCTGCCTCACTCAAGTCCAAGTCAACTGCAAGTTATGTCATCATTTCCCTGATGTCATGGTCCTCTTTGAAAATAAAGGACAAACACAACAATTTGTAATTGGGGACAGAGTACATACACATAGCTAGAAGTTGCGGTCAATACACTGGCAATATCCATGTTTAGGTCACATTTAAGGGTACACATTACCAAAACAAATGGATACCCGAGGCAGCTTATTTACAGTACTATAGATTTGCTGCTAGCCTCTAGTGACCTCATCTCTGTCATGAATCACAACATGCTAACTAACATGGGTCTATGCTAATGGATTCTGCTGATGTCATGATCATCCAGTTCCTACTTTCATTGAGCTTCCTCATTCCTCTCTTCTGGCTGACCTGGTATTGCTGGCTTCTCTTGATAAAACTGTGGTGCTTATAAAACTTTCCATTCACAAGGACAACATAAAAGTTACTACTACCTTAATCATTTTCCTCCTGAGCCCTGGCAGACAGCAGGCAGGGCCTCCCCATGCAATCTTTGGCTGGCTTCTTTTTAGTAAGCCCTCTGAGCATCCTCTCTTTGCAGTCGCCTGTTGTTGGTATTCTTGTCTCACATCTGCTAAGTAAAGGTGACTAGAAAACCTTTCCTGAATAAGAGCAAGATAGCAGCTCCTTTGTTCCATAGCTCCCAGCTGGGGCAGGCAAGCAACAGACAGTCATTCTTCCTTGGATCGGATTCTTAATAGCTATGTAAACCAGAACAAGTAATCAGTTATCTCTATTTCTAAATTTTCTTTCTTAACTACCACAAAAATGTTTGCTCAAAATTCCTAGTAGTTAAAGGAAGGTAAATTAAAAGAACTCATAAGTTTGTGGGTGACATTTCCAAATGGCAATAGAGTAAAGGAAACAGTCAATGTGAGAGGGAACAATTGAAAGACAAGCACAATAATATGCCAAAGGTGGACCAGTGAATTGGTTCTGCCATTCTGAAAAGCAGTAAAAAAATTTGTCAAGTAATTAAACGGGGTTGATCAATTAGAGTCAGGGATATTGTTATTATTGGTTACTGTCCCCGAAGAAATTAAAGACAGTAGGAAAGATCTAATATATAAAACAGTATTTTTGGCAGTCCTTCTGATGGTAGAAAAATACTGGAAATAAAGCAGGCTTCCATTCAAAGCCTCTTCCTCTAGCCTTCCCCTCCCCTCTTACTGTGAGGGCAAACATTTCAATTTATACACATGCAGACTGCTGATATCCTCCAAAGAAATTGTGCTATATGAATTAATGAATATTATCATCCCTTAAGAAACGATGACTATTTATTCATTCATTCCCCAAATGATAAATGGTCAAATGATATGAACAGGCAGTTTTCAGAGGAAAAAATTAAAGATATCTATAAGCATATGAAAAAATGCTCTAAATCACTAGTGATTAGAGAAATGCAAATCAAAACAAGTCTGAGATACCACATCTCACCTGTAAGATTGGCTAAGATGACAAAACAGGAAAATGACAAATGCTAGAGAGGATGTGGAAGAACTGGAACACTAATGCATTGCTGGTGGAGTTGTGAACTGATTCAAACATTCTGGAGAACAATCTGGAACTATGCCCAAAGGGTTGTAAATAATTACATACCCTTTGACACAGCAATACCATTTTTAGGGTTGTATCCCAAAGAGATCATAGAAGTGGAAGGAACGGGGCGGCTAGGTGGCACAGTGAGTAGAGCACTGGCCCCGGAGTCAGAAGGACCTGAGTTTGGATCTGGCCTCAGACACTTAACACATAAAAACCAAAAAAAAAAAAAAAACAACGTAGCTGTGTGACCTTAGACAAGTTACTTAACCCCAATTGACCTCCAAAAAAAAGCAAAAAAAAAATAAGTGGAAGGAAGATCTGAATACACAAAAATATTATTGCAGCTCTTTTTGTGGTGGCAAAGAATTGGAAATTAAGGGGATGCCCACCAACTGGAGAATGGATAAACAAGTTGTGGCATATGAATTTAATGGAATATTATTGTGCTATAAGAAATGAGGAGTAGATGGACTTCATATTTATGTGGAGAGACTTACACAAACTGATGCTGAGTGAGAAAAGCAGAACCACGAGAAATCTGTACACAATTATAGATACAGCGTATGTGTGACGACCAACTTTGATAGACTGGGCTCTTCTCAGCCATGCAAGGTTATAGACAACAAAAGACTCATTATGGAAAAAGATGTCTACATTCAGAGAAAGAACTAGAGAGAACAGAGTTTGAATGCAGACTGAAGCAAAGTACCCGCTCTCTTTCTTTTTCTTGTTTGGTTTTGTTTCCTCCTTCCCACGGTTTATTCCATTGGTTACAATCCTTTTTTACAACCTGACTAATGTCTAATGTGAAAGTACTTGCATATCTTATACTTGACTGAATGCCACCATTGGGGGGGGGGGAAGGAGATGGAGAGGGAGAACATTTGAAACTCAAGGGAATGTGGAACTGAATCTTGTAAACTAAAAGTAAAAAAACAAATTCATAAAGACAAAATAAAAGAAATGATGACTGTTTTACTCTATAGGGAAGTAAATAAGAGGAGGGTGGCTGATAGAAGGGAGGGTGGATTGGGGAGTGAATAGATAGTGGTCAGAAGCAAAGCACTTTTGAGGAGGGGCAGGGTGAAAGGAGAGTGAGAAAGATAAATGGGGGGAAACAGGGTGGAGGAAAATAGCAGCCATTACTGTGAAAAAGTGTTAATAGCAAGTTTCTCTGAGAAAGACCTCATTTCTCAAATATCTAGAGAACTGAGTCAGATTTATAAGAATATAAGTCATTCCCCAAGTGATAAATGGTCAAATGATATGAAGAGACAATTTTCACATGAAGAAATTAAAGTTATCTATAGGCATATAAAAATGCTCTAAATTACTATCTGAGAAATGCAAATTGAAACAATTCAGAGGTACTACCTCACACCTCTCAAATTGGCTAATATGACAGAAAAGGAAGATGATAAATTTTGGAGAGTATGTGGAAAACTTGGGACACTAATGCACTGTTGATGGAGTTGTGAACTGATTCATTCTATGGAGCAATTTGGAACTATCCGCAAAGGACTTTTCACTGTGCATACCTCTTCACCCAACAATAGCAGTACTAGGTCTGTATCCCAAACAGAGCAAAGGAAAAGGACCCATATGTACAAAATATTTAAAGCAGCTCTTTTTGTGGTGGCAAAGAATTAGAAATTGAGGGGATGCCCATTAGTTGAGGGAGTAGCTGAACAAGTTGTGGTATATAATTGTGATGGAATACTATTGTGCTATAAGAAATGATGAGCAGGATACTTTCAGAAAAACCTGGAAAGAGTTATAAGAAGCTTTCAAAATGAGGAGAACATTGGTACAGTCTCTGCAGTATTATATGAGGATCAAATGCAGATGACTTAGCTATTCTGAGCAATACAATGATTGAAGACATTTCTGAAAGGTGTATGAGGAAAAGTGCTATCCGCCTCCAGAGGCAAAAAAAAAAAAAACCCTCATAGATTCTCAATGCAGATAGAAACATACTTCAAAATTTTCTTCATTTTCAGGGTGGCTAGGTGGCGCAGTGAGTAGAGTGTCGGCCCTGGAGTCAGAAGGACCTGAGTTCGCATCCAGCCTCAGACACTTAAATGCACACACAAACAAAAACCTAGCCATGTGACCTTGGGCAAGTTAGTTACTTAACCCCAATTTCCCTCCAAAAAAGAAAAAACAATTTTTTTCTTCATTTTCCTTAGCTTTTTTTTTTGTCTGTGTTTTCTCTCACAACATGACCAATATGGAAATAGTTCATGACTTACATGTATAATCTAAACCAAATTTCTTGCCTTCTCAATAATGGGGGAAGGGAAAGAGCATTGGAGATAAAGTAGAACTCAAAATTTCAAAAAAATGAATGTTAAAAATTATTTTTACATGCAATTTGAAAATAATATTTTAAACTATTAAGAAATAATGAATGTTAGAAATTTAGAGAAGCAGGGAAAATTCTGGATAAAGAGAAAAGTAAACAGAACTAAGAGTCAAATACTCAGTGTTAATAATGTTAATTAATACAGTAATGAAAGGTAGACAAAGTTTGAATATGTCCCAGTCTTATTCTAAGATAAATGATAATCAAAAAACATTTTCTTCCTCTGTTGAGTGAAAGGGGAGGAGGTGCTACAGAGGCTACATTTAAGAATATTCATACTCTTCTCTTCTGTCTCTTCTTCTATTGTGGCCACCATCAGACACTGGCAGCATGCAGCCCATTAAGCTGGCTCAGGTTACCAAGGTACTGGGCAGGACCAGTTCTCAGAGCCAGTACACCCAGGTGCATGTGTAGTTCATGGAGAACAAGTTCCCACAATCATCCGCAACATGAAGGGGCCCGTGTGGGAAGAGGAAATGCTCACCCTGCTGGAGTTGGAAAGTGAGGCCCAAAGGCTGTGGTGAGACCAACCAGTGGAGGCCCCTAGGTGGCTGGTCGTGGAAGGACTGCTAAGGGATGTATAAAATAAAGAGTTTTGTTTAAAAACAAAAAAGAATATTCATACTCTGTACCTGAAATCACAAGGCATTCCTGGACTTAAATCTTAAACCACATAACAACAAATGGCAGTGCATGTAATATTTGAGTATTTTCCATGTGTATGTACAGAAGTTACCTTGCCTCATATGTAGTTGCTCAGAAAATCCCTCTCAGATTCTCATCAGTTTTTAGATCAGCAAAGAACCAGAACCACAGGACGTATTAGCAAAAAAAAAATATATTTAACAATCACAGGGCATGGTCAACAAAGCAACATTAAAATATTCTCCTAGTTCCTCCAAATGCCCAAGGGAAAAATGTCTGACTGTTTAACACATCAATAGTAGGGAAGAGGAAAGAGAAGAAGAGATAGAATGTGATCATGGATCATCCACAGAAGGGGCATATATAGACAAAGCACACCTAGAGCCACAGACCATGCAAGAATAGGTACATGCTGGGAACATATGTGTTATACATGCATCTATGTTTATGTGTGTGCACATACGTATTTATGTGTATATCTATCTATCTTCCTGTGACATCATCCATCTGGTAGGTATCACATCTTAGTTTTCCACCAAGGAATTCTGCTGGTTTGATGACTGCTGGGTTTTTTGTGTTGTTTTGGTTAGTTTTTTTTTTTTTTTGGTAACCATTTTCAAAAAAACCCTCAAATTAATACTATATTTAAGCTAATACACTTATTCACAGTATCTGTATATCTGTATCTTTTTTGAAGTCCCCTTTAAGCCCTTGTGCTTCCTATGAGTTAAAGTATGGTGACCAGAAAGCCTTTATTGGATACAGGCATGGATTCAGTATACAGCTAACATTCTGCCTAGCTCCTCAAAATGTCCTCTTGTAAAGGATAAGTCCATCATATGGACTGTTGGTTTCTAGTGCTGAATGAAAAAGCAAGCCCCAGGCAAATTGGTCTTGAGGTTAGAAATTCTTTGCATGTTTTATCTACTTCTTAGTCCATCTCATTGCCAAAATCCTAAGCAAAATGGCATGCAAGTTAATCAAGGCTATACATAAAATAAGGAAAGGTAATGAGGTGTGAGCTCTGTACCCCACTGCCCCATTTCTACTTTTATTATATGCCATTATAGTTATCTCCCAGTAGTAGAAGGACCTGTTTTTATGTACATTCTTGTTTTTGCCAAAATTTGATGTTATGGGGGTTTTTAACATGTGTATAGGTCTTGAGGATTAGCTCTAGCCTTAGAATTTGCATATCTGGCTTTGTGTTGTTCATCTGATCTTTTCTAGATGTGTAAATATGTCCAACTCACTTCCCATCTCTGTGCTTCCTTTGAGTCTTAGCTGAGGCACCACCTGTGACAAGAAGCCCTTCTCGATCCCCATCACAGCAGTGCCTTCCTTCTATCTTGTTTGTACATGGATATTTGCATGTTGGCTCCCTGTCATCTCCTTGAGAACACAGAATGGATTGTGCCTTTCTTTGTATCCCCAGAGTATGTGGCATATAGTAGGCACTTAAGAAAGTTGACTGGCTGATGCTTTGCTAGAGTTTTCTGCTCAATAATCATAGGAAAAACTGCTAGACTCAATAATAGTAAGGGTAAAAGTTAATTAAAATAACTCTGACAGTTATGAACTCAAATTTCTAAGTGGCAAAAATAATTAAAGATAGAAATAGTCAATATGAGAGGAGATGTTTGGGGAAAAATGGAAAGGAATACACCAAAGGAGCAGCTGTGAGTCAGTCCAGCCATCCCAGAAAACTATTAGGAGTCATGCAAGAAAACTCAGTGAAACCGCTCATATTTTGTGACTCAAGAAATGAAGCTTCTAGACATAAACCTCAAGGAAGCATGCACATGCATGCATGTATATGTATACATGTGTGTATCATAGTTCTAAAAACACTAAAAGCAGAAGACTCCACTGCTGGGCTTACCTTCACTAGCCAGAGGACCTGCATTAGTTCAAACTAGCATAGCAAATAAAAGGACAACAGAAGACTGCTATACTCACCATCGCCACAGGTACATACATGAGGTATCATCTCCCACAGAGAAAGACACAAAGAAAGATCACATACAGCTAATTAAAATCTAATTAAAATTAAATGTATAATCAAAGTCATGAATAAAGTAAGGAAAAGTGGGAAGGCCGGCCTTAGATCTGTATACACATATAAAGGCACGACATAGAAGAAACACCTATGACCAAATAATGTGAACAAAGAAATATATCTCAGGAATACTTATGTTCAGACCAAATGTGGTAAGATTTGTCACTAAGGCATACATGTATCCTGGACAGGTCCACTATTCTGTTGCAGGATTGCCAGTGTCCTCTGGTAATGTAAGCACCTCAAATGACTAACTGGAATCCTAGAGAATTAATAAGGAAAAACTCTTACCTCCTCTCATAAAAAGGTGGTGGGAGACACATGCTGAAGGCTTGACCACTCATAATGACCTTCCTGTATGGCTAGGTTCCATAAGAGATGACTTCATTAGGAAAACAGAAAGCAAGAAGAAAAAACAGAACTTCCCTTCTAGGAGGTTTATCTATATACATAAACAAGAAAAAGCAGAATTAGGACAATGACCTTTGTAATTCAATAAGAATAACAATATTATATTCCTGAAATAGCAGATATTTCAGGGAAAATCATGATTCACAGAAATACATTAGGAAGTGATTCACTTATTTAAATTCCTTACATAGCCCCTAGGACACCACACTCAAAACTGAGAATACAAAAGACATATCCTAGGTACCAATAAATCTCAGGGTCAACAACCAAAAGATTATAATTCAGAATCTGCTATGATGACTTTTTATCAGTCAACCACAGGACACAAATGACAACAGAAGAGTCCCATGCCACCCTTGACATCCATTTGGTATACTTAATGTACCACCAGTAAAAGGGCACAGAGTAACAGATCATGTGTAAATGGAGAATACCAATGGAGGAAAGAAAAACAGAGGGAACAACAGTGGCTAGAGAATACATACAAAGAGATATGTATAGCAGGAGCACATGTACCTTGGTCACATGTAGAGGCACCTGCCACCAGAGCATAGGGGTAGCTGGAAATACCCATTTCTGATGCTCCGTAATTGTGGGGTCCTCTACTTCCTGTGGAGCAATTCTGATAATCTCCTTAAAGTCACAGGATTTCAAGTCATCTTTTGAGTTCTAGGAAGCAAAAGTGAGGCAGAACGCCCCCAAACAAAGATTAAAGCCTTCCCTTTGATGGAATGTTTCCAATACTGAAAGCAGGTCTTAGACCAAGATAACTATCTTATTTGGGATTGGAATTTCCATCTTCTAAGTGCCATTTAATTTCTTTTGGCAATTACACACCCCCAAATCCTAATTTACTGTCCCCCTAGATGTGTGCGCACCCATATTTGCAGAAACACACAGAGGCACTAGCAAGGAAGGATTAACAAGTGAGGCTATCATCAAAGTAGATAATCTTTTTTTTCTTTTTTTGCTTTTTTAGAGGGCAATTGGGGTTAAGTAACTTGCCCAAAGTCACACAGCTAGTAAATGTATTAAGTGTTTGAGGCCAGTTTTGAACTCAGGTCCTCCTGACTCCAGGGCCGATGCTCTATTCACTGCACCACCTAGCCGCCCATAAAGTAGATAATTATGATGTAAAAACAAATGAAAAAGAGCAAAATACATCTTCCACAAGATTCTAAAGAAGTAAATTGAGGTAATACTAATAATAAGAGAAAAATAGCCAGTTATATTGTTCAAATAACTGTTATTTAAGGCACTGAATCACTGTCAACTGAACAAAAAAGAAAGTGTGTTAAACACTCTGATGGTCATCACCCATTCAAAACCACCTTTGAAGACCCACTACAAAGGGGTTTTCTTTTAAGGGGCAAAAGAGTACATATTATTTTAAATATAAAACATTTCATCAAATGGGAAAGCAAATAGAATAAGAACAGAAAACTGCCCCCAGCATCCTGATGGTTTCATGAAGTATCAGCTCCCATAGTTTAAGGAACCACATGTAGTGAAGGGCATCCACAAGTAGAGAGGTCACTTGTGACCAGGGGAGAATTTGTACAAAGTGCTATACCAGGTCCATAGATTTCCAGGTCAAATGTGGAAAAGTGTCACCAGGGCACATGTGCACACAGAGAAACTCAATTTTAATATTATAGGATTGCCATTGTCTTCTGGTAAAATAATCCCTCTGCTGAGCATCAGGTCTCAACTCTGCACTGAGAAATTCAGTTAACATTACCACACTTCTTCCATCAAACATCCCTTGGGCATATTATTTTGTTCAGGGTCATCTGGTCTACCAGATACTAAGAGTGACTAGAAAACTTTTCCTGCATGCAAGAAGGCAGGAGAACAATTCTTCAATTCAAATATAATGCAGAAGAGGGCTTGGAAGGAAAATCACAAAAAGTACCTTTGAGCAAAAATAGTTTGAAGGGATTTAAGACAGTGATTCATATTTCAATGAGAATAATCATATTATACACCTTAACTGAGGAACATTACTATCTAGAAATCATGGTCCATTGAAATAAAAATGAATACCTCAATTTTGGGTTCCTTTCCATTTATGTATCCCACAGGGAGTCTCCCCTCCTGTTGTGAGTCCTGAAAAATCTATGCCAGGCTTAAAGTACTCTGTGGGTCAGGACCCACTAAAAATGTAGCACAGAATCTGTTATTGGTAGGTTTACTTTTACCGGGCAAGCAGAGAACACATGAGTTCAAATAAAAGGCATTTAATCAATAGCAATTAAAGCAAAGTAACAATAAAAATTATTTCCACAGTTTAAAATGTAAAAGGAATATTTCCCCCTACAGTTTAACAAACTGTAAGTATGGAAAGGCACATACACAAAAAAAATATTATGTGGGAACATAGATAACAAAGGAATAATATGCACACAGGAGGCACTAGTAGCCAGGAAATATGAGGAATGGGTATACTCCAGGAATACATGTGACTAGGTTACATGTAAAGAAACACATGTAACATAGACACACATATAGCTGAGGCAACACACCTGTGATGTGGCACCACTTGCTGATATCATCACTTTTTCAGAGACCACATCTACAGTCTTGACTAAGGAGTTCTGTGGGTATGATGGTAGCCAAAATTCCTCCTGCAATGACCTGAAAAACCAAAGTTCTAACATGAATACTAACCAGCCCAGAAACTCAGTGTCTTAAAGCACTTGGGCACTTTTTTCAGAGTCAAACACTTCCGTAGCCATCACTTGCACAGCTAAGAAACTGTGGCCAGAAACCCTGTACTACATAGGGGCATGATGACAACTTGTTTATGCATAGCTTCTGACTAATTGAAGGCAAATAAAAGTCATGTAACATGCAATTCAAGGCACACATTAAGTTCATTCTATGGACTAGCAAAATTTCATGGAGAAAGCAAGCTCTTGTTGCAGGAAATTATTTGACTCCAGGTTAAGAAATTCCATGTAAGTCCTGGTGATATATGACAAGCTAGTCAAAGTCAAAGGGAAAGATCATTTGCATAGAAAAATATTCAGAGCAATATTTTAATAATAATAACCAACTGGAAAGAAAGAGGTGGTCCATTGCTTTGGAAACAGCAGAACAAAACTGTGCTGGTGAATAAATAAAATATTATTGTTCCTTAACACACAATGAGAAATGAAGGGAAGAAAATGGGAAAAAAAAGTCTATTACCTGTTGAAAAGAAAAATATCAGAACTAGAAGGATCATCTACATTATGACTGTAAGAAAGTAAAATAAAATAATTTTAAAAGTGATTGACGCCCAAATTGGTCACAGAGAAGTAATAATGAAAAGCTCTTCCCTCCACTGAGTAACAAGGAGAGGTGACAGATGCTAATTGTCTGATCAGAGGCAGTTACCCTGTTGTTTGCTTTCCTTTCTTACATAGGAATACTCACTAGTGAGAGCAGGTTTCAAGGGACATGACTACTTGGAAAAACCAAAGGCAAAACCTATACAAAAAGAACCTTTGTAAAAGGTGGTGTGTCTCCAGAATCAGTGACCCACAAAATTCACAAAGGACAACCATACTATACACTTGAAACAAAGGCATTCCAGCACCAAATCATGATCCTTGGGAATACAAACCAAAAGTATCCAAACCCTCCTGGAATGTAGCCTGAAAGGTGCCTCATTAATACTTGGGACCTGGCAAAAGAAAATCACGGGGTCAGTGCACGCTGGGTTATCGGCTATACCAACTATGTATCTCAGAAGCAGCCATGAATATCCCTTGGCTTTTACAAAGTGATCAGTGAACATATCATACAGATACATTTAAGCAAACAAACAACATATCAAATTGAATCCCCAAAGCAAAATGCTCAGACTTACCTGAATAATAATAATAATAATATTACTTACAGGGAAGCAGAGACTCAGGTAGAGTGTTCTTTGTGAGCAGAGCAGCTCTGTTGAGGAGATCTGTGCAGGGAACACTTGTGGAGATTGAAGGTGTACAAAGAAGCATACACCAAGTACGAATATGCTGAGGTTATTGACATAGCTCCCATAACCTTAGCTATACTCGTGCCCGGGGCAGCTCATGTCTGATACTTCAGGATCACCTCTGGGGATGTTCTCTCTCAGTAGGGCAGCATCACATCTTGACTCTGTGCTCAGGAAATGCCCATGATCTCACAGACTTTGAGCAGCTCTCTGCAATCAGGTTCTGTTCTCCATCTCTTTCTCCAAGGTCATCTGCTGCCCATCTTGCTTCACATCTTGTGCAGTAAAGCAACCTCTCCTGGATATTGGCAAGATAAAATAGTTTTGCTGTTGTAAGTCTCCCCAGGGAGAAAAAGGTAAGAAAAAGCCAGGCAGAGCTCTGCCACAAAAACTTTAGGTCTGTTCTTTGGACTTTCTGTTTCTAATACTGAATGTGAGTCCTTCTCTGAACTAGGGTTAGAACTCTCTTTGTGGTTCATTTTAACTTCTTACAGCACCTATTGAAGTGCCTTGAAAACCCATTTCAACAAGTTCAAGGCAGTTTCTGGATACTGGGAATACATGTATCTTAAGTCAATACTAACATCTTCACTACACTGAAATAGAAATTAATCTAAGGAAGACTTATTAAACAGAAGTTCCCAAAGTGGGTAATACCACCCATTGGAGGGCAGTGGAATGATACAGGGGGTAATTGTAGCCTCACATGCAATTAGGGGGCACTGAATAAAAATGAGGGGACAATGGAAACATAAAGAAGAAAAGAAAATTTTGAAAAACCATTCATACATGTTTTATCTGTTGTGTAACAGAGTTAAAGTTGTAGTGATTACATTATTTTTCTAAATAAACACACAAAAATGCAAGTTATAACTGATTGGTTGTCAAGTCTGCCAACAAGTCTTAACAAGAAAGTGTTGGCAGGTGAGTCTGTTGTGCATTGTTAGGAAGTCCAGTATGCATTGGCAGAATATGTGCATGTATTGTCTTATTTGCAATACGATACTATACAGTTACATGACACAATATTCCATCATCAAAATTTCAATGCAGGAAAAAACCCACACCTTTACAATAAATTATTAAATTTAAGATGTCATTTAAGAAACTATTTTATTGATGTATATTTTTTAAACGACACAAATATTTAAAAATCATTAAAGGGTTAAATAGAGTAGATTTCCAGGGGGGTGCTGAGTAATTTTTTTAAAGGGGACAGTAGGCCAAATAAATTTGGGAGCCTCTGTATTAAAGTGAGGGAAGATGACAATGTCTTTTCCCTAAACCAGAATGGTCCATGTAGATGCCGTTATTATATTTATCCATCAGCAGCGCAAATGAAAAATAATCCCTACTCATCTCTTTTGGTTTTTGCTTTATTTAAGCCAGTGCAAAAACTTGTGGTTTTCCCACATGTCTATAAGTCTTGTTGGGAGAGGCATCTGTAGCATATGGGAAAGAGAGGTGACCTTAGATTCAAAAGATGTTGGTTTGGGTCCTGGATTTGAAACTTTTTATTTGTGTAAACCAGGTCAGGTCAAATAACATCTCTTATGAAATAAATATAAGAAAGATAACTAAAAGGAGACCAATAGTATAAGAGAGGCAAATTAAGACAACCTTAATGTGTACACATTTCTAAGTGGCAAAGGAAAAAAATATCCAGTGTGGGAAAGTACTATGGGAAAAGAAGAGGAGTAATACATCAAAGGTATAATTCTGTGGTGGTTCAGTTTTTCTGGAAAACAAATCATAACTCCACCAAAATGGTTAAAATTGTTCATTTCTTTGTGCTCAGAAATGCTTCTGTAGGGCATAAACATCAAGTCCATCAAAGAAAGTGGAATGATCATGTATATACAACAATATTTAAAGCAGCACTTTTAACAACATCAAAATGCTGGAAAGCTGGGGGCCCCTGCTTTGCTAAAGTTTAACCAAATTGTGCTATGTGAATTAATGAAAAATCATTGTGCCTTGAAAAATTCATAGAAACTGGGGATAACATGAATCACCTAATGCCAAGAAAGAGTAACAGAGCAATGAAATTTATATGCATAATGACTTCTGCAATGTAAAATAAAACAATACTAAAACTGACTGAAGCCCAGTCTTGGTCACAGAGAAGTAATAATGAAAAACTCTTTTATCTTCTAAATAAAAAGGTAGAATAACAGATGCTGTTTGATCAGAATGTTTGTTATTATTGTACATTCATTTCAGTGGTGTCCAACACTTCTTGACCCTATTTGAGGTTTTCTTGGTAAAGATCCTGGAGTGGTTTGCTATTTATCTCTCAAGCTCATTTTACAGATGAGGAAACTGAGGCAAATAGGGACACAGAACTAGTAAGTGTCTGAGGACTCCTTTGAATTCAGGAAGATAAGTCTTCCTGATTCCAGGTCCAGTGATCTAGCCACTACACCACCTACTTGATCATATTCAGATACCTTATTTTCTAGCTTTTATTTTTTGTATGGGAAGATTCAGTGGGGGGGGGTTAGTTTCAAGAAAAATGTCTTAGAGGAAAAAAAAACAATAATAAAAAACAAGATTAAAAGTTTGAAAAATTTCCTTCTCATTCTCTACCCCCTTTCTCTCTGAATCTGAATGGATTTTGGAGTGACAGAATCCACTGGGAGACAGAGCATGGCAGAATCCAGCCCAGGAGAGTGCCCACCTGGGACAGGGCAGGGGGAGCACAGACCACAGGAGGGCTACACCAGCAGGACTACAGAGTGGACCACAGCAGAGAAAGAAGGAGCCCCAGCCAGCAGACTCACCCACCCCAAGGGTGATTCCCAGCAATCTCATTAGCATCTCACAGGAGAGGAGGATACAGCAGAGCTGGGTAAGAGAAAGCACAGAGCCCACAGCACAGACAGCAGCTTCTTCTGGGGCTATCAGTGCACAGCCTGGAAGTTTAAAAATCACCTACCTGATTTTCCAGAAGCCAAGATGGCAAAGTAAACTCTAGCTGCTTGATTCCCCCTTCCTGACCCAGAAAGTCCAGAGATAAATGTCCCACCCAGAGCAGAAGCCTGAAATAGTGAAAATAGCCTCAGGCTCAGGAGTCACTGAGAAAGGTTGTAACATAGGCAGTAAAGAGTCTGAAGTGAAGGGCAGGAGAGGTCCAACAAAGCCCCACCTCAGCTGACCAGCAAAAGCCTGCCTAAGCTGTAGCTCAGGCGGATAGAGGGGGAAATCTGAAGGGGCCAGACCACCCCTCCCCCACAGATTATTCTGTGAGCCTCAGGGGAATTTAGGAGAAACACTGAGAGTCCTAGCCTTGGCCTCAGTCTAGATACCCAGAGGCTAACAGCACACAAAGTCAACAACCAGGCACCTAGCTCCCAGCCTGAAAAGTCAGAAGGGTCTGTACCCCAGGAGTACAAATACACTTTAAAAGTGAGGAAATAGGCAATTACAGTGGACCAGAAGCAACTTGCAAAGGCAAGACCAAAGACAATAGAATCCTATTATTGAAAACAAGAAGAATCTCTTTCTTTCTTTTTCTTTGGAGGGCAATTGGGGTTAAGTGACTTGCCCAAGGTCACATGGCTAGTTCTTGTGTTAAGTGTCTGAGGCTGGATCAGAACCCAGGTCCTCCTGACTCCAGGGTCAGTGCTCTATTCACTGTGCCACCTAGCTGCCCCAAGAAGAATCACTTTCAGGAAATATCATGGACTCTATCCACATCTAAGACCACAGATAGAAATATGAATTGGTCTCAAGCCCAAAAATAATTCTTGGAGGAGCTCAAGAAAGATTTTAAAAGCCAGACTAGAGAAGGAGAAGATAAATTTAAATCTATAGTGACCAAATTAGAAAAAAGTCTCACAGAAGAAAACAAATCCTTAAAAAAGTAAATTTGTGAATTAACTGGAGAAAATATCTCCCTGAAAAAAAGACTGTCAAAAACTAACCAAAGAAAATAATTCACTAAAAATTAGAATCAGTCAAATTGAAGCTCAGGACTCTATGATGTACCAAGAGTCAATAAAATAAAATATGAGGATTGAAAAATTAGAAGAAAATGTAAAATATCTCACTGGAAAAACAACTGACCTGGAGAACAGATCTAAGAGAGAGAACCTAAGAATTATTGATCTACCTGAAAGCCATGATGACAAACGCAGCCTGGAAAACATCCTTCAAGAGATTCTAAAAGAAAACTGTCCTGAAGTCCTAGAGTCAGAAGGTAAAATAGTTACCAAAAGAATTCACTGGACTCCTCCTGAAAGAGATCCCAAATTGAACATTCCAAGAAATATATTAGCCAAATAACAGAATTATAAAGTTAGGGAGAAAATACTTCAAGCAGCCAAAAGAAACAATTCAAATATCATGGAACTAAGTCGGGATTACACGGGACCTAGCAGCTTCTACATTAAAAGATCAGAGGGACTGGAATTTGATATTTTAAAAGGCAAAAGACCTAGAACTGCAAACAAGGATCAATTACCTGGTAAAACTGAGCATAATCTTTCAGGTGAGGAGATGGTCATTTAATGAAATAAGGGACTTCCAGACTTTCCTGATGAAAAAGCCAGAGCTCAATGGAAAATTTGATCCCCAATCATAAGAATCAAGAAAGACATAAAAAGGTAAACAAGGAAAACATACACTCACACATACACACAAGCACACACACACACACACTCACACACACATGCACATAACTTAGGATACAATAAAATCAAGCTGTTTACATCCCTATATGAGAAGCTGATATCTGTCAATATTGAAATTTATATGATTATCATGACTTTCAAAAGGGACTTACATAGATAGAGGGTGTGGATATAAATGAAATAATCTGATGATAAAAAAAAACTTGTTAAGGGGTTCAAAGAAATTGTAATGGGATAAAAGGAAAGGCAGAAAAGGCATAAAAACATAAATCATGCCATACAAAGAGGCATAAAAACATTATAGCAGAGGCCTTGAAGGAAAGAGGGAGATAAACATCATTTGACCATTATTCTCATTGGTTCTGGTTGAAATAGGGATCAACATAATCAGTTAAGTTTAAGATTATATTGTGAAAAGACACACAAGCTCATTAAATAGAGGGCAAGGAGGGAGGGAGAGGAGTTTGAAATTTACTCTCATTGGTTTGGGTTCAAAGAGGGAATAACATACTTCAATAAGTTTAAAAATCCATTGTGGCCTATAGGCAATAGAAGGGGTAAAGGGGGTATAAGAAGGGGAGGGGATAGAAGAGAGGGAAATAGTAGTAAGGGAAAAGGGTGGGTAAAGAAGGGGGGGGTCACAGGGAGGGAATACTGAGGGAGGTGGTGGTCAAAAGGAAAACCCTTAAGGAGGGGAAGGCAGAAGGAAGAAACAAAAACATAAGGAGGGGAGGGAATAGAATGGAGGGAAAGAGAGTGATAGTAATCATTACTTTGAATGTAAATGGGATGAACTCTGCCATAAAAAAGAGGCAGATAGCAGAATGGATTAAAAACCATAATCCTACAATATGCTGTCTACAAGAAACACATTTGAAACAAGGGGATATATACAGGATAAAGGTAAAAGGCTAGAGTAGAATATATTATGCTTCAGCTAAAGTAAAAAAAAAAGCAGGGGTAGCAATCTTTATTTCAGATAATGCAAAAGCAAAAATAGACCTAATTAAAAGAGATAAGGAAGTAAACTATATCCTGATAAAAGGCACCATTAAGAATGAAGCAATATCATTACTTAACATACATGCACTAAGTTGTATACCATCCAAATTCCTAGAGGAGAAGTTAAGAGAATTAGAGGAGAAAACAGATAGCATAACTATACTAGTGGGGGACCTTAATCTTCCCCTTCTGAGCTTGATAAATCTAACCTCAAAATAAACAAGAAAGAAGTTAAGGAGGCAAATAGAATTTTAGAGAGGCTACATATGATAGCTCTCTGGAGAAAACTGAATGGGGATAAAAAGGAATATTCCTTCTTCTCAGCAGTACATGGCACATACACAAAAATTGACCGTGTACTAGGGCATAAAAACTTCACACTTCAGTGCATAAAGGCAGAAATATTAAATGCTTCATTCTCAGATCATGATGCAATAAAAATCATATGCAATAAAGGGCCATAGAAAGATAGACTAAAAACTAATTGGAAACTAAACAATTTAATCCTAAAGATGGAGTGGGTCAAACAAGAAATTATATAAAGAATCAGTAACTTCATTCAAAAGAATGATAATAATGAGAACATACCAAAATTTGTGGGGTGCAAAGGCAGTTCTTAGGGGAAGTTTTATGTCCCTGAGTGCATACATGAATAAATTAGAGAAAAGGGAGGTCAATGAATTGGGCATGCAATTGAAAAAGCTAGAAAAAGAACAAATTGAAAATCCCCAATTAAATACTAAATTAGAAATAATGAAAACCAAAGGAGAGATTAATAAAATTGAAATTAAGACAACTATTGAATTAATAAATAAAACTAAGAGCTGGTTTTATGAAAAAAAAAATAAAACTGATAGACACAGTCAATATGATAAAAAAAAGAAAGAAGAAAACCAAATTATGAGTATCAAAAATGAAAAGGGTGAATCTACCTCCAATGAAGAGGAAATCAAAACAATGATTAGGAATTATTTTCCCAATTGTATGCACATAAATATGACAATCTTAGTGAAATGAATGAATATTTACAAAAAATATAAGTTGCCCAGGTTAAAGAGGAGGTAAATTACTTAAATAACCCCATCTCAGAAGTAGAAATTGAACAAGCCATCAATGAACTCCCTAGGAAAAAATCTCCAGGACCAGATGGATTTACTAGTGAATTCTATCAAACATTTAAAGAACAATTGATTCCAATACTCTACAAACTATTTGGGAAAATTAGTGAAGAAGGAGTCCTACCAAATTATTTTTATGACACAAATATGGTACAGATACTTAAATCAGGAAGAGATAAAACAGAGAAATAAAATTATAGACCAATTTCCCTCATAAATATAGATGCAAAATTTTTAAATGAAATATCAAAAAGACTAAGCAACTTATAACAAGAATAATACACACACTTTGATCAGGTAGGATTTATTCCACGAAGGCAATTGATCATATCAACAATAAAACTAGCAGAAACCACATTATTATCTCAATAGATGAAAAAAGGCTTTTGATAAAATACAACATCCATTCCTACTAAAAACACTAGAAAGTACAGGAATAAATGCAGCCTTCCATAATATAATAGGTTGCATCAATTTAAAGCCATCAGCAAGTATTACATGTAATGAGGATAAGCTAGAAACATGTCCAATAAGATCAGGGGTGAAACAAGGGTGTCCACTATCACCCTCTTATTCAATCTGGTACTAGAAATGTTAGCAGTAGCAACTAGAGAAAAAAAAGCAAGCCAAGGAAACAAATCAGGCAAAGAAGAGACCAAGGTATCACTCTTTGGAGATGATAGGATGATATACTTAGAGAATCCTAGAAAATCAAGTAAAAAACTACTTGAGACAATAAATAAATTTGGCAAAGTTGCAGGATATTAAATAAACCCACATAAATTCTAGGCATTCCTGTATATTTCTAATGAAATTCAACAACAAGAAATAGAAAGAGAAATTCCATTTAAAGTTACTGTAGACATTATAAAATATTTGGGAATCTATCTGTCAAAACAAACCCAGGACCTTTATGAACACAACTACAAAACACGTTTCCCACAAATAAAGTCAGATCTAAGTAATTAGATAAACATCAATTGCTCATGGCTGGGTTGAGCTAATATAATAAAAATGACAGTTTTCCCTAAATTAAATTATATATTTAATGCCAAACCAATCAATTTACCAAAAAATTACTTTATAAAGCTAGAAAAAATAGTAACAGAATTCATTCGGAAGAAAACAAAGATCCAGAATATCAAGGGCATTAATGAAAAGAAATGCTAGCAAGAGAGGACTAGCTATACCAGATTTTAATCTGTATTATAAAGCAGTAGTTATCAAAACTACTTGGTACTGGCTGAAGAAGAGAGTAGTGGATCAATGGAATAGATTGGGTACACAAGACTCAGCAGTCAATGACTGTTTGATAAACCCAAAGACCCCGGTTTTGGTATAAGAACTCACTATTTGACAAAAACTGCTGTGAAAATTGGAATATAGTATGGCAGAAACTGGGCATAGACCATTATCTAACACCATATACCAAAATCAAGTCTAAATGGGTGCATGATCTAGGTATAAAAGCAGATACGGTAAGCAATCTGGGAAAGCAAGGAATAGTTTACCTGTCTGATTTGTGGAGAGGGAAAGACTTTATGACCAAACAAGAATTAGAGAGCATTATAAAATGCAAAATGGATAATTTTGACTACATTAAATTGAAAAGCTTCTATAGAAACAAAGCTAATGTAACCAAGATCAAGAGGGAAGTGGAAAATTGGGAAAGAATTTTTACAACCAGTGTCTCCGATAAAGGTCTCATTTCTAAAATATACAGAGAATTGAGTCAAATCTATAAGAATACAAGTCATTCCCCAATTGGTAAATGATCAAAGGATATGAACAGGCAGTTTTCAGAGGAAGAAATTAAAGATATCTATAAGCATATGAAAAAAATTCTCTAAATCACTAGTGATTAGAGAAATGAAAGTCAAAACAACTCTGAGGTACCACATCTCTCCAGTGAGATTGGATAAGATGACAAAACAGGAAAATGACAAATGCTGGAGAGGATGCAGAAAAATGGAACACTAATGCATTGCTGGTGGAGCTGTGAACTGATCCAAGCATTCTGGAGAGCAATCTGGAACTATGCCCAAAGGGGTATAAATAATTTCATACCCTTTGACCCAGCAATACCACTTCTAGGTTTGCATCCTAAAGAGATCATAGAAGTGGGAGGAAGACCCATATGTACAAAAATATTTATAGCAGCTCTTTTTGTGGTGGAAAAGTATTGGGAATTAAGGGGATGCCCAACAATTGGGGAATGGCTGATCAAGTTGTGGTATATGAATGTAATGGAATACTATTGAGCTATAATAAATGAGGAGCAGATGGACTTCATATTGACCTGGAGAGGCTTATACAAACTATTGCTGACTGAGAAAAGCAGAACCAGGAAAAATTTGTACATAATTACAGACACAACATATGTATGATGACCAACTTCAATAGACTGGACTCTTCTCAGAAATGCAGGGTTATAAGTCAAGTTTACAAGACTCATGATGGAGAGAGATGTCTGTATTCAGAGAAAGAACTAGAAAAAAACAGAATTTGAATGCATATTGAAGCAAACTACCTGTTTTTTTTTCTTGTTTGGTTTTGTTTCCTCTTTCCTATTGTTCATTCCATTAGTTACAATTCTTATTTATAACCTGACTAATGTCTAATGTGAAAGTATTTGCAGATCCTATACTGGATTGTATACAGCCATGGGGAGGGAGAAAATTTGAAACTCAAGTAATTGTGGAACTGATTCTTGTAAACTAAAAGTAAAAAAAAAAAAAACAAATTAATAAAGTCAAAATTTTTTTAAAAATAAAATAATTAAAAAAGAATAATACGCCTTATACCACATTATAAGGTAAGGGCAATGTTGAAGAGTAAAATGGATAATTATGATTATTTTAAGTTAAAAGTTTCCTTATAATCTATGGGGGCGGCTAGGTGGCACAGTGAGTAGAGCCTCGGCCCTGGAGTCAGAAGGACCTGAGTTCGGATCCGGCGTCAGACACTTAATGCACACACAAACAAAAACCTAGCCGTGTGACCTCGGGCAAGTTACTTAGCCCCAATTGCCCTCCAAAAAAAAAAAAGCTGCCGGCTCCCAGACCGCTGCGCTGGTCCTTCCTGCAGGGCTGCTGGGCTGTCCTCAGTGGGAGGTTAGCTTCTCTGTGTCGTTCTGTGGGTGCTGGGGCTCTAGAAGTTGTTCAGAGTCCCCTTTTACATAGTTTGGGGGGAATCTGGGGGCAGAGTGGCTTGGATGAGCTGTTTCTACTCCACCATCTTGGCTCCGCCAGTACATTTTCTTAAAATAGAAATTTATTGTTTTACATAGAATCCTCTCTTATGGTCTACTATGTTACATGACAATGTGTTTTTTATTTTGCTTTTAAATACATAAATAAATTCAAATAATAAAAAAATGATAACTATATAACATACCTGAAATAATAGGCATTTCAAATGCCAAATCATGATAATTGGAAATACAAATGAGAATTTTTTTTTTTTTTTGCTTTTTGGAGGGCATTTGGGGTTAAGTAACTTGCCCAAGGTCACAAGGCTAGGTTTTTGTTTCTTTATGTTAAATGTCTTGAGGCCAGACCCGAACTCAGGTCCTTCTGACTCCAGGGCCAGTGCTCTACTCACTGCGCCACCTAGCCGCCCCAAATGAGAATTCTTTAAAACTCTTCCATGCATGTAGTTCCCAGAAAATCTCACTGATACTTTGGGCCCTTCAAATCTATCCAAAATCCTAAGCACACTTGGTTATGGCCCAGTCAAAACAACATTGCAGGTGCATTTACTTTTACTACATAACAAGAGGACTTATTACTTTAAATAAATGATAGTCAATCAAACCATAATGCAAATAAAAGGACACTAAAAGATTCTCTCTCTCCCTCTCTCCTAAGTGCTACCAAAAAAAGAGAACAGTGATAAAGTTAGGGGTCACATGCAACCAAAGAATATTCATCGTGAGGTACGTACGTGAAGCATCTGTAGCTGCTGAACTTAGATGAAGAAGTCTACACTGGGGACGGGTATGCCAAGGTCACATGTAAGTGCCCATGTAACCAAAGTATACTCGTACCCAAAGCAACTCAATTCTGCTGCTGCCAGATTGCCCCCAAATCCTCTGTGGTTGTCATGTTCTCACTTTTCCATTCATAAACATTGCTGATCTCATAGTTAATGAACTCTCGGCAACCAACTTGTAGATTCCATCTCTTCAGGGTCGTCTGCAGTCCATGTCACCTCACATCTGCTATGGTAGAGTTACCAGAACACCTCTCTTGGATATGGGTAGAACTGCAGCCCCGGTTTTCCAAAGCTCTGTGAGGAATACAAATAAACAAAAGCCAGGTAGAATTCTGCCTCAAAAAATCAAGCCTTTTCTCTGGATTTCTTCTTTGTAGTACTAAATGCAAGTCCTTGGCCAAGAAAACTATCTGACCTGGGGTCAGACTTTCCTCTTAAGTCTCATCTAATTCCTCACAAGAATTCTATGCTTCTAAAATCCATGATAGCACTCCATAGGCAATCTCCAGACACTGGGGATACATATATTACCTTACTACTGCCATCTTCACCGCACTGACAAAGATATCAATTTAAAGAAGTGTCAAAGTTAGAGGAAGTGCCAATATTTTTGCCGCAGCCATACCTGCTCCCATTGCCAACATTATATTTTTTCATTAGCAACAGAACAACAAAATCCCAAGTCCATGACATACTTTAACCAGTGTACAGCAATCTCTGTCTCCTTGTAGGTTTCTAAATCTTGATGGGCGAGTAATGACTTTAGAGTCCAAAGATGCTGATTTGGGTCCTTGATCTGATACGTCATAGCTCTGGAAACCAACACAAGTCATGCAACATCTTGATACTAAAGTTTCTGTCACAACAAACACAGGAAAGGTAAGCAAAAGTACTAAGACTATGAAAAGGCAAATTAAAATAACATAAAGGGGTATGTGAAGAAATTAGCAAAGGTAATATGAGATAGAAAAATTCATTGTGGGAGGGGACTGTGGGAAAACAAGCACATCAATGCAGCAAAAATATAATTCTGAACCAGTTTGATTGTTCTGAAAAAATTTAGAATTATGCAAGAAAAATGATGAAAACAGTTCATTTCTTTTTTTTTTTTTAAAGCAATTGGGGTTAAGTAACTTGCTCAAGGTTACACGGCTAGTCATTATTTATGCGTGGGTGCTCATTTTCTGAGGCCGGATCTGATCTCGGGTCATCCCAACTCCAAGGCCGGTGCTCTTACTCACTGCGCCACCTAGCCGCCCCTTTAGGGCAATCGGGGTTAAGTAACTTGCCCAAGGTTACACGGCTAGGTTTTTGTTTGTGCGGATTAAGTGTCGGAGGCCGGCTCCGAACTCAGGTCCTTCTGATTCCAGGGCCGGCGCTCTATTCACTGCGCCACCTAGCCACCCCAACAGTTCATTTCTTTATACTCAGGCATGCTTTTACTGGACATCTACCAAAAAGGGGTCAGACAGAGCAAATGATGTAGTACACAAAAACACTTAAATGGTACTTTTAATGGTTGCCAAAAATGGGGGGGGGGGATATTGTTTGGGGAATGTCTCAAAAATATGCTATAGGAATTAATGGAATATCATGCCTTAAAAAACAATTATAACTTCAGAGAAATGAGGGAAAATATTTCACAGGATACACACACACACACACACACACACACACACACACACATCAGACCAAGGATAATCATGATTCTAGCAATGCAAAAACAAACAAAAAAAAGAAAGCTACATGAGCTCCAAATATTAACAGCAGAAAAATGATAATGAAACACTCTTCCATCCTCCTACTCTAAAAGTGTTGTGACAGATCTAATATTGCATCAGATACAGTTCCTCTATTGTTTGGATTTTCTTTCTTGCATGGGAAGATTATCTAGTGGGGGCCAGGTTTCAGGAGAAATGTCATTGGTGGAAAAATCAATAGAAAAAAAACAAGAGAAAGGACCTTTGAAATTGATTCTATTTTTACACATAAAAAGTGATGAAGGGAACAGGATCAGCGACCCATATAATTAGAGAATAACCATATGAAATAAGTGTTTGAGACTTCATATCATGAAGCTCCAAATTCTGTGTATATAGTCTCTAGGGACCACACTGATTCTTCTTCCAGGTTCTGAAGTACTCAAGGTCAGTACCTATTCAACCCAAATCTCAAGAGCTACCACTGATTACATTTACCAAGAGGACATACTGTTTGAAACAAAAGTAACTTCAATGACATAGCATGGCAAATTAAGTGACAATAAAAAATTGTCTTTTCTAAACCCCAAAAGTAGAAGGACTATACTCCAATAACACCAGTAATAAAGAAGCCCAGAAACAGCTAGAAGTCACCTGTGACCAATGAACATTTGTTGGGGATATTTGCAGGGAGAATACCTGTGGCCAGAGAACTTGGACAAAGAAATATACACCAGGAACGAGTATGCTGAGGTTACTTGTAAGGGTATGTGTAACCAAGGTGTACTCATTACTGGGGTAACTAATTTCCAATGCTTCTGGATTGCCCATATCTTCAAGGATATTTTCTCTCTTCAACACAGCATCACATCTTAACACATCACTCAGATATACCACTGAAGTTTTCTACTGTCTATCTTGCCTCATATCTACTAAGAAAACTTAGAAAACTCCCAGATAAGGTAAAATAACAGATCCTTTGTTCTAACAGCTCCCTGGGGAGCACAAGCAAGCAAAATTCAGGCAGGTTTACCCACAAAAAGACTGAAAGTCTATTATTCAGACTTCCTGTGTCTAAGACCAAATGCAAGTACTTGACCAAGGTACCTATCTGAACAGGGCTTAGACTTTCCTTGTACGTCTTGTTTCTATGGAAGACTTAAAGTAAGGGAAAGTGACAACATTGTTTCACTAAATGACTAGCCATAGGAAAATTGCTAAATGACGTTGATGCCTTTATTATATTCATCCATGGTTGAGGGCCAACTCTAGTTAGGCAGGTAGAAGAAACCAGCTTCTTGCAGCTTCTCCCAGGCCAACCAGATTCTGGCTCACCACTCTCCATGATGTGGAGGGAACAGAGTGCCCTGAATTCTTACTCACCCTGATAGTAGTGATGCAAAGGGAACTAAATATAAGGGAAGTGTACAACCTGCCCCATGTGATAAAGGTAGTAGCTTACTCTGTAACAGGTATATAAACCAGGATCCTCATATGAATAAGTAGACTTCACTGTTGTGATGCTTCTACCTGTCCCATGTCTTCTTTCCATGCTCTCTACTTTGTCATGGCCACTCCCAAGCTGGCCTCAAGTTGTGCCAGAAACAGAGACCTGAAAGGAAGGTCTAGAAAGCAGCTCTTACGAGAAAGGAGCTCCGCAAAAAAGAAGGTAAGAGCGAAAGCAAAAAGGCAGAACACCGCTTATTGACAGCAGCTTTCAGAAGTTACTTGAACTTTAGGTTTGCTGCTCCAGGGACACACAGGAATTAAGAACTAGGTGTAAATCATGGGACAGGTTCAATCTGAACACAGGGACCGAGAGGGATACTTGAAGCTACTAAAGAAAGCAGCGAAAGAAAGGGGGCTTGCTACTAGGAAGGAAAAGTTAGAGGAGTTTTTAGTGTATGTGTAACATTGTTGCCCCCGGTTTCCAAAGGGTGGTACAGTGGATTTGTTAAAATGGGAGACAGCAGGGAGACAGATGTATGAATTATTTCGGGAGGAGCCGAATGCATTCCCTTCCACAGCCTTCTCTATATCAAATGTGTTAAAGATTTGTATGACTTCCCCTATGGAGGTCCCTGTAGCAGCAAGCACCCCAACATCCCCAGGGTGGCTGCCAACACAGGTTCTTAGATCTGCTTTTCTTTTTTTTTTTATCCTGTGTGATAAAGGTTACTCTGTAATAAATGAATGAATGAATGAATAAATAAATAAATAAAATAAAGCTTACTCTGTAATAGGTATATGAACCCTGATCCTCAGATGAATAAATGGACTTCACTGCTGTGAGGCTCCCACCTGGCCCATGTCTTCTTTCCATTCTCTCCACTTTGTCATGGCCACTCCCAAGCTGGCTTCAGTTCACCAGCATCACCTCTGCTCTGCCTCCTCTTATGGCTTCATTTAAGTCAGTGTAAAAATCTGCTGTCTCCCTAAATGTAGTATGTAAGTCCTGATGGGAGATTCATGGTAACCTTAGAGTCAGAAGATTCTAATTTGGAGCCTGAATTTGCTACTTTGTACTTGTATAAACCAGGGTAAGTCAAATAACATGTTGATGCTTTTCTTCTGGACTAGCCATAGGAAAATTGCTAAAAGGCTGGAATAGTATGAGGAAGGGAAATGAAAAGAACGTTAAGACATATGTAGTGAAATATCCAAGTGGCAAAGATAACAAAAGAGGAACATATTCATGTGGGAGGGGACTGTGAAAAAAAAGTATAGCAATCCCCTACTGAGGTCTTAGGCAGTCATATATAAGGCCTTGACCAGCTGAAATATGGAAAATAACTGTCCCTTTCTCGTTCAGTCGGCCAAGATGCCAAAAGGGAAGAAGGCCAAGGGGAAGAAGGTGGCTCCGGCCCCTGCTGTAGTAAAGAAGCAGGAGGCCAAGAAAGTGGTCAATCCTTTGTTTGAGAAGTATCCCAAGAACTTTGGCATTGGTCATGATATCCAGCCCAAAAGGGACCTTACTCAATTTGTCAAATGGCCTCCATACATCAGTCTGCAGCGTCAAAGGTCTATCCTTTATAAGCATTTGAAGGTTCCACCAGCAATTAACCAGTTCACCCAGGCTTTGGATCATCAGACAGCTACTCAACTGCTTAAACTGGCTCACAAGTATAGACTGAGACAAAGCAAGACAAGAAGCAAAGGCTGCTGGCTCAGGCTGAACAAAAGGCTGCAGGCAAAGGAGATGTCCTCATTAAGGGACCACCTGTTCTCAGAGCAGGTGGTAACAGTGTTACTACCCTGGTAGAAAACAAGAAAGCACAGTTGGTAGTGATTGCACATGACGTGGACCCCAATGAGCTAGTGGTCTTCCTACCTGCCTTGTGCCAAAAAATGGGGATTCTTTACTGTATTATCAAAGGTAAAGTGAGACTCGGTTGCTTAGTTCACAGAAAGATGTGCATGAACATTGCCTTCACAGAGGTTAACCTTGAAGATAAGGGAGCCCTGGCTAAGCTGGTGGAAGCCATCAAAACCAATTATAACGACAGATATAATGAGATCCATCATCACTGGGGTGGCAATGTTCTGGGTCCAAAATCAGTGGCTTGTATTGCCAAGCTGGAAAAGGCAAAAGCTAAGGAACTTGCAACCAAATTGGGTTAAATGTATATTTGATTTTTCTGCACGTAAAAATAAAAATTTAAATGAAAATAACTCTCAACCATGCAAGAAAAGTAGGTAAAATGGTCCATACCTGGAGTCAGGGATGCTCCTCCTGGATACATACCTCAAGCAGGTCAAAGTCAGAGGGAAAGATCATTTCCATAGATAAATATCCAGAGCAACATTTTAATAATAATAACCAACTGGAAAGAAAGAGGTGGTCCATTGCTTTGGAAACAGCAGAACAAAACTGTGCTGGTGAATAAATAAAGTATTATTGTTCCTTAACACACAATGAGAAATGAAGGGAAGAAAATGGGAAAAAAGTCTATTACCTGTTGAAAAGAAAAATATCAGAACCAGAAGGATCATCTACATTATAACTAAATAAAATAATTTTAAAAGTGATTGACGCCCAAATTGGTCACAGAGAAGTAATAATGAAGAGCTCTTCCCTCCACTGAGTAACAAGGAGAGGTGACAGATGCTAATTGTCTGATCAGAGGCAGTTACCCTGTTGTTTGCTTTCCTTTCTTACATAGGAATACTCACTAGTGAGAGCAGGTTTCAAGGGACATGACTACTTGGAAAAACCAAAGGCAAAACCTATACAAAAAGAACCTTTGTAAAAGGTGGTGTGTCTCCAGAATCAGTGACCCACAAAATTCACAAAGGACAACCATACTATACACTTGAAACAAAGGCATTCCAGCACCAAATCATGATCCTTGGGAATACAAACCAAAAGTATCCAAACCCTCCTGGAATGTAGCCTGAAAGGTGCCTCATTAATACTTGGGACCTGGCAAAAGAAAATCACGGGGTCAGTGCACGCTGGGTTATCGGCTATACCAACTATGTATCTCAGAAGCAGCCATGAATATCCCTTGGCTTTTACAAAGTGATCAGTGAACATATCATACAGATACATTTAAGCAAACAAACAACATATCAAATTGAATCCCCAAAGCAAAATGCTCAGACTTACCTGAATAATAATAATAATAATATTACTTACAGGGAAGCAGAGACTCAGGTAGAGTGTTCTTTGTGAGCAGAGCAGCTCTGTTGAGGAGATCTGTGCAGGGAACACTTGTGGAGATTGAAGGTGTACAAAGAAGCATACACCAAGTACGAATATGCTGAGGTTATTGACATAGCTCCCATAACCTTAGCTATACTCGTGCCCGGGGCAGCTCATGTCTGATACTTCAGGATCACCTCTGGGGATGTTCTCTCTCAGTAGGGCAGCATCACATCTTGACTCTGTGCTCAGGAAATGCCCATGATCTCACAGACTTTGAGCAGCTCTCTGCAATCAGGTTCTGTTCTCCATCTCTTTCTCCAAGGTCATCTGCTGCCCATCTTGCTTCACATCTTGTGCAGTAAAGCAACCTCTCCTGGATATTGGCAAGATAAAATAGTTTTGCTGTTGTAAGTCTCCCCAGGGAGAAAAAGGTAAGAAAAAGCCAGGCAGAACTCTGCCACAAAAACTTTAGGTCTGTTCTTTGGACTTCCTGTTTCTAATACTGATTGTGAGTCCTTCTCTGAACTAGGGTTAGAACTCCTTTTGTGGTTCAGTTTAACTTCTTTTTTTTTGAGGGCTATTGGGGTTAAGTAACTTGCCCAAGGTCACAAGGCTAGGTGTTTTTTTTTTGTTTGTTTGTGTGTGCATTAAGTGTCTGAGGTTGGATCCAAACTCAGGTCCTTCTGACTCCAGGGCCGACGCTCTACTCACTGTGCCACCTTAGCCGCCCCTTCAGTTTAACTTCTTACAGCACCTCTTGAAGTGCCTTCAAAACCCATTTCAACCAGGTGCATATACTCTGTGCCTAATGGAACAACACATTCTACTTTCCTACTACCATCCTCAATGTACTGTAATGAGGCATACCTCATTAATACTCAGAGACCCATGAAAATTTAGCCATTGTTCTAAAAACCATATTGTAAGTTGATCAGTACCCACAGAAATCCTTAACTCAGAACCCAGCACTTAGCAGCTTACTTTTCTTTTTTTTTTATCCAAGCCCTTTAATATTTCAAGCAGCTTACTTTTCTAAGAAAACCAGGACATGTATCTTTGAACAGCAGCATAAAAAATAGTAAGGCAAATGAAGTGACAATAAAATATAATCCTGACCCCGTGCCCCAAAGCACTAGGGGAATACTCTCCTACTATTTAACACACCACTTGTGAAATTGAGACATTGGTATAAATTGTGTGTAACTAGTAAAATTCATTGAGAAGGTATGTAAAATGAATATTTGTGACCATTGAATTCATACAAAGAAGTAACTCTCAGAACATGAATGCCAAGGTCATATTTAGAGAGGAACATGCAGCCAGGGTATTTTTGTGCCCAGAAAAACTTGATTATGATACTGTAGTGGCAATGACATCTTCCAGTGATGTTTCTTCAGGGTATCTTTCACATCTGAACTCTCCACTCACAAATTCTGTTGATCTAGTGGACACTTAGTTTCTCTCTACAATTAGCTCTTGGGTTTCCTCTCTTCAGAGTGACCTGTTGGTCATCTTGCCTCATATACGCTAAGTCACAGTCATCAGAAAGTCTCTCCTCGGTAAGGGCAGGATGATATTATCTTTGTTCTAGAGTTCACAGGTGAGTGCAGTAAAGCAAAACCAAGCAAAGTGGCTCCATGTAAAAATTAAGTCTCTTCTTTGGACTTCCTCTTTCTAGTACAGAATGTAAGTCCTTTCCCCAGAAAACTACCTCTCCTGGGGTTGGAATTTCCATTTAAGAACTATTTAATTCCATATGGCAGTTCTATGTCTCAAAACCCATTCAGTAACTCCAAAGGCAACTGCCATTACACAAGTCACCTCACTGCTAACATTTTCATAGCACTAGCTTACAAATTAATCTAAGGAAGAACTGAAATAAGGGAAGATGGAAATAATTTTGCTACCTACCATAAGGCAATCCTTGATAAGGGATTTTTTTAAAAAAACAGAAAAATATAAATAAATTGCTATGGTTTTTTCCTTCTATATTTGGGTCAGTGCATATGCTCTCTTTTTCCTTACATGTGTATACATACTGATAGAGTAGCACCTATGAATCTATGGAAAAGTCAGGACATGTGGTTTTGTTTCCTGGATCAGGCACATTAAAGGTATGTAAATCTATCCAAGTCACTTAATATCTCCATGCCAAAGTTTCTTTCTTAAAGCTGATAAGAAAGACTAATAGATAATTCCATAGTTCCTTGAGTTTCAAATTTCCTTTCCCTCCCTCCCTCCACCCACCACAACAGCATATAGTCTAGTATAGGATCTGCAAATACTTTTACATTAGAAATTAGTCAAGTTAAAAAGGCATATTGTACTAGGTGGGATGAAAAATGGTAAAGGAGAAATAAAACCAAACAATGAAAAGAAAAAGATCAATTAGTTTTCTTCCATCAGGATTCAAGCTCAGTTCTTTCTAGTTATTTCTCTGGATGTCACATCCCTCCCTCTCCTTCATGAGTCTTTTGAGATTGACTTATATCACTGCATTGCTGAAAAGAGTCCAGTCTGTCAGATGGTCATCACACATATGTTGTACCTGTGATTGTATACAAATTTCTCCTGGTTCTATTCTTCTCACTCAGCATCAGTTGGTATAAGCCTCTCCAGGTAAATATGAAAACTGCCTCCTCGTTTCTTATAGCACAATAATATCCCATTACATTCATATACTACAACTTGTTTAGCCATTCCCCAATTGATGGGCACCCCTTTAATTTCCAATTATTTGCAACCATGAAAAGAGCTGCTATAAATATTTTTGTACATATGGATCTTCCTCCCTCTTCTATGATCTCTTTGGGATATAACCCTAGAAGTGGTATTGCTGGGTCAAAGGGTATGAAATTATTTATAGCCCTTTGGGCATAATTCCAGATTGCTCTCCAGAATGGTTGGTTAAGTTCACAACTCCACCAGCAATGCATTAGTGTTCCAATTTGCCCACATCCTCTACAGCATTTGTCATTTTCCTGTTTTGTCATCTTAGCCAATCTGACTGGAGAGATGGGTACCTCAGAGTTTTTTTGATTTGCATTTATCTAATCAATAGTGATTTAGATCATTTCTTCATATGCTTATAGATATCTTTAATTTCTTTCTCTGAAAACTGCCTGTTCATATCCTTTGACCATTTATCAATTAACTAAAAATAAACAAATAATTTAATAAAAAAATAAAAAAGAAAGACTAATAGAGATCAGGAAGAAAAAGAGAAAAGGAAATTAAAACAACTCAGAGAGAGAGAGTGAGGTGAAATTTCTAAGCATAAAAGTACAGTAAGAGATGATGATAGTTAATGTGATAGGGTCCTGCTGGAAATCAAGCATAGTAACACTGAAAAGGTGGAATTCTCAAATGGATTGGTCACAGGGGTGGGGAACCCAAGACCCAAGGCCACATGTGGCCTTCTAGGTCCTTTTTGCATCCCTTTGACTGAATCAAAATTTCACAAAACCAATCCTTTTATAAAGGGCTGCATTAAAGGACCTAGAAGGCCACATGTGCCTTCAAGGCTGTAAGTTCCCCACTCCTGGATTGATTTTTCTAGAAAACAGGAATTAAACAAGAAAAGTCACTAAAGCATTTCAATCCTCTGTACTCAGGCATGCTACTACCACATATATACTGAAGTCAAAGAAAGAAGCAAATATTAAGAAGAAAGGATATAAAAACATATTAAACTGCATTTTTCTTGGTAGCAAAAAACTGAAAACAATGTGAGTGCTTATTTTTTAGAGAATACAAATTATTTACCATGAATTAACGAAATATAATTGAGATTAAGATGACCATATGAAGTCCAGGGAAAGTGGAGAACAAGGATAAAGTGATTTAGACAAGCAGTGAACAGAACCAAGAGAACTATGATCCAACAAAGGAAACTAGTGCTAAAAGCAGTCAAACATAGAATACCTTCAGATATTGATTAAGTCTTTTTTTTACAAAGGAGGATTCATTTGTAGGGTTCCAGTGTCAAAGGAAATGGCTTTGATAGAAATGCAAAAGACAAAAACAAAAGCAACCTTTATAAAAGTTGCTCTATCTACAGATATGCAGGGACAAGGGAAACTGAGGGAGTGGCACTTAATACTTTTTTAGTTCTATGTGAAAAGTGATATTCTATTGCCTCCACATCATGGTCCCCTGAAATATGAATGAAAATGCCTTAATTCCTCCTATCCACTGTATGAGAATATCACCTAGGGCATCTCTCTCAAATTTGGAGATCCAAAAAAAATTTGGAGATCCAGAAAAGATATCCACCATGGAAAACAACTTCAGGGTCAACACTTCTCACAGCTACATGTCTTAACAAGCCACCATAGAGCAGTTTACTTTTATTAGCCCACCAAAAGTCATGGTCATTTAAGAAAATGGAATTTAATCAGAGTGTAGCAAATTAGGTGACAATAAAAGACTGTACTGTGTTCCTCCCTCCAACCCCCAGGGCACAAGGGGCATACTTCCAATGATATCACCAGTGATGGAGAAGTACAACACATAGGTATTAATCATTTGTGTACATTTAATAAGGAGAGATATACAACAAATCTCTGTGGCCATTTAACTTGTACAAAGAGCTATTGATGAGGTCACATGTAGGTGGATATATAACCAGAGTATACTGATACTGTGCAGCTACCAACATTCTCTGGCAATCCTCACCCTCCTCATCTTTGACTCCAGGCTTCTTTGAAGTCCTAGCTAAAATACCACCTTTCATGAACCTTTCATGATTGCCCTTAATGCTAGTTGCTTCCCTTTGTGAATTATCTTCAATATCTAGAACTTCCAAGTCAAAAAAAAAAAATCCTGCAGACAGCCAGGAATAAACAGTTTGTATATAAAGCAACTATGGGCAGGATCACATAAGATTAAGCAGCCACTACTATAAAGGAATAGAGAGTTTTCAATAGTATTCTGAAAGGCAAGAGATATAGGCTAAAAATAAGAATGACTTACCCAGAAAAACTGAGTATGAAAACTGAAGACAAAAAAAAAAGATTGTATAGAAGTAGAGCACTTTCAAGCATACTCTTAGGCTCAAGTACTAAAAGGGAGGTTGGGAGGGGAGGAGGCAAGCATCACCTGAACTTCACTTTATTTGGAACTGGACACAAGATGGTAAAACACACATATAAAGAGTATGGTGTATAAATACATTACATTAAATAGGGAAACAGGGGAAATCAGGGAGGAAGGAAAGGGTAGAGAAAGAGGGGAAAGGTAATTCTATAGAAGTTATTAGTCATGAGCCAAACAAGACATATGTTTGGGGTAGATGGAAAACTGTAAAGAAGGGTTTTAAGAGAAATCATGAAAAGGTAGGAACTTTTGATTGAGGCACAGGAAGGCAAGGAGGAGGATATAAAGAACATATATATATATTCTTCAATATAAAGAAGGGGGCAAAGAGAGGAGAAAATCTAAAAGAACAAGATGGAGGGAGATATATAAAAATAAAGGTTTTATACAAAGAAATTAAATGCAGCTAAGACTATAAGGAATACAGTTAAGTGGGAAAAGAAATCTTCCCAGTCAACTTCTATCATAAAGGCAACATATCCAAGATATATAGGAAATTATTCAAATTAATAAGAATAAGAGCAATTCTATAATTGAGAGATAGTCATATCAACAGGTAGTTTTCAAGGTAAAAAACAAAAAAAGAAACAAATCTAAGCTACTGAAAGCCATAGGGGAAAAAAGGCTGTTTTTTTTAACATCACTAATAATAAGAGAAATGCAAATTACAAGGACACAGGACAACACATGAGACTTGACTACAGAGCCCATCTCACTGTCACTGTCATATCTAAACTAGCAGACAAATTAATCAAACAAGAGCTAAAATAAGGAAAGGTGGCAACATCTTTATTCTATACTATTGCCCAAACTTGCTGCTTTTATTGTATTTATCTGTCAGCACCGAAGTAAAACAATATTCCTCTGGTTTTCCCCCATGCATTCTGGCCTTTTGATAGCTCACTGTCTCCCTAACATGTATAAAGGTTGTGAATGGCAGTTAGCTTGTTAAAAAATCATTTTCTACTGAAGTCTTTTGTCTTTACATCATCATAGCTTCCTTTCAATATCTTTCACTCTCTCCTTCCCTGTGAATCATCCCAGATAGCAAACTGTATTTTTGAAAGAGAAAAAAAATACAAAAAAGCAGAGGAAAGGGTCAACATAACTGACAAATATATTGAAAAGGTGTGAAAATGTACAATGTGCAACATTTGTGCATCTCCCATTTTCTCTTATCTCTTCTTTTGAACTATACTCATCCTTTATAATTCTGCAACTGTCACTTTTGATTTTTATGCGTGTGGTTATCCTTTCCAGTTGCATTGTTGTAGTTACTGTATGTACTGTTTTCTTGTCTCTCCTTACTTCACTCTGTATCAGTTCATATTGACCTTTCCATGCTACATCACATTTATTATTTCTTATAGCAGAGATGTCAACCTCCCAAATTTCCTAAGTATGACCCGAACCAGAATAAAATGTAATTGGGAAATAATTTAACAAAATATATCAAAATACAATACACTACAGATAATGTTATTTTGTGGTTTTCTAAGTCACTTTTACCCATAGGGATCCGTTTCCATTTGAGGGTTTAAGACCACTGTCTTACAGCACAGTAATAATATTTAATTACATTCATGTACATAAGTTATTTAGCCATTCCTTAAACTATGGACGTCTATTTTATTTGCAATTCTTTGTTATCACAAAAGTGCTGCCATAAATATTTCATTGTATATAGGAGCTTTCTTCTTATCACTGGCCTCCTTGGCTATAATGGCAAACAGTACTTTTTGGCTTGCTTCAGTTATTTAACTGCCTTTGAGATTTACCTTTGACTGTGTCAAGTCTTTGTTGGAGACAGTATACATTGTATTGCCCTTAATAGGCCTAAGGAAATTCGGAGACCTTCCCTGCCCTTAATAGGCCTAATGTTATCACATGGAGCCGATGGTGGGAGGAGATTGCCAAAAGAGAGGAAGAGGAAGAGTGGAACAGGAAGGAGCAGAGCAGAGAAAAGCTCAAGCACGCCCTGTGATCAAGCAGAACTGAGAGGGAGAATGTTTGTGATGTTGACACTCTGTCTGTTCTGTCTGTGTTGATGTTACTTTGTCAGAAAGAAGCACTATCTGTTGAAAGAGGACTTTACTGCTGTTTACAGAAGCCCTGAAAGAAGATTTTACTGCTGTTTACAGAAGTCCTGAAAGAGGGCTTTACTGCTGTTTACAGAAATCCTGGACTTTACTGTTGATTTCTGTTTGACTTCTCAGACAGAAGCTCTGTCTGTTAGTTTTTGTTACTTTGTCAGACAAAGTGAATTGAAATGATAGTGCCGGCAATGTGTGTAAATACTGTTGTAGCTCCGTTAAGCGTTGTCTTCCTAGAAACAGCAACTTTGAGGACCTTGGAGGGGGAACAGTAAGTGAGATGTAGAACCAGAGCAGAGAGTTGCCCATGTGTGAGAGTCATGGGAGTCCAGGCAAAAGCCGGGAGAATTGCCTACCTGTGAATCCAGGCAAGAGCTGGGAGGAGTCAGCCTGTGGAAGAGGAGCCATGGAGTTTGGAACTTAGCCTTGAGTTAAGATGAAAGAGGACTTTACTTGGGTACTCTATATTGACTGATGATACTGTAACTTACTGTGACCTAGGGGTAGATAGTGTTTGTAATTTCTACATATCCTTAAGGATCACTGGCTTAAGGATGATTACTTCATTAGGATGATTTGGAAGCCAGTCTACAGTCAAGATGAAAGAAGACTTTACTTCAGTATTCTATATTGATTGAGGAAATTGTGACTTACTGAATGATATGTTTTGTTCAAGACTATGTGGCCACCTTAGTAATAAGTTATGTTATATTGTTGTGAATGTTATGCTTTAGTTTCTTGAATGTTTTGCTTTAGTTTATTGCTGAATAGAGAGTTCACTATACTATGTGATTAGATCCTTAAAGTTATTCACAGCAATAGTCCTCAGGAGACCTGCTTGTGATTGGCTTTACATTGGTTTATAAAACTAGTGAGGAATCTCTGGGTATGGATATTTTAGTTACCTTATTTGCATAATTAAAAACTTCTTTCCAAAATGATTATACTGATTCTTAGCTCCAACAAAACCAGTGCCTGTTTTCCTAGACTCACCCTAAACGGACTAGCTTTTGTCAACTTTGCCAATTTGCAGAATGTGAGGTAAAACCTCAGGATTGGTTAGGTTTAGAAGTTCTCTTATTACTGATGATTTGGAACTTTATTACATGTGATTATTAACATTTTGCTTTTTTTTTTTTTTTGCTTTTTGGAGGGGGGAAAACAGGGCATTTGGGGTTAAGTGACTTTTCCAAGGTCACATGGCTAGTAAGTGTTAAGTGTCTGAGGCTGGATTTGAACTCAGGTCCTTTTGACTCCAGGGCCAGTGCTCTGTTCACTGTGCCATCAAGCCACCCCTGCTCTTCTTCTTTTAGGAAGTGTTCATGGCCTTTCACCATTGCAGCTGTGGTTTAACGAAAATAGCAATGGCTTCTGATTCAGTGGATTTGTGTTCTAGATATTACATGGTATGGCTGTGCAATGCATCACAAGCTGTCTAACACCTCTAGGCTAACACTTCTTCATCTTTAAATAGGGATAATCTGTCTTATTTATTTATCTCCCAGGTTTAATGTGAGGAAAGTCATTTTAACCCCCTATTGTTAAAAAAAATGTCAATTGTTTTAGTCTCCATGGCAATTTCTGGTCCATTATCTCATTTAATCTTCCTAATAACTGAGATGGGTAGAGTGGGTGATACCCACATTGTAGAGAGGTGGAAAGAGAGTTAGATCATAGAAATGAATCACATGTAGCCAACAAATTAGTTTTAGAGTCAGGATTAGAGCATAACTTTTCTGATTTGTAATCCAGTGCCACAGAACAGAAATGGGAAGATGAGCATAGTTCATGTAATTCTAAACGATCTCAACTTGTCAGTCATTTTGCTGTCATTTGCAGTCTCTAGACATACAAATCAGTATGATTGCTAAAGCAATTAAAAGCCATCAAAATGATGTATGCATGTAGACACAGTCTTTATGTTTCATTCATTATTTTATTATACAAATGAGAAAATAAGCAAACTGGAAGATGCTTGGAGGGAAATTCAGGAAATAGGATTCTAATATCACTCATTCTACAAACAAACATTTATTTGGCACCTAATGCCTACAAAAACCTCTTAACTAGATACTAAATATTATTAAGCACCTATTTTGGCCCCAACACTGTGCTAGGTGTTGTAGACAGATGCAAAGAAGTAAAAGGCCATGATTCTACCCTGCAGTGTCTTATAAATTAGTTAATTATATGAACCTAACTCAATTGATTCTTATTTTAGGATTTAATCCACTACTTTTGTTTCTACACACATATGAAAATAAACAGATGGAATTAGTCAACCAATTTGTTGGACTTTTGCAAACCAGTTGATGGAGATGTGAAGAAATGAGAAATTTACTAAATTGTTTTTAGGATGGCAGACTTACGCTAGACATTTGGAAAACAAAACAGCAACATGTCAAGAATCACAAAAGTGATCATACCTTTCAATCCAGTGATTCTGAACAATTGCTAGTATTCTATCCAGAAATCAACATTAAAAGGGGGGAAGAACCCATCTCTTAAAAATATTCATAGTGAGGGGCGGCTAGGTGGGCAGTGGAGCGCCAGCCCTGGAGTCAGAAGGACCTGAGTTCTGAGTCGGCCTCTTAATCCACTTAATCCACACTTAATCCACACAAACAAAAACCTAGCCATGTAACCTTGGGCAAGTTACTTAACCCCAATTGCCCTAAAGGGGTGGCTAGGTGGCACAGTGAGTAAGAGCGCCGGCCTCGGAGTTGGGATGACCCGAGATCAGATCTGGCCTCAGAAAATGAGCACCCACACATAAACAATGACTAGCCATGTAACCTTGAGCAAGTTACTTAACCCCAATTGCTTTAAAAAAAATATTCATAGTGCCTCTACTTGTAATATGACAAAATTGAAAAAAAATTGGCCAACAACTAGAGAATGACTGAATAAACTAGAGTATCTTAATGTAAACACATTCGAGTGATTCTGAAATTCTGCAGATTATGATCCAAACTCCATTTCCTACCTTCCACTACCTGATTCTCTAGTCCCGTCCCTTTCAACCATCCCACACCAGAATTCTATACCACTCAGCCCTTTCACTGTACCCTGTGGGGTATCTGTTCCACGGGCAACGCATTTCTCTTTATCCTATTTTTTTCCCTCTCCCATTCCCTTTCTATACAAGCTATCACTAAAACTTGGCTCCCCCCAGATAACACAACCTTCCTAGTCATCCTTTCCAGTACTGACTGAAACCACTCTGTCTCCTTAGCTCACTGTTTGAAGAGGGGAGTTGGAAAACTCATTGCTCTACCTTGCTACTTCCAGGTTCTCCATCTATGTCTATCACTAAGTAATCTCTCCTCATTTGAGGTTCATGCTTTTCACATCTACCATCCAATTAAAATCCTGGTAGCTCTTATCCACAGACTTCCAGGTGACTCCCTCCCTTCCTCAATAAATTTCGTTCATGCCTCATAATTGTTCTCTCCTACCCAACTCCTACCCTAAAACTTGGGGTAAACATACATAAAGATGGTTATATTATCTTGATCTTATTATCACCCGTAAGTGTATTACCTCCATGTTCAACAATTTCAAAATCCACTTATCCAACAAACTGTAATCTATTTCTGGGTGTTTGACCCCCTCCTCTGCCTTTCCTTACAAAAATTCTATTCTTTTTCTTTTTTTCTTTTTTGACTGAGGGTAAGGTAGGGCAATTGGGGTTAAGTGACTTGCCCAAAGTCACACGGATAGTTTTTGTGTTAAGTGTCAGAGGTTGTATTTGAACTCAGGTCCTCCTGACTCCAGGGCTGGTGCTCAATTCACTGTGCCACCTAGCTGCCCCTTCTACTATTTTTTCTATATGGTGACTTCTAATCCTTGACCCCTTACTTCTTTCCTAGGGCATCTCCCCTGCATGAACTAGTTTTTCCTCTTTTCCCCATCTTGACTCTTGGTGAACCAACTGAACTCTATATTGTCTTCTTCTCTTGAATTCCTAGCCCCTTTACATTTTGCTTATTATGCCCTGCAAACCTCAGTCTTGGATCACTCCTACCATTTGCCACCTTTGTTTCTATACACAGAATATATTCTGAATGAAGTTGGAGAAAATTTACAACCTTTCTAAATTGGTCTATGACAAATTTATGTTACATAGTTTCAACTGGGCTTTCACTGCCTTCACTATCTCACTATCTATTTATTTCTACTTACCACAGTGTCTCTTCCCAGCTTAAAATCTCCCAGGCTCCTTCTCTTCCACTCCTCTCTCCTCAGCTCAGAACCTTGTCTCATATTTTACGGAAAGACTGAGGCCCCTCAACATGAGCTCCCTCTTCATCCTTCTATCCCAATCCCCTACCTCTCATATGCCTTTGTGTAACTCTTTCCTCTTTCACCCCTGTCACACATGATGAGCCAGGAACTTAATGAATGTTTACTGATTGATGAGAAAATAATTTTCTTCTCATATGTTAAGTTCAACTTTTGACCCAATAAACTTTTTAGGAAGTTTTTTCTAGCATTGAGCAAAAATCTGACTCTGAAACTTTTACCCAGCGCTCCTGGCTTTGCCTCTTGGGGCTTAGCATAACAAGACTAATCTTCCTTCCACATGACAACCAGCCCTTTCAGTGCTTTCAGACAGCTATTGTGTCCCCTCTGACTTATCTAATGTAAATTCAAAGATTTTTGTCAATAACCTTCCTAAAATGTGATAATATATAACTGAACATAAATACTCCAGATGTGGTCTGACCACATGTAATGGAATGTGGAACATTGCCATCTTTTGGGGGATATCATGCTTCAATAAATGAAAATGTATGTCATTAACTTTTTTTTGTTCCTATGTCAAACTGATGCCTTGTTTTCTGTTTATTGACTAGTAACTCCATCTCCCCAGGACATGTAAATTATTGCCCTCTTTTATCTTATATTTGTGTGCTTGATTCTTCTAAACCACAGAATGTTACATTTCTCCATATTAAATTTCATCAAATTAGATTAATTCATTATTCTGACTTCTGAAATCTTTGGGGATTCTGTCATTTAATGTGTTAGCTGTGCTTTCAAGATTCACATTATCTATAATTTTAATTGTCATAACTTCTATGCCTTCACTGTCACTGATTAAAAATATTGCACAGAACAAGGACAAGGACCCTGTGGTACTCCAATAGAGACTTCATCTTTTCAGAGTAAAACTAATCAATTCTATGATTTTAGTCACACAAATCTTTCAATAGCTACCCAACTTTAGTTACCAATGATTTATTAATTGCCAAAACTAATGGTCTTTTTAAAGTCCTCGTCTTTCTTGATTTCCCCTTCAGCTTTTGGCATTGTCAGTCACCCCCTTCTTCTTGATACTCTGTTTTCTTTAGGTTTTTGTAACACTGCTTTCTCCTTGTTTTCTTCCTATTTATTGGATTCTTTTTTCTGTCTCCTTTGCTGATCTTTGTCTAGGTCACTCTAATTAACCCTAAGGCTCTATCCTGAGCCCTATTTGCTTCTCCATCTCTACTATGTTACTTGATAATCTCATCACTTACCAGAGATTTAAGTATTATCTCTATGTTGACAGTTATCAGATCTATTTATCCATTCCTCACCTCTCAGCTGACTTCCAGTTTTGCATCTCTGACTACCTATAGGATACACCAAACTAGTATCTTAAACTCAACATGTTTAAAACTGAACTCCCTATGTCTGTCCTCCAAACCACTTCTTCCTAACTTCCCTATACTTTTAAGAGCACTGCCATCCCGAAGTCACCCAGTCTCACAACCTTGGTATCATCCTTGATTTCTCACTGTCTCTCACTTCCCCATATTCAATCATTTGTCAAGTCATGTCATTTCTACTTTGTAATAACATCCTCATATACATTTCCCCGCCTCCCATCCCTCCCTTCCTCTGATGCTACTACCACCATGCTAGAGGCTATTATCACCTTAAGACTATAGTAGTGCAATAGCCTTTGGTTGGTCTCCCTTCCTCAAGTCTCTCCTTACCTCAGTTCATCATTCATGCTGCTCTCAAGCTGACCTTCCTGCTATAAGTCTGACCCCTCACCCTCAGCCAATTTCAATGGTCTGTTCAGGAGATCATTCATACATACATACATACATACATCCATACATACATACATACATATATGCATGCTTTACTACAGGAAAGTTTTATGGGGGAAAATTATGATAGAGCCCAAAAATGAATATAAAAAATGATAAACATATTTTGTGAGATCACAAAACAACAATTAATACCAGGAATAGAGATAAGTAATAATGATTTACTGGATAAGAAGAGGATCAAAGAACAAATCATGGCATGTTATTAAAGCATCTCTCAAAGGAAAAAATATTCTAACATTCTACATAGAGATATGTATGTACAAACATACATACCACAAAATAGAAGATTAAAGAAATTAGTATACACATTTAAAAAAAATCAACAAATAACAAAAGCTAAAAAACAGCAATCTTGAAAACCAGAGGACTAGATAACATGGAAAACAAACAAAAATGCTAAAAGGTGCTTCTTTGAAAAGCCTAACAAAATCCTGATCCAGGAAGACAGAGAAAAATAGAATTACTAAAATAAAAGAAGAAATAAAAAGAATTATTGGAATTTACCGTGCAATATTATATGCTACTGAAACAATATTTTAAATTGAGGATTACCTATAGAAATGTAAAATACAGAGGTTATCAGAACACGAAACAGAAATCCTGAACAGCCCAAACACAGAAAATTAAAGTGAACAAGCAATGAATAAAATGGGGGGGGGGAATCATCCAAAAGCATTTATAGGTTAATATTATCAAACATTTAAGGTACTACTTATACTTGCAGAATAAAAAAGAGAATAGTTAGACCAATATCACTAATGGATGCAAAAGCAAAATTTAAACAAATTCTAGGCAAAAGGAAAAAGGCAAAATTCTAGGTAGAAATTATTCACTATAACTATGTTACACTTTTACTGGGACATTAAGAATGATAGTATAAGAAAAATCAACATAATTTACTTCCCTACTGTTATTTGACCTAGCTCTAAATATAGCAGCTATAGAAAACAGGAGAGAGAAATTAAAAGGAGTTAGTGGATGGAAGGAGTGGGAGAGCATAAGATTTTGAATGAAGGGAAGTTTGTTACCTATGGAACTGTCATTCTACAGGGCACAGGAGAAGTCAGGTGATGTTTGGTTGGAATTTTGAGGTAGGAGGACTGAGAGGGAGAGATGGGAAATGGGGTTTGGATAAAGACCTATAGAGTTTTGGAATCACTTGTATGTGAAGGGGTTGACAACGTATGAGAATGCTATCACTTGAGTGAGGGCACCACTCATATCCCCAAAAAGGTTGGATGGGTTGGAGGCAAATATAGTGTGAGACTGGAAGCACACTGTCAAATGGTCACATGGGAAGCATTGCTTCACTGCTCCTCTTCCCTCTGAAGAATGGAGATTGGGCAGGAAATGAAATCACAGGAGAAAAATCAGCTTTCCTCTTCCTAATCCAAAGAGACAGGCAAAGCAGCAGAGAGAAGGCTTGAGCTCAGAGGCAAGGTTCATACTCTTTGCACCAAAAATTCTCCATATTTGGGTTGGGAGATGAGCCTGGCAGCAGGAGGGAGAAGTTGCCTGGCTCCCTGCCACCTTCCCTTAGAGGATCTATTATGCAGCAAGAGATGGAAGGCTCGAGGTAGGTACACATTCAGAGGAAGTTTGTATAATAATAACAACAATATCATAACATTAGCCTTCGTAGATGAGCTGCTTTGAATTTGTTCATGCATATTTTTTTTATTTTACGTTATTAATAATTTACACAAACAAATTTAAAGTAGCTCAGATAGGAAGGGAAACTTTAATGGGAAAATACTTCTATGCATCAAGTATCTCTGATAAAAATGTATTATTGAAGGTATGTGTATGTATTTATATATGTATATATTCAACGTTCTATTGACTCAGTGACCCACTGTTTTCAGCCTTGCTTGTCAATGAGTGTTAGGGGAGGCTCTCATGGGGAAGGCAACACTGACTCTGCAGCTTTTTGTATTACCTGCCCTTTGGCACACACCCATATCTGTGATGTCTACACCCGTACCTGCAAACTGTCTCATACTTGTTACCTTGGGAAGGAACTGCAAGGGCCCAACCTTTTTTTGCTGATGTGGACCTATTCGAATTGTCTTTATCTCATTACAAAAGTTACCAATAAAAGACAATCCCACCTTGAAGCTTTGACCTAAAAGTTTGGCTAAAGGAGGCAGACTAGGTGATATATAAATTCATATTGTTTATTCCCTTAAAGCTAGACAAAGCTAGCAAGCTTGTACATACACGGAGCCAAAACCTAAGTACTGACTGCCTGATACAAGATTGACAAAGTCTGTACATGTTTTAGGACAATATCAGGATGTCTGTCTCCTTCAGGTTTATGGAAGGAGTGCGAATTTATATATATTGTCTTGTAAACATACAATATTTATATTTTATATATTTGTAATATCTGTAATATATATGTAAACATATAATATTTATATCTATATATATTGTCTTGTAAACATATAATATATGTTTACAAGACAATTGACAGAGTAGTGTCAGCTGGAAATTACAATCCCAGGATACCCGAGTTTTACCCCATATGGTATATATGCCGCCAAGATAGGAGAAATCTCACTATAATAACTGCAGACATCCTGTCATAAATGGGAGAATACCCATTGTCGACCTTATCTGTTCTTTCAAGTTACTAACACAGGAAAGGGCATTTTTAGAGCAAAGCAAAGGAGTTTGATTGATTAGGTCAGGCTTTGGCTCTTATTGAGGTCCAAAAAATGATATTAAATGATTATCAAAGCCATCTCTGATCTCCAGCAATCAGTCAGTAAGAGTATTGCTACCCTGAAGTACTTGTAATAAAATCCTTTAATTCACTTTGTACAGAATTTTACTTCATTAATCAGGGGTAAAAGATGAAACAAGGAATTTTCCTTTCAACAAATATAGAAAGATGGACAGACACATAGATAGATAAACAGATGGTTGGATGGATAAATAGACGGATAGTAGTCACATGGTTCTATGATCTCAATTGATTTAGAAGTTCCATCTAATGATACAGATTACTCCCTATCCACACCTGCCCAACCTGTGTGGCTCTTGTTCAAGTCCTCTCACCAGTTTGGCTCAGATGATTTGGACAATATGCTAAAGGCTTCCTGGCTTTCTCCTAATATCATAAGGGTAACAAGAGAATATGATACAAGACTAAAGATCTATTCCTCAAGATTAAGTCCACTCTTCAAAGGTAAGTGAAGACAGAATATTAAGTTAAAAAATAAGGCATTTTAATAATTATATGAAGAATATCAAATTACTAACAATAAGAGAAAAGCAAAGTGAAACAGCTCTGAGATTTCCATCTTCCAAGTTTTATTGAAGGGGTGGCCAATTGGAGAAGTTTGTATAATATTACCTAAAGGTATGGCTTCCTTAAAGCAAAATATGGTCAAATGTAGCTGAAAACTGCTGGGAACTGACCCCTCCCTTCACTGTTTGGCAAAGCAGAAGAAATGCAAAGAGTCTTTTTAAATAGCCTTTCTAACTAGAGGAGGACATATTAGTAGCAGCTGTGTAAATTCAGGGAGAGAGAAGGAATAGTTGATTACAGGAGCTAAGGGGAAATGGCGGCAGCCCTTTGGAAAGAGAAGTTCTTGGGCAACAGGAAACTTGGAAGCAGCACCATGCAAATTTGGAAGCAAGAATTGGGCTTTTTTGTTGGGGGCAGTGGAGGAGGGGAGGAAGGGAATCCTTTCTTTATATTCTCAAAGCTTATCACAGTGCCTTGTACTTCTGAGGAACTGAATAAATACTTATTGACAGACCATTCATTCACTGGAAAAAAACAAACACTAAGAACCAGCAGTGGCCTTGCCCCCATCCTTTACTAGATCTCTATAGATTCCCTAAACACCAAATACAAGAACAGTACTGGTTTAGGGGTTTTCCCAGTTTATATTTACAAAAAGGCATGAGTAATAGAATATAAGCAGTTTGGTGGCGAACATTAGAACAGAAATGAACATCATGAAGCATTTTCTCTCACTAAGGGAAGCAGCACAGCCTCAGAACCTGGAAGACCTGAGCCCAGCAACTGACTTGGACACATCAACTGTGGGACCTTGGGTAAATCATTTAAGCTCTCAGGCCTCTAGACAACTCTCTAAGACTCTTAACTCCTTAAAACTGTTAAGTTACATGGAAGGTACTGAGTGGCATTGGTAAAAGTTCCCTCATCTGAGAAATCCGTACACTAATACAATTCTAGTTCTGGTCCATATCTCTGTCCTATTATTCTTCTTATAAGGAGAAGAGGGAAAGGGAGTGTTTATATAGCACCTACTATAATACTATCACTCTTAGAGGAGGGTTTATATGACTGGGAGGAAACAAATAAAATAGGGGAAATATTCAGACATTTCAACAATGGGAAGTTATTTACAAATGCCATTATTAACATTTCCCCCCAAGGTTTAGAAAAGTAGAATACAATACACTTTTTGTTTTTCTTTTTCTTTCAGTGATGATTCAGAATGTCTAAGCCAGGGAAGACATGCAGAAAGGATTAAATGAATTTGATTGATAAGCACTATATTCATTTCTGTGTTGACAAACAATAAAACTTGACAGCATAAAATTATTGTTATTACTATCATATAGCCATCTGGAATTTGCTTTATAAAAAATGTCTAGTGGCAGGGGTGAAAAGAATGGAATATGGTACCTACTGTGTGCCAGGCACTGTGCTAAAAAAACGTATTACTATATTTGATCCACATGACCAGGTAAGGTAAGTGCTGTTAATCATCTCCATTTTATACTTGAGGTAGCCCACAGAGGTTGAATGAATTGCCTTGGGTCACAAAGCTAGCAAGTGTCTTGTGTCAAGTGTCAAGTCTTCCTAACTCTGGGCACAGTATTCTATCTACTGTGCCACTGCACTACCTCAAGTAACTTATAAAAGGGGTCCTTGGTAATAGAGTGAGCAGGAGGTCAATATTATTAGATCTAAGCAGCAGATTTGGTATGGATTGCACAGTGAACCAAAAGTTTACTAATTGTCTTTGCAACATTCATCCAACTAGTCAAAAGAGTCTCCCAGTTAACTCTGTCATGCTATATTTGTCACTACTAACAGTTGAACATACTTTGTTAGTCAATGCTCATTTTTTAAGTGTCCACAATAAGCCAGATACCAGGCCAAGACCTGGGGATACAAAAAAGGCAACCCCCCCAAAAAACAAACAGCTCCTGTTCTCAAGTAACTCAGTCTAATGGGGAAGATAGCATGCAGATAGCTAGGTACAGACAAACTATGTAGAGGATAAATTGGAATTCATCTCAGAGGCAAGGTACTAAGATCAAGGAGAACTGGGAAAAGATTCTTGTAGGAAGTAAGATTAGCTGAGATTTAAATGAAGCCAGGGAAGTGAGGAAGTGGAGATGAGAGTAAAAGAATGGAAATGTAGGAAGGGATCAGGTGATGAAGGGCTTTCAAAGCCAAAAAGAGGATTTTTCTCTTGCATTCTAGAAGTAATACAGTCACTGGTGTTTATTCATTAAAGAGGTGACAGGATCAGATATGTGCTTACTGATGATTAATGTGACAGCTGAGTGGTGGATAGACCAGAGGAAGAAACAGGATGAAGGGGGATCAGCCAGGAGGCTATTGCAGTGGTCAGGTGAAAGGTGATGACAACCTGAACCAGGGTAATGGCAGTGTGGGAGGAAAGGAAGAGAAAGATACAAGACATATGAAGCAGATAGCAGAGAAAGGCATCTAAGTGAGGGGAGAAGAAGGAACTCAGAAGACGGCCTCTGGTTTTTATAGTGAAATATGACGAAAGGTTCTCATCTGAGAGGGTAGGGTATGGGGAACTTTGGGGATGTATGAGGAGAGATGAACATGTTTGGGAAAGCATCTGTGGTGAGTGGGTTAGTGAACTGATTAGGGAGGTATAAATGGATTGCCTTGCAATAGTGAGGGACCAGTTAAGTTATGTAACACAAATTTGTACAGAATCTTAATGAATCTTTCATTATTCTCTCTAGTTTCTTTCAGCAGCATGAGAGCAGAAGCAAAGTGAACAAATCCAAGGCTGCATTTAAAAAATTTTTCTTTTTATCCTTTATTTATCTATTTTAGTTTTCAACATTTGTTTCCACAATATTGTGAGTAACAAATTTTCTCCCCAGCTTTCCCCTACACCCACCCCAAGGTAGCAGGACTACTGAATACTCCTTCCAATCTGCTCTCTTATATCATCTGCCATCCTCCCCACCAACTTTCTAGTAGGGAAAGATGGATTTCTATACCCCAGTGCCTATATACCTTATTTCCCAGTTGCATGTAAAGAAACAATTTTTTAACATTTGTTTTGGAAACTTTGATTTCCAGATTCTTTCCCTTCTTCCTTCATCACCCACCCCCACTGAGACAACAAGCAATTCAATATAGGTTGCACATGTGTAGTTACTTTAAAAAGTTTCCATAGTAGTTATATTGTGAAAGACTAACTATATATTTCCCTCTATCCTATCCTGCCACCCCCACTTATTCTATTTTCTCCTTCGACCCTACCCCTTTTCAAAAGTGTTTGCTTCTAACTACCCTCTCCCCCAATCTGCCCTCCCTTCCATTACCTCCCCCTGCTTTCCTGTAGTGTAAAAACCCCATTTGAATGTGCATGTTATTCCCTCCTTAAGCCAAATACAATGAGAATAAGTTTGACCCATTCCCTTTCTCCTTACTGTTCTTCCCCTCCATTGTAACATTTTTCTCTTGCCTCTTTTATATGAGAAAATTTCCCGTTTTCTATCTCTTCCTTTCTCCTTCTCCCAATATATTCTTCTCTCATCTCTTAATTTTATTTTTTAGATATCGCCCCTTCCTATCTAACTGATCATGTGCCCTCTATGTAAACAGGTACACATATATACACACACTCACATAAGTATTTATACACACAAACACCCTCCTATACATACATATATGCATGTATACATATATACATATATGTACACAAACAAAAGTATTCCCTTCAACTATCCTCATATTGAGAAAAATTCTCATGAGTTACAATGATCGTTTTTCCCTGTAGTAGTTCAACTTTAATAAGTTCCTTGTGATTTCTTTTTCCTGTTTACCTTCTCATGCTTCTCTTGCTTCTTGTATTTGAAAGTCAGATTTTCTGTTCAGCTCTGGTTTTTTCATCAAAAATACTTCAAAGTCTTCTATCTCATTGAATGACCATATTTTCCCTTTAAACATTATACTCAGTTTTGCTGGATAGGTGACTCTTGGTTTTAATCCTAACTCCTTTGACCTCCAGAATGTCATATTCCAAGCCCTTTGATCCTTTAACGTAGAAGCTGCTGGATATTGTACTATCCTGGTTGTATATCCACAGTATTCAAATTGTTTCTTCCTGACTGCTTGCAGTATTTTCTCCTTGACCTGGGAACTCTGGAATTTGGCTATAATATTCCTTAGGAGCTTTCTTTTTGAGATTATTTTCAAAAGGCAATAGGTGAATTCTTTCAATTTCTATTTTGCCCTCTGGCTCTAGAATATCTGGGCAATTTTCCTCGAGAGTTTTGTGAAGGATGCTTTCTAGGCTCTTTTTTAATCATGGTTTTCAGTTAGTCCAATAATTTTAAAATTATCTCTCCTGGATCTATTTTCCAGTTCACTGGTTTTTCCAATGAGATATTTCACATTGCCTTCTATTATTTCATTTGTTTGGATCTGTTTAATAGTATCATGATTTATAAAGTCATTAGCTTCCATTTGCTCCAATCTAATTTTGAAGAAGTTATTCTCTTCAGTGAGTTTTTGAAATTCCTTTTCTATCTGGCCAATTTGGCTTTTTAAGGCTCCTCTGCCATGCTCTTCTGTCTCTCAGTTCCAACAGGGTTCCCTACTGACCTTTTACTTTGTCTTTGGTGTTTGTGGGTTGAGAAGTCTGGAAACCACCACAGCTGCCAGTGTTTCACTCTCCTGAAGTCTGCTGTGGCCTGTCTGTGATGCTGGTTGGGACCACCTTGGGTCTGGGCCCACATGGCTCATTTGGGATTGCTTAGCCCCCAGCTTGGTACAATATACCCTTCCTGTCAGCCTGCCACGCTGCCTTTAGCAAGAGATTTGTTTCTGTCACTTTGTAGGTTCTGTAACTCTAAAATTTGTTTAGAGTTATATTTTATAGGTTTCAGAAATGGTTATTGTGGGAGCAAGTTCCTGCTTTTACTCCATCATCTTGGCTCTACCCCCCAAGGCTGCAATTTAACAGGATGAGATTTTTGATGAGATAAAGGGACTTGGGGAAAAAAAGAAAGTAACAGAAGGATCACCACAGGACAAATATGGGGAAAGTAAGAGAATGCAGTCAGTGTAAGGGTGATGGTCTCAGAAAGAATTGAGGGAAGAAGATGGTGGAGGTCAGAGTGAAGATGGAGGACAGTGTTTGGAGTTGCAAGGCAGAGGAAGAACAGTTACACAATAGATCAGGATGAGATGAAGGAGTATCAGAGCTTATGAAGATAAGTAGAAAAACCTTTGAGTGATCAAGGCAATGACTATCTCTATGTGTAGCTGTGGTGGAGTGGAGGATTAAGGCATGGGAAATGCATAAGTTGAGAGGTTAAGCTATTTGAGAGAGTATTAACCTCCCATATGAAGGCAAGAGTTAAGTTGGGATGACTGAACTCATTGAGGAAAGAAGAAGAGTGTCCTAGAGGTTGGTAAATAGCAAGAAATCTTTTTTTCCTTTTCCAATTTAATAAAATGGTCAAATGAGCTTCCCACTACCAAAACTTTACAAGAGGCAAAATCCCCAAAGTACAAGACTCATTTTCAGCTTCATCCTCTATGGAACAGAAGAAATCCTTCCATTATTATTGCGGGTTATACAGTTAATTCATCATGCAAAGCACAGAAAACACTCTAGTTTTAGAAATATCCTTTGAATATACATAATTTTGATGCATTCTTTCTATATCACATATATTGTTATTATAAGAAGTTTCCCACATGGCCAAAAAAACCCACCCCAAAACAGGACCTGGCTGTTCCAAGCAAATCCTTTTTTATAGGAATGAGTAAGATACTTTGCAAAAGACTGACACGACAGGGGTGGCTAGGTGGTGCAGTGAGTAAGAGCGCTGGCCCCAGGAGTTGGAGTCAGGAGGACCCAGGATTGGGTTACAGCCTCAGTTACATGACACCCACACACAAATGACTGGCTGTGTAACCTTGAGTAAGTTACTTAACCCCAATTGCTTTAAAAAAAAAAAGACTGACAAGACAATATATGGAACCCTGATTATTATTCAATATTCATTTGAGTCCACTTCTGGAATATATTTCATTCTTAAACTTAAAGAAAGAACAGTAAAATACAACATTTTATTTGAAATATTTATATTTAACATGATTTCTATGGTTTTATTATTCTTCCTATGTCTTCTTGGCAGATATCCATTTCTGTAAGGGGAAGACCCACTGGCATATAAAAATGGTAATGTCAGAAACAAGGGAATGAAAATAGGCTCACATCATAATAATTGAGTGGATTATGATAAAAAATGGAAATACTGTGCATTTAATAGAGGCACCTGATTAAAACTAGGAAACAAGCACTGAATTCAATGTTTCTACAAATGTAATATCCAGATGCTCTCCCTTCCTCCAAAAGTAAAACTACTGCAGAGAGCTTTTAAGACATTACCCTATAGGATAGGATGGCCCTACTTCTTTTTTCCAGTTTTATTTGAAGCAAACAATGATCAAAATATCTCTTGAGGTTTTTTAATGTAATTTGAACTGAAAAAAATACATATATAGAGGGAAATAGAATGAAATTAGTTACAGCATGATCAATGAGTCAACAGATGAAATGCATCACCTCTCACCATTTCCTAACATATTCTGCACTGATTTAGGGGGTTGAAGAATCATAATAAAGTTCAGTGATATCACAGATCCATTTAATTACCTTGGATGAGAGCTGTATGAGCATGCCATCTCCTGTATATGCCAATAAATTCCATGAGAACAGAGAGAATCTTAACACAGGGACTTTTTTTTTCATTCCATCCCTCAATATTTATTAAGTGCCTGTTATATGCTAGTACTACCAATGCAGATACAAAGAATGGAGCAGTCCTACTTTCAAGGAGTTTTATAGAGGATAGAATACTGGGCCTGAATCCAGGAATTTTAATTAGGGAGATAAGAAGTAGATCTATAGGAGTAGAAACAGGACTTCCACAGGGCTTCTGCTTCCACCTCTCCTAATTCATGTAAAAGGTGACTATGAAGAAACTTTGGAGCTACAGAAGCCACAAAATGACACAGGGAAGCTAACCTCCCACTGAGGACAGCCCAGCAGGAGAGCAGCAAGTGGCTGGGCAGCACAGGGCTCTGGGAGCCAACCCAGCCCCACATGAGCCCAAGGTTATAGCTCCAGGGCAGACCTGACCAACCACCAGCTGCAGGTACTTCAGTTCACCAGCAGCTGTGGAGGTTTCCAGAATTATTAACACATTGTTGCTAAGGCCAAAGTGAGAGGTCAGTGCAGTGTGGACTTTGGGAATTAGCAGTTGGGAGTGTGGCAGCTTTTGCCCACAGGGTAAAAAGCAGCTGAGGAGTTGCAGCCCTGCAGCCACAGCCACACATGGATGCTTCAGCTCTTGGCCTGAAGATTTTAGGGGGACCAAGCAACGAGTCTGAGGGCTAATTGATCTTGCTTTAACCTGCTTAGATCTGGATTGCCATCTAGGGTGGAGGTCCTGGGGTATGTGACCTCCTGATGGAGGCTTCAGAGAGGGCACCAACTAATATGGAAGCAAAGAAAACTTTCAAATACAAGAAGCAAGAGAAACATGATAAGATAAATAGGAAAAAGAAATTATAAGGAACTTATTAACGTTGAACTATTTACATTCCTACATGGAAAAATGATAATTGTAACTCATGAGACTTTTCTCAATATGAGGATAGTTGAAGGGAATACACACACACACACACACCCACACACACACACATCCATATGTATGTATAGGAAGGTGTATGTGTGTATAAATATATATATATATATATATATATATATGAGTTTGCATATGTGTGTACATGTATACATAGACAGAGAGCAAATGATGAGTTGAACAGGAAGGGATGATATCTAAAAAATTAAAATTAAGAGGTGAGAGAAGAATATACTGGGAGAAGGAGAAAGGAAGAGATAGAATAGGGCAAAGTATCTCATATGAAAGAGGCAAGAGAAAATTGTTGCTAAAAGGGAAAAATATTTTCCTGGAAGGGAAGAACAGGGAGATGAAAGTGAATGGGTCAACCTTACTCTCAATGACTTTGGCTTAAGGAGGGAATAACATATCCATTCAATTGGGTATCTTACCCTACTGGAAAATAGAGAGGTAGGGTATAAGAGGGGAGATGATAGAAGGGAGGGCAGACTGGGGGAGAAGGTAGTTAGAAGCAAGCATTTTTGAAAAGGGATAGGGTCAAAGGAGAAAATAGAATAAGTGGGGGGCGGGATAGGATGAAGGGAAATATAGCTAGTCTTTCACAATATAACTACTAAGGAAATGTTTTACATAACTACACATGTACAACCTATATTGAATTGCTTGTTTTCCTAGCGGTGGTGGGTGAGGAGGGAAGAAGGGAAAGACTCTGGAACTCAAAGTTTCAAAAACAAATGTTAAAAAATTTTTAAAAAATGCTTTTTACATGCAGCTGGGAAATAAGATATATAGGCACTGGGGTAAAAAAATCCATCTTGCCCTATTAGAAAGTTAATGGGGGGGGGGGTTACTGGGGGAGGATATAACAGAGAACAGATTGGGGGAGGGTTATTCAGTAGTCTCACTATTTTGGGGTAGGGGTAGGGGAAATATGGGGAGAAAAATTTGTAACTCAAAATCTTGTGGATCTGAATGTTGAAAACTAAAAATAAATAAATAAATTGGAAAAAAAAAAGAGTTCTACTATGGTATAAGGGTGGGGGTGGGGGGAAATATAAAAGGCTTGGAAGTTCTTTGAAGGGCTTTGAATGCCAAGTAGAGGATTTTCTTTCTTTTTTTTTTTAAGCAATTGGGGTTAACTAACTTGCTCAAGGTTACACAGCCAGTCATTATTTATGTGTGGGTGCTCATTTTCTGAGGCTGGGACTGATCCCTCATCATCCCGACACCAGGGCCAGTGCTCTAACTCACTGTGCCACCTAGCCGCCCCCAAGTGGAGGATTTTCAATTTGATCCTGGAAGTGCTAGGAAGTCACTGGAGTTTACTAAACAGGAAAGTGACACAGTTAGATCAGAACTTTAGGACAATCAATTTGACATCTGACTGAGGATGGACTGGAGTAAGGAGAGATTGGGGGAGGGAAACCAATGGGCAGTTAGTTAGCACTGCAGGAACACTCATCTTCCTGAGTTCAATTCTGATTTCAGGCACTTCACTAGCTGGGTGACCCTGGGCAAGTCAATTAATCTTGTCTGCCTCAGTTTCCTCATCTATACAATGAACTGGAGAAGGAAATGACAAACCACTCCAGAGTCTTTGCCATGAAAACCCCAAATGGGGTCACAGAATCCAATATGAGTGAAAATGACTGAACAACAACTACCAATGAACGAGTTATTATTGCAGTAGTTCAGGAATGAGGTGATGAGCAGTAGGGTGACAGAACTGTCAGATGAGAGAAATGTGTATAAATGAGAGTATAAATAAATGTTATGAAGGTAAAATCAATAGAACTTGCTATTGTATTGGATTTTAACGGTAAGAATGAGGATTTGAAGATGACACCTGGGTTGTGAGCCTGGGTGACTGGGAGGATGGTGGTACCCTACTTGGTAGTAGGAAAGATAGGAAGAGGAAAGGGTTGGGACAAAGAGTTAAGAATATAAAGAAGTTACATCAAAGGTGTAAGGAAGGGAGGCCACTAAGAGCACATGGTTACTCAATAGGTGTTTCATAACTGTATCAAGGAATTCATGCATGAAAAATATTAAAGGATACTGGACAAGTCGTTAAAGATACTTGCACACTTTAAAGAAACAGAACAAATGGAGGTTGTACTGTGTTCATCTTTCTCTAGTCATCAAAAGAAACACATGTTCAGGCTCTCTTTCACTTCTTCCCAGTATAAGAATGTGCCTTTCAAATGAGTAGAACGAAGTTAACTCTCTCCATCTTCCTCCTAGAGGCAAGGCAGCTAGGTGAAGCATGTTCTGGGGGTGGGTCAAGATGTTGGAGCAGGAAAACACGTTCTTCAAATCAATAGAAATGGTAAGAGATGGCTCTGTTCTTTATGGCTTATATATGACCATGCATTTGGGAAAGGAGTGGAAAACAGATTGCCCTCCCCCAAGTTTGTAATGCTATTCCTCACTTAAATTCCTTATTTATATTTCTCCACTATACAGTATTTAAAATCACAATCACCCAGAAAAGAGTTCTATTGATCTCAAGTGTTTTATAAAGAAGAACAATATTTTAAATGCCATTTGCTACAAGACCAGCCTTAATCTCCCAATTTAAACAGATTCTGGAACTCCTTTCATTTTCCAATTTGAGTTGAAATATTTGTTTGATTTTTGCAGTGTCAATTATTCACACAATGGAGTGCATATTGGTGTTTCATAGAGTGAGCACTTAATGACCCATTTCTATGAAGAAAACTTGAGCTTGATAAATTACAATGAGTAGTGGTTATATATGGAAAATTTTCAGCATTCATTATTCCCAAGTAAGAGGAAAATCTACATATTTTGACCAATTATAGCTACTATTTAAGCTGAGGAAAGTATCCATAATGGTGCATTTTTTAAGCAGGATTTTTGTTTTATTCAATACATCTTTCTACCAAATGCCCTTATTTTACATATCCACAAAAGACTGTGGAAGGGAAAGCTGTGGGAGAAACGAGCAACACTCTCATGTTGTACAATATTAAGGTTTATGATGAATTTCTTAAGAAGCATTATTAAATCATTTGGTCTATTCAAAGTACTCTTTTAATGATTAATTAATTGAAACAATCTTATGATGAGACAAGAATACTATAGCCACTTGAAGAAACTGAGACTCAAGATATGTTCAATTCTCAGGGGCATAACTACTTGGAGTGTGTGTGTGTGTGTGTGTGTGTGTGTGTGTGTGTATGCATGCATGTGCACATATGGAGGGGGGGTAATGAAGAAATGCCTATGAGAGCAGTTCAGCATCCACATGTGAACATGAAAGAGCCTTCCCCAGAGGGTTGGCTCTTTCATCATCCCCACCTCTTCTTCCTCCTTCTTTTGTTCCTCTTCTAGATGGCATAGTCAATGGAGCACTGAATCTGGTGTCAAAGACCAGTTTCAATCTGGTCTTAGATAGTTAACATCGATATGATTCTGGGTATGTCACTTAACCTTTCTGGACCTGAGTTTACTAATTGTTAAAATGAAAGGGCTGGTCTGGATGCCATCCAATATCCCTTCCAGCTTTAAATTTCTGACCCTGTGATCTTATCCGTCAGTATCAGCATCATTCTCAGCCCAAGCATTTTGTGAGCATTTTAGGGTTCACAAAACTAGTTTTCCACTCCTTATCACATTTGATCCCCACAACATGGAGCAGATGCTACATTTCTTTATTATATACATTTTACAAACGAGGAAACTGAAGATCAGAAAGAGATTCAGTTAGTCATCCATCACCACACAACTGGTAAAAGTCAACCTCTCCCAATGGTACCAGTCTGAAGCTTCTGCGGAATCTAAACACCCTGAGCCAACCCGCTCTCTGCCTCATATTGACAAACACTGCTTCTTTTCATTCAAGATTGGCAGTGTCAGAATAAAACTTTTAATAAGAAACTGTGGAGAAAATTTAAATAAAAAATAATATAGAGAAATAGATAACTGCCAAGTTGAAAGGGAGAGCACAAAAGGTCATTAAACCATCTATACTATTCCCATGGACCTATTCATACCCACAGATATGAGTCCTCTGTCTCAAAAGAAGAAGGCCCATATGTACAAAAATATTGAAAGTAGCTCTTTTCATAGTAGTTAAAACAAAAAACTAAAGGGATGCCTACCTAGTAGGGAAACAGCTAAAGAAATTTATGAATATAATGAAATATCACTGTGCTGTATGATAGTGAAGAAAATAGTTTCATAGGAAATATTTTTATAAACTGATTTAGAGCAAAGAGATCAGAACTAAGAGAATGATCTTCATGAGAATAATGTCATATAGAAAACAACTGTTATCCATGCAAAGCTAAACCAAGGTTAGAAAGGACCTAACCTAAAGTTCCCGTCCCAGTTCCTGCTACAGAAAGGTGATGCAATTAAAAAAGAAACAGAGACATTTTTATACATGGCCAATGTGGGAATTTGATTTGCTGGACAATGCATATTTATTATAAGTTTTATTTTTTCTTTCTTTTTTGCTTATTCAAGGTGGTGCTAGGAAGTCGAAGGGGAAAGCATAAATATTGGTAAAAATGTTAAAGAAAAAAACCAATAACAACAAATAATACAAAAGGTGATAGACACTTGAGAGGTCATGTAATCTAATGCCCTACCCCAAGGAAGGAATCCCTAACAAGTAATCATCTGGCATTTTAAAAGTTCTACAGCTCAAACTATTAGAACACTGGAAATTCTTTATATTGAGCCAAAAATCTCTTTCCCTGAAACTCTTATCCATACTCTACAAAGTCACACAAACACAAAGTCTAAACCCCACCATCACTACTCACCCCTCACCTCACCCCCACTGCCATGGAATAACCATCTGAAGGCAGTGATCAGATCTCCACCTATATTTCGTATTCAAATGGTTTTTCAAATGATCTTTCAAATGATTTTCCTATGACATAAGAACTCTCTATGTGTTACCTTTACCCTGTAATACCCTGTAACCATGATTTTCATGATCCTTTCAGTTCCAGCCCTAGGCAATCAAAGTACACTATATGTAACTCTATTTTTTGGAATAAGTTTTGAATAAAAGGAGATAACAGAAAAGGCAATACTAGAAAGAGTACATCAATTAAAACAAGTAAACAATTAAAAACAGGATCAGTTATTATGGGAAAAAACCAATCAACCCAATATTTTTTCCCCTCATTCTGCGCTTCAAATGTAATAAATTACAGCCTATTTAGATCACAGAATTTCAGGTATATAAAGTAAATTAAAGATAATTTGAACTAATTCCTTCATAAAAAATGGGTCATTTGCTCAAGATTACAGAACTAGTTAGTATGTAGTAGGACTAAGATTCTAATTTAGATCTTGTAGTACAATGCTTTACCTATAATACTATTATAATTATACAAATATTCTTTTTTAAAAAAAATACATAAATATTGGGGGCGGCTAGGTGGCGCAGTGAATAGAGCATCGGCCCTGGATTCAGAAGGACCTGAGTTCGGATCCAGCCTCAGACACTTAACGCACACACAAACAAAAACCTAGCCATGTGACCTTGGGCAAGTTACTTAACCCCAATTGTCCCCCAAAAAGCAAATAAATAAATAAATACACAAATATCTTGCTAATAATGAAAGTGAAAGTTCAGAAGTTTAACAAATATTTACTGAGCACCTACTCTGAAGTCAGCATTCTTCTAAACACTGTGGTAAAGTACCTATGAAGTATTCCTATAAAATAGGGATAGTAACAAAATAGTACCTATCTCATAGGAAGCTCTGGATTGTAAATGTGATAATGTACTTCTCTTTTTCTCTTTGGTTTTTAAAATATATATCAATTAATTTTTATTATTTCTCAATTACATGTAAACAAAACCTTTTACTATTTAAAAAAAAAGGTTTTGCGTTCCAAATTCTCTCCCTCCTTCTCTCCCCTCTCCCTCATTAAGAAGGCAAGTAATTTGATATTGGTTATCCATGTGTAGTCTTGCAAAACATTTCCATATTAGTCATGTTGCAAAAGAAAACACATACTAAAAACAAAAATGAAAACAGGAATAATAAAGTAAAAAAAGTATAATTCCATTAGTTCTTTCTCTGGAGGTGCAAAGCATTTTTTCATTGTAAGTTTTTCAGAATTGTCTTGGATCATTGTATTGCTGAGAATAGCTAAGTCAGATAACGTACTTTTTTTCTTTTTAAAGCAATTGGGGTTACGTAACTTGCTGAAGGTTGCACAGCTAGTTATTTATTTATTTGTGGGTGCTAATTTTCTGAAGCCAGAAGATCCTGGGTCCTCCCGACCCTGGGGTGGCACCAGATAATGTACTTTTAAACACAAAGTGTTGTTTAAACATCAATTCTCAATATTACTACATGGGCCCTTCCTCTCTTACAATTTATTGAAGGAGGGAAGACAGACATGTGAAAAAATTACAAGCCAATAAAATTAAGGGTCAAAATGCCTGGTATAGGCAAATTATTAAGAAGGGGAATAAAGCTTGTGAGCTAGAGTTGGTGAGAATTGTGTAGAAGAGAAGAGAGGATTTGAGATGTGCTTTGCAATTTGGACAGGGTTTGGCTAGGTATAGAAAAATGGGAAGAAATTTAAAGGTAGGAAGACTAGAAGTTAAGACAACTTGAGAATGACTTTAGATTGTTTTATCCAGGAGGCAAAAGTATGGAAAGGGAGAGAGTGACTGCTGGGCTAGGAGTCTTGAAGACCTGGGGTTCACATCCTAGCTCTGAAACAGTAGCTGTGCAGCCTTAAGCAAGTCACTCCACCTCTAGGTACCAGTGACTTAACAATGAAATCATGGACGACTTGTGATCTGTGAAAGGAGAAGAAATCCCCACACCAAAAATAAATAAATAAAAATAAAAATCACAAATTCTTTATGTATCCACATCGTGGGAACCATGACATGGGCTTCTGTGAATGTCTACGTGGGGAACAGTGGAAGATACAATTGCTATCCCTTGCTAATATGCACCCCTCCCACCCATTACTTTGTATTTAGCTGTCTGTTAAATGTATTTTGTACACACTTAATTATGTACACATTGTCTTCCCTTGCTATAATCTAAGTTCTTTGAGGTCAGAAACTGAATTTTGTTGTTGTCTTTCAATAGCCAGGGTCTAGTACAGTGTGCTTGATATACAGCATGCTCTTAGGAAATGCTTGTTGTTATGGCTTTTTTCATTGGCTGAAGCCACTGCTATAGTTGAGCAGATGCTTTTCAAGAGGCTGTGAAAACATCCCACTTCTTCTACATGTTCTGTTTCTATCGAGTCCAACCAACTTTTTCTACAGAGAAGGAAACCGAGGCCCAGGAAGTAAAGTTACTTGCTCTAGGTCACAGAGGATAGGATTAAAGCCCTAGTTTTCCACCTACAGAGCAGATGTTCTTTTCATTGCAATGCAACACTATATAATTGACAGAAGAGGATGACTTCATTCCTTTTTTTACTTTGCTGTTTATATTTGCCTTATGGTTAGTTCCAAATTTCTAGCACTTCTTTCAAGTTGGGACAATCTGTGGTATTAGCAAAATAGTCCTGGCTTGGTTTCAAAACAAAATAAAAACTAATTTTTAAGTAAAGTGACCCACAAAAGGGCAAAGGGCTTGAGAGTTATAATTCAGCCATGGCATTATCTACTGATATGATCAGGAATAATTTCATTTAAAATCGGGTGGAATTTGACATTCAGACAATCCCACTTGACAACAGGATTTTGAGGGAGGCAGGGTATGGTGTGGTAGAGGAAAGAGATTGGCAAGCCAAAGTCTTAATTTGTAATGCAAGTAAATCAAGGGAACAATTTTTTTTAAATCTAAATTCACTTTTATTGATAGACAAGTCACCATTGACTAAATTTTCTTCTAGTGTTAGCTGCCTGGCAACATTGTGCCATCTGGTAATGTGATGAATCTAAGGGAAACTCAATTAAAAAAAAATAGGGAATTCTCCTTCAGTTTGTGCCACACTTGTAACAAATGCGTTCTTTGGAACCTATTTTCAGCCCCAATCCTCCTCGCCTAATTAGTGTTCCAGGTGGGGACAATCAAATAAACTGGGAAGCTGGGAAATTACCTGGCACAGTGTGCCGTGCTTTGTCTTCACTTTGTATCACCATTTCCCCCCACACATTTGTGTTGGCCTCAAAAGAAATGTCAGATGGAAAATAAAAATCATCATGTTTAGCTATTTCTCTCTTTATCTATGCTGAAAATTGCAAGTAGAAGAAATGCATGTCAATTTATGTGGAGGGGCTGCTGACAATCTATAGCATTCTCAATTGGGACTCATGGTTTTGAACTACCCTGATTAAAGAAGTTTTTTTTTCATTTTTCATTTGACAAAATGACTAATATTTAAAAGATAATCTTTGGAGAAGAAAATTTAGTCTGTTGATTTTATTATTAATCATGTTGCAATTGGCATGATAAAGAACTTTCTAATATTTTTCTTAAGATCAATATATGTCAGCAAGCCACTAAAAACTACTAAATGACTAAGATAAATAATTTGAGAATACTCTCCAGGAAAAGACTGCAAATAATAATCATTAATTATTTAGGAATGCAGCTGTATTTTTAGAAAAAAACTGTACTTTATTCAAATACTGAAATTTCGCTTTGTTTTAAATCCAAATGTTTCATTCATTTCAAAAAGATCAAATGATTAATAAGCAATCAAGTTTAGGACTTATTCAAAAATTCCTAATTGAAATTTGATTAATGTCTCGAGGCAGAAAATGCCTCTCATGCCATTTTATTTTATTTGGGTACATAATATTGAATTATTTTCCAATCCCCATTTATCTATTCCACTATTTAGCACCAAGAAAAATATGAAGCTAAAGTATATTATTAAAAAGTAATGCAATTTCCTAACAAGAAACATGATGACTTTGGTTATTTCCTCACAAATACAGTGATAATGAGTATCCAGAAAAACATTTACAGAAAAATTTTTCAGATATCACAAAATAACTACCTCTCCCAACTCCAAACCTAAATATGAACCACAATGTGCCAAAAAAAAAAATCCTGAGTGGATGGCTATTTTTCTTAAATAGGGAAGATTTCAGTAAATTTTGAAAGCCTGAGCTCAGGCTTTACTGGTAAACCTCTTAAGGCCTGCTACAAAATGCTGGAATCAGAAGCTAATGTAGAGATAACTTAGTTCAAGAGTATCACCTTTCACAATAGGCAACAGATATAAAAAAAGCGACTTGTATAAGTCATTAGTAAACACTGCAGTATGGACTAGGATCCAGATTTCCCATGTATTAGGACAATGCTCTTGTCTACATCATGTGACCTCACAACATCAGGGTCTCCCTTTGTCAACCTGGCATATTTTTCAAAGGAAGCAGACATTCTCTCTCTCTCTTTTTTTTCTTTTTGGAGGGCAATTGGGGTTAAGTGACTTGCCCAAGGTCACATGGCTAGTTTTTGTGTTAAGTGTCTGAGGACAGATTTGAACTCAGGTCCTCCTGACTCCAGGGCTGATGCTCTATTCACTGCACCACCTAGCCACCCCCAATAAGCAGACATTCTCAAATTGCCTGGTTCATTTGTAAAATGAAGGAGTTAAACTAGAACATGTGATCATAGCTTTAGAGTAGGAAGAAACAGCAAAGATTACCTTATCCAAACTCCTCATTTTCCAGAGAAGAAGACTGAGACCTATAAAAGTTAAGTGACGTGATCTGTATGTTTCTTTTCATATTTACTATTCTGTGTTTATGACATCGTGTAAGGATGTTGGATGAGGAACATAAAAAACTTTTATAACTGAACCATCATCAATCCCTATTAAAATACAAGAGTCCCTCCAAAGTGAAAGGATACATACAAAGCAAGCTAAACCTACTGTAAGGCTCCTAGATTCTTGACTCTGCCTTTTTTCTTCTGCCTTCTTTCAGAGTGCAAGAATCAGGAAAGAGGATTTTTCCTGTCTTCCTCACATCCAATAACAAAAAGGGGGGGATTTCTTTCCCCATCAGAATAATAACAATTTGTGGCAGAAAGATTTGGGCACTGAAGACACACGCTTGAATACAGTCTGAGAGTAGAGTTCAGGCATACTGCTTCTGAACACTGCCCACCTGAATAAAGGAATGGCTTTTAGGTCATGTACCCAGCAAGCCAGAGGACTAGACAATATCTCAGTAACTCTCAAAATGCCTCCAAAATGACAATTAAGTCCAAAATAATATAACTACATCTATCTCTACATGCCAAGAAACCAAGATGTGTAACAAGGGAAAAAACATGTTAGCAGATAGATCAATAAGGAAGATAGTAAAACAGAAGAGAAGATGCCTATGAGCATTTCTAAACAAGTCCAAACAACTCTGAATATATATACTCCAAGACAAAGGAAATTGAGTAGCACCTGGTAAGGCAGAGGAACCTATGGTTTACCAAGAAAACATAGAACCACAGCAGGAGAGTATGAAATGATTGAAGAGAAAAATAAGAATAATGAAAACAGACTATATACTACATATCAGTACTACTGGTAGAATACAGAAACTTGAATCCACGATGGAGAATCTCTTTACAGAAGCAAGAGAAAACAATTAATTATGAATATAAATATATAATAATAATGAAAAATCAGAAACATCAGAGGTGAAGAAAGACCAATAATGTTTAGAGAAACACAATCTTTTCACAAGCAAAACATGTTGATCTTCAGGATAGGATGAATATAGACAATGTAAGGATTGTAAAACATCTTAAAGATTGTAGAACACAAGTCAGAAAAACTGAACAGAATAATGTAAGAAATGATACAAGAAAGCAGCCCAGGAATTCTGAAGAGAGAAAACCATGAGCCAATCAAAAGCTACAGATTCTCTCCAGAACACAAAACAAAACAAACAACAGGAACAAAAAGAAAAAGAAATAACCAGCAAAAGAAAAACAAAACCAAACCCTATGCTATAAGTGACCAAGAGAAAGATCTTCAAATATAAAGGAAATATGAATAATATAAGACAATGCTGTACCTACTTGAAACCAATGGGATAATGTGTTTCAAGAAGCAAAGGTGCTCAAGATGTTGCCCAAAGGGATATACCTTGGGAGCCTATGACTAATCATGAATTAGAAAAGATACATATTAGAAGCATTCCTCATAAAAGGAACAACAGAATAGAACAAGCAACAACAGAAAAACAAGAATGGCATGTAAACAGAGCTAACAACAAACCAAAAGTAACAAAATAAATAACTCTGGGGGAGGGAGGAAAAAACACAAGAAAGACATGTAAGAGATTAAAAGTAATGATGTATGTGATGAAAAACCCCATCACAAATTTAATGAAGAACAGGGAGATTTCTTAGGATAAAAACAGGAAATTTTTATTCTCTTCCCCTGTTGGAAGCAGGCAGTCCCCTCCATGACAGTTCAGTGAGAGGAGGCCCCCAACATGTGGCAAAGAAGGTTTTTAAACCCCAAATCCATCAGGTCCTCTTCCCCACTGTCCCTCGCTCTTATTGGCTGGGAAGCGGGGCTTACAGCCTAAGGTAGGAAGGAAGACAAAGAACTGAGGCTGGGTGCTATCCCTTTCTCCCATTGGTTACAAGGCAGGGCTTACAGAGGGGGGAAAGGAGACAAAGAATGGAGACTAGGTGGGGGTCTAAAGACTCCTAAAAGGGCTCAATGCCAACTGACAGCAGCAATGAAGGGGAAAGGGTGAAACCAGCACTCAAGCCTGCCACTAGATTCCAGGACACAGTCTGAGAAGTTTTCATATCCCATTCAATGACAAAACAACAAAAGGAGCATTAAGAGATATCTTTCTCAAATAGGCAAAAAAGATAGGTGAAAACAATCAACTAATTAAAGTTTAGAATAGACAACAAGGGCAGAGAACTGAAAAAGAGAATGAGGAAATTAAAGGCATAGAAAATGAAAAAGAAAAACTGAATTTGAAAGGGAAGAGAGGAAGGAGGATTTTATTTAACTAAGTGAGAAGGATAAAAAGAAAAGGGAATGGGAGGAGTAGAAGCTGAGGGTAAGAGGAAAAGAGACAGTGGGAATAGTGCTGCCTTAAAGCAGATGAAGCAAAACTAACCGAATAGGAAAAAAAAAAGTATTATCTGTAATGAGAAAGAACAAAAAAATATCCTAATTCAGAAAAAAAAATCAACATTAGAAACAAAAAAGAGGAAAAGGGAATCCTATCTCTTATAAATTTAAATGTGAATGTAGTAAACAATCCAATAAAATGAAAGAGAATGATACTATAAGAACACAAAACTCCAAAATCTGTTGCTTACAAAACCATGCCTAAAAAACCTGACATAAAATAAAAATGAGGGGCTGGAAAACAATTTATGATGAACCACGTGAATCTCAAAATTGGAATCATGCTATAAGACAAATTAAAACAAAAAGTCATCTTACAAGTAGAGATAAACAAGGAAATCACATCATGAATAAGCCAATATCAGCATTAATTTTAAATGCTCCAAGTGTCTTGGTATCAAAATTCATAAGAAAAAAGTTAACTGAATTTCTAGATGACAGAGACACTAGTACAATAACAGTAAGGAATTTTAAGGTCTTTCTATTTTGGGCAAAGATAAATAAAAGGAAAAAAGAGAAAAGGAACAAGTAGATAGAAAAAAAAACTTGAACGAAGAGTCTTAAGGCATTTTCTAAATGGGACTGTTAAAGAATATAGATATTTTTTCTTGAGTAAAGAAGAAATTTGTAATTCACTAAGCAGAATAATTTTACATCTAGTCTAACCCAAAAGGAAGAGTTTTTGTTTGTTTGTTTGTTTTGGGGGTGCAGCACAAGCTTTGAAAATCCCCTTATAAATAACTCCAAGTTTAAAAGTTTCTTAGTATGCTAGTTTGGTAACCAGAATTTGCAGGAATTCTTAACCTTTTTTGTGTCATGGTAGTCTTGTGAAGTCTATGGGCCTCTTTCCAGAATGTTTTTAAATGAATAAAATAATATACATAGGATTTAAAAGGAAACCAATTCAAACAAAATTATCAAAACGTTAAGAGACAGAAAATCCTGGAAAGGTTTACATGAACTGCTGCAAAGTGAAGTCAGGAAAACATTGTACACAGTAACATCAATACCACAACAATGATCATCTGTGAATTACTTAGCTATTCTGAATGATACAATAATCCAAAACAATTCTAAAGGACTTGTGATGAAAAATGCCATCTACCTCCAGAGAAAGAACTAATGGAATCTGAATACAGATAAAAGCATACTTTAAAAAAAGTATTTCTTTTTCTTGTTTGTTTGCTGTTGTTCTTGTTGGGGGGCGTTCAGTATTTTCTTTCACAGTATGACTAATATGGAAATGTTTTGCACACGTATAAGCTACGTCAAATTGCTTGCCTTCTTAATAAAGGGGAGGAAAAGGAGAGGAGAGAATTTGGAACTCAAAATTTTTTAAATGTAAAAAATTGTTTTTACATGTAATTAAAAGAAAACATTAAAAAAAAGAATAGGAGAAAAAATGTTCATGGATTCCAGGTCAAGAATCTGTTTTAGAGTGGGGCGGCTAGGTGGCGCAGTGAGTAAGAGCGCCGGCCTCGGAGTTTGGATGACCCGAGATCAGATCCGGCCTCAGAAAATGAGCGCCCACACATAAATAATGACTAGCCGTGTAACCTTGAGCAAGTTACTTAACCCCAATTGCTTTAAAAAAAAAAAAAGAATCTGTTTTAGAGATTTCCTGAAGCAGAATGCTCCTTGAAGAAAGAAGCACAGTGTCCTACTTGAACAGTAAAGCCAGTAAGCTAACTTGGATAACACAGGAGCAATGAGAACTTGTCTGTTTGTTCCTCAAGCTGCACAGTATCTTTGCCTTTCAGGAGAAACTAAATCAGTGGCTTAGGGAGACTGTGAAGGATCCTCTCTGGGAACCAAGGACACAATGGAATGACTGCAGGCTGTGTTATCCAAAACAGGTTCAACCCCCTTCTTTCTGATAGAGGACCTGTAGAGCTAAGTGCTTGCTATGTGTATTTGGTCATAGGGTCCTGTGGGCACTTGGTATTTCTGTCTTGTGCACTATGGGGTGAAATAAGTTAGCTCCATATTCATTAACAATTTTATATACTGAGTACCTGTTCATGATTTGAGAACCCTGATTCCCACATGTGGAAATCTTAGACCAAAGAAGGCATTAGGGATTGCAGTTCAATAAGGACTACAGTTTGCACAGTCCTGAGAATTTTCTTTTTATGATGAGGTAGAAAATAAAGTATAATCAGTAATTGCAAGCAATGTAGACCAGACCCAACTAATAGCCATCATCTTAATAATTGCTGGTTATTAATTCTGTGCTCAGGACAAATAATGGTACATAGTCTTTCTCAAATTCTATAAAGGCAGTTCTGTAAGACCATCTGACCATGTATAGCTCTTATTCAGTAAAATCCAGTAGCTTCCTATTGCATCTAAGGTCAAATATAAAATCCTCTGTTTAGCTTTTAAAGCTGGTTCCCTTCTACCTTTTCAGTCCTATGACTTACTCCTCTCCACATACTCTCCTATACTCCTTGCTTGTTCCTTATTTATGGCGTGGCCATCTCCTGACTATGCATTTTCAATGATCATCCCTTATGCTTGAAATGATTTTCTTACTAATCTCTACCTCCTGGGTTCCTTCAAGTCCCATCTAAAATCCTGACTTCTATAAGAAGCCTTTCTTGATTCCTCCTAATGCCTTAATTCTGCAAAGATAATCTCCAAGTTATTCTGTATATATCTTGTTTGTACATAGCACATAGTTTGCATTTTGTCTCTCTAATAAGACTGTCAGTTCCTTGATGGTAAGACCAAATTTTTTTTTGCATTTCTTTTTACCTCAGTGCTTATCAAAATGCCTAGCACATAGTAGGTGCTTAATATATATTTCTTGACTTCACTATAAGCGGAATAGCAGACAGACACCCCTCAATTTTACCCAGTGAAATTTCAACTAATTAAATATACCTCAAATTCAAAGGGAAAGGATCCATATGTAGGAAATTCATTATGTCAGCATTTCTTGTTGTAGCAAAGGACCAGAATTACACTAGCTGTCTATCAATTAGGAGATGGCTAAACAAAGTGTGATATGTATATAACAATGCTATTATGCATTAATAAATTAATGTAAAAGATTTGGAGAAACTTTAGAAATTTCATGAACTGATACACAATGAATTTAGCAAAACCAGGGGAACTATTTAAATGTGGATCACAATAACATATGGGAAAACAACAACATGAGAATGCTTAAGAATGAAGTGTCTAATCATTACTTCAAAAGATTGACAGCATGTTCCTTGCCTATGGTAAAGAACTGAGAAACTAAACATGAAGAACGAGATGTACGTTTTTAAAACATGGCCAATGTTTTAATTTTTTTTGTTTGACTATTCTTATTTATTCTAAGGAAAGAAATTCAGGTGGTGGAGGGGAGGGATCTTAGTGGGACATGATAGCAATGCCAAAAAAGACAAAGGACAAAGTATCAATAAAACACAAAAATGTACAGAAGACAAAATTAAACTTATGAAGGTACACAACTAGGGAAATTTCATAATATGTTAAATATATTACTTCAAAAACAAACTTTATAAAATAATTATTCATGCTTTAATTAACAATTCTTTTTATTATTGGTATACTGAAATGTTTGTTTGTAGAATAAATTCATAACAAAAAAATAAAGGAAAAGGCATTTTAAGTAGAATATTCGCTTATATAAAGGAATCACTCAACATTTTAATTGAATTTTAGATGTTTTCAAATTGAGTGTCTTGTTTAAAGTAATTCAGAAATAACCAGAAATTATCTTGAGGCAATAGCAGTTTAGCTACATTCTTTTTGGCATGAAAACAGATAGAATTTTTTTTCAAATCAGTGAACCATATGCACATTGGATGCAGATGGAACATGCTATCACAAATCAAAGGTTAGAGGAAAGGTAGTCTATAGAGTTGAGAAATTGTGGTTCCTGGCCTACATAAGTTTAACAACAGACTGACTATTTGACAGAAATTTGAGCAACTAAGGAAATATATTTCCACTAGCTCAAGATTAATGTGACCACTTAAATTACTCCAGAGTAAACACATCAACTATATTGAATGCAACTTATCTAGATCAACATTAAAAAGTATTAATATAAAAATGTCCAGTTACATAATAGATTGGCTAAGCATTTACTTGGGTCTTCACTACACAATTGCACAAGGTTTAGTCAGGAGAAAGATTTTTTAATCACTTTATAATTGAGTCCCTGAGATTAAAATAATAATGAACTAAAAGAAAAAAAATAGGAAAATAAAGTATCAGCTAAAATCCAATAATACACACACATACATACATATATATACACAGACATACATGTATTTCAAATGGATGCTATTTGATAGTGTTACATAGTAGAATGAATGTTCAATTTTGAGTCAGAAGTCCTGCATTCCAATCTTGGCACTACCTGTATGAACATGAGCAAATCACTTAACCTCTCTCCAAGCTTTCAGAGCTTATGTGGGAGCTGGTCTCAATGACTTCTAAGTTTCCTTCCAAACTTCGTTGTCCTATGAATGTCTTCAGATTTAGAATCAAGACAGTCAGCTGATACAAAGTGAAATGTACTGTGTACAAAGTAACAGCAATATTTTAAGATGATTAGCTGTGAATTACTTAGCTATTCTCAGCAAAATAATGATCCAAGACAACTCAGAAGGACTTATGATAAAAATGCTATCTGTCCCCAGAGAAAGAACTGATGGTATCTGAATACAGATTGAAACATACTTTTTTCTTGAGTTTTTTTCTGTTTTCTTTCACAACATGACTATTATGCATATGTTTTGCATGATTACATAAGTATATACTATATTGAACTACTTGCCTTCTCAATGGGGGTGGGTGAGGGTAGGAAGGGAGAGAATTTGAAACTACAAGAGTTTTCAAAACAAATGTTAACAATTATTTTTACAAATAACTTGGGAAAATAAAATGCTAAATAAATTTAAAAAAAGAATGGGGGGGGGGCGGGGAAGAATCAAGAGAGTCCATGAGATCCTGGGAAGCAACACAGCATCATGACGAGCATTTGGACATCAAAGAGATAGGTTCAGTTTCTGTCCATTCCATTTACCACCCATGTGACCCCTGAGAAAACCAAAAAAAAATTTTGGTTTTTAAAAAATTTTTAAGCCTCAATTTCACAAATAGCAAAATGTGGAAAATAATGCTTGCACCTATTACTTTACAATGGGAGAAATTATGTGAGGAACTTTATAATCACCATTATTAAAAACAAAAACAAAAACAAAACAAAACCCTACTTTTTACGAGTATGAAAGAGCAATAGAACATCCGTTTTAATGAAGGTTTCCATTCTTTTGAACCAACTTACTCATTGAAATGAAATCAATCCTCAACTTTTGCAGGGGGTAATGTTCCTAGCAAATGGTGCAAAAGTAAAAAAAAAATGCAAATGTTGACACATTGAACCTATGGGAAATAGGGGATTATGCTCCTGCAGCCACCTTAAAACTATAATCTTTTGCTAGAGATTGCTGAAAATATACTTTTCTGCATAAAATTCTTTAAAACAAAACATTAATTCTGATAACATATACTTTTCCTAACACAAGTGATCATGAAATAACTCATAAAATGCAGTATGCAAAATAAAACTGGTAACATGTAAAACATGTTTTTTCTCACTAGCCATTCCCTAAAATTCTGTGACCTTTTATGCTAATATCTCAATTAAAAAAAAACACACTGATTTAAGGCAAAACTCTCAAAATCTACAGTATCATAAATACTGTACAGCAAGTAAAATTCTTAAAACTGAGGGTTTTTCTAACCTGAATCTCACCTTTACATGGTGTGAGATGGTAGTGTGAGTGCATTGTATTGTACTACATACTATACTGTTATAAACCTGTCCACCTTAGCTGCACTCTAAAAACCAAGGAAGAGGTTGCTGGGACTTTAGTCACTACTGTTGGACTATACCTACTTGGACAAGGTCTCATCAGTACCACAGAGCCCAAACGACTTTGGGGCCATCATAGCAACACACAATTGAGTTTTAAAGGCAACAATGAAAATATTCAACGAATACATAGAGAGCTCTTTACAAAGATATTTCTAATTACACTGTAAGCTCTTGGATGACAAAATCTATATCTTCACATATCTCACCAAGACATGGACATATTAGGGAAACCCAACAAAGATTTGTAATACCCAAGAGTCAAGAGGGCCAACATCACTTGCCCAAGGTCTAGAGACTGACACCTATGTTAAATTCTTTCTCTCGGTTCCTTTCCTTTTGTTCTTTGTCTCTATTCTTATTTGGAGATATACTCATGAATATAGATTTATTATTATTACTTTATTAAAACATGTTCTAGAGGATATCCCCAGATTGTACTTCTATCATCTTCCCAATGTTAACTCCTCCTGGTTGTTCCCCAAATTAGAGCACTGGGGTGGGAACTCAAAAATCCCTACAGAACAGAGTAGCAAGTGCTATATAAATATCAATGGCATAGGAACGACTCCCTTTTTTTTTTTGCTTTTTTTTTGGAGGGCGATTGGGGTTAAGTAACCTGCCCAAGGTCACACAGCTAGGTTTTTTTTTTTTTTTTGTTTGTGTGTGCGCTAAGTGTCTGAGGTCGGATCCGAACTCAGGTCCTTCTGACTCCAGGGCCGACGCTCTACTCACTGCGCCACCTAGCCGCCCCTACGACTCCCTTTTTATATTGAAAATACAATGGATTGCAATTTCTCTAGAGTGGGAAATCATTTTAGATGGCTTTTAAAAAGATAGATATTAATAATTTGTTTTCAATGTAGGTCCAACTCATATATCACAGTAGAGCATACTTTAAGGAAATGTGATTGTTTTCAGTGATTTTTTGGAAAGGATTTGAGAAAGATTATTGATGCTTGGATTACAACCAAATGTTCTTTTGAAGCATGTTATCAATGAACATAGTGATTATTCTAATATGAAGAGATGCAAACTAACAGGTTGGTTTTTAAGGCAAATCAAAGTAGTAAGACAACTGGAAGGTTATTATTCAGAAATTATCAGGGAATAAAGACTAATATTATGATTAAAAATGAAAACAAAATAATATTTGACAGCTTTTTGGTCACTCTTTTGTCTCTATTATATCAGTCAAATCCACAGAAGTAGTCTATTTTTAATTGATAAGCAATTAATGGTAAATGCTAAATGACAACATACTAAATAAATTAAGATGTGTGTATATACAATCTCAGGTTAACTTGGGGGTGATAAATGGATGAAATTGCTTGGTACACTCTCATTCCAATAGAAATAGGCCAACATGTACTACAGAAAAAATAAAATACTGTGGTGACTCCATTATAGCAGCTATTAATAAAATGCCATGATATGATGAATTATCTTATTCTTCATCAGGATTCAAATACTTTAAGTTTATGTTTGGCTCAATGATCTTTAATGCAATGGTTTTATACTTTGAGAGATATAGAAGAAAAAGTTAGTTAGTAAAATTTCCCCTCTGAAACTTGAAGAAACTCTAAATTGAAGGCCTTTGTTGAGTAGAGATTGCTATTTTCTCAAGAAAAGTACTGAAAACTAAGTATACCTCAGGTGAATCAACCTAGCTTGCTACAAACTGAGTTTATATCCTGTCAAGCTCCTGGGTTTTCATTTAAGAACTAAGACTCTATGGTAAAGATGTCTGGGTGATAAAAAAGGGGAAATATATGCAGTTTTGGTAAGACCCTTTAAAGTCTGACAAAGAATAACATCATTTTCTGTATGGCTCTCCAGTAAAAATTAAATGAATACTTAGACATCTTCCTGAAGATATGAATTGTTAATTATTGCACATCTAGCCTTGCTCTTCCCTCCTTATAAATGTCTTTTAGATTTGCTTCTTCCTTTCTATTCCCATAGTCTCTGAACCTAGACTCTTACTGTTCTACCATTCAATCAATGAAAAGTTCTCAGGTTCTTTGCTTTTGTTGTTGTCATTTGCTTGTTTTTCCATCCTATTACTTGACTTTGAACTTTGTGTTAAAGTTGGACTCTGTTCACCTAGGGATAAGGGGCCACTTTCGCAATCTTCAGGCTTTGTCATGCTGCTGTTGTGGGAACTAATTCTGGGGTCTGCAAGTTTTTGGTGGTTGCAAGGAGGTGTGATCCTGGGAGAGGTGTGGTCACTAGTCTCCTGGTCTGTATGGTCTTTACTAAAGAAGGGTCCCTGGTCCCCTGCAGCTACACATGCTAGTACTACTGTCTGCTTTGGTACTGTAACCAGCGCTCCTGCTCCCTTTTTTTTTTTTTAAAGCAATTGGGGTTAAGTAACTTGCTCAAGGTTACACGGCTAGTCATTATTTATGTGTGGGTGCTCATTTTCTGAGGCCGGATCTGATCTCGGGTCATCCCAACTCCGAGGCCGGCGCTCTTACTCACTGCGCCACCTAGCCACCCCTCCTGCTCCCTTTTGATTGTCAACCACCATTTCTCTCCACCCCAGAACTGTGACCCAGAACTGCATATGGGCAATAGAGTTGCCAATGATGAGCAACAGCTATACTAATTGCCAGCAAAATGTCCCCTGTAATCTCTTTCTGAGCAGTTGTCCCACTACTTGCCATCTGTGGGCTGAGAACTGTCAATGTAGCTGCTGCTATGGCTGTTTCTCCCACTGCCACATCTGTGCGCTCTGGAAAGAACGACCTTCATCCTGATGTTATAGACTTTTTCTATCTACCTCTTAAGTTTTCTTAGACTAGAACAAAGTATCTCACCCCAACTTTTTGTTGGTTTTGCAAAAAAAAAATCTGTTTTCAGGTATTATTTTAAAGTTGTTTTGAGGGGAATATTGGAAGAATTTAGCTGGGTTGCTGCCCCTAATCTGATATCTTGAATTCACTCATCCCCTAGAAAAATATTTCTAAAAATAACTTTGCTTTCATCACATTACCTTCTTAATCAAGAATCTATGATGTGCCCCAACTGCTACTGCCTATGACCTACCTGGAAGAACCTTAGCATCCTGGCATAGTGTATATAGGGTAAAGAATATCACAGTAAAAAAAAAAAAGAATACCACAGTTCAAATCCCATCTTTGATATTTAATAGTTATATGACCCTAGGTAAAGTACCAAATGGATCTTTAAGCTTCAGTTTCATTCCATGTAAAATTAGGATGAATCATCAACAAGTATTTATTAAATGTTTACAATGTGCCAGACACTGCCAAATGTTATGTTGGTATAACCTATCGAACCAGACCGATGTGAGGTTCCCATGAGATCAAGTATTTTGCAAAATGTAAAGTGTCATATAAATGTCAGTTATTATACGCAGACTAAACCCAAACACTTCTTTCATAAGTTTGTTCTACCTTAATCATGCATCCACATTTCCTGCTGCTCCCTAGTACATGACCTTTACATCAGGGCTAGGGAGCAGACTTCTCTACCAACCCCAAGTTTATTCCTGCTGCCATATCATTGTTTATTCTGTCCTCTCAAGCTCAAGTTTTCAAAATCTCTTTTCCACATGCCTAAATACTATCCATACTTTAAGACCTAGCTAAAATCCCAGTCTCACTGAATATTCAAGCCTAAAGTTGTGTCTTTTCCACTTGTCATTTGGACCAATAAGTTGAGCTTTTACTGGGTCTCTGAATCATATATGAGAGTTATCTTTTCCCAACTAGATTATAAGCACATTGATGATAGAAAAATCCAGCATAGAAAGAAGTGCTTCTGACTTTGAACAGGAAGACCGGAGTCCAGGTCGAGATTCTGCTACATAATTTTGGACATATCACTTCATTCTCCATGCTTCAACTGCCTCCTATACAAAGGAACATAGTATGTGTATTAACTGATCTCATGTAGTTGTCGTAAGGATTGTAGGCTCATAGATTCAGAGCTGGAAGGGAATACATGAGATTTCATATACACTTATCCTCTCACAAACACACAAACACACACACACACATTCCACTTTGGAAAACTTAAAGGACTTCTAAAATGGCAGTTTTTTTTAAACTTTTATAATAAGGATCATCTATCTGAGAGAGCCAGAATATCATCTACTTCCACTCCCTCCTTTTAAAAAAGAGCAAACTCGAGGCCAAAGACTATATAAATGGTAGGTGTCAGAGTATGGCTTTGAGGCCATGCTATTTCCTTGAAATTTCTCTCCATCTATAATACTATATTAATATTTTATAAGGTTTTAAATAAACACACAGAAATGAACTGAATAATGTTTGAGACTTAATCAATTCAAAATTCAACATGAAGGGATTGAAGAGGAGTCCAAAATAGGGCAACTTGACAAATTTCATGTCTAATGGTCTTTCAGGTCAAGTAAAATATCAACCCTATACATAACTGCTGACCTAAGGCAGAAGAATGAGTTTTATAGTCATTCATTGTGCCCTCAAAATTATGATAGAACCCGAGAGTGAGAGAATCCCAGAGTTGGAAGGGACCTTAATAGTCACCTAGTTCAACTCCTATCTAAACAAGAATCCCTTCTTACAACCACCTGATCAGTGATCAGAGAGCATCTGCTTGAAGATCTCTCATCAGTGGAAATACACTAACCTCAAATGGAATCCTCACCTACTTTTAGATAGTTCTACCACTTAGGACTTGTTCCTTTCATTGATTCTAAATTTACTTTTCAAACTGCTGTGAACTAATTTTTGTTTTGTCCCCTGCAGCCAAAAAAAAACCCCAAAACAAATATTCTCTCTCATGTGAAAGCCTTCTATGTTCATGAAAAAAGTTGTCAAATACTCTCTAAGTCTTATCTACTGCAGGCTAAACATCATAGCTTTTTTTTTTTTTCTAGCTGCTCCTAAAACGGAATGAACTTTAGGTTCTTCACCATCCTGGTTGCCCTCCTTTGGCCACTTTCCAGTCTGTCAATGAATGTGCATCTTAAAAAGTGGCTTGCAGAGCTGAACACAATGGCACAATGGATAGATCACTAGATGTGATGGAGGTAGGTTTGAATAATACCTTAGACATTTGCTTGTTTTATGACGCTGGCATAGTCATTTAACTTCTCTGTGCCTGTTTTCTTATCTTCAAAACAAGGGAATTGAACTTGACCTGGTCTAACTCTAAGATACTATGAGCTGAAAGGTAAAGACTATTTCTAACACACTCAAAGGAAGACAGTAGCATGGATTCCAGAAAAACGAGTCCAACTTATTAGAAAAAAAATGTGTCTAGAATGGAGAAAGGTAATTTACCACTTTGACAGATAGCCCTAAATGAAAATCCATCTCTCTTTGTTTTTATTACATGCTCATCAAACCACCTTCTAAGCTACAATGTGGTCTCCAGAGATGACCTATCCAAAATAAAAGATTATACAAAAAAAGAAAAAAAACACCTCATGATTATTGGGTATAAATCCATCCACTAGCCAACTAATTTTTCTGTGAGTCTTTAGAAAGCTTCATTAGCTTGAATCAGTCACTAAGAATGCTATGATCCCTGGGAACTGATAACATTTAATTTCTGAAAAGAGCAAAGGTGGTTCAGGTCCAGTGACTGGAACAATGATGACTCCACTAACTAGCTGACACTGTGAAGCTCAGGCAAAAACTGTCAGATCGCTTGTCTCTTGAAACTCTTAGCTAACACAAATATGAGGGGGAAATCAGCCTGGGATTAATCATAAGTCATAATTAAATGAGTTGATGATAGCATTGTGGGGATTAAAACTGTCTAACCTACAATAAAAGAGACTGAAGCAGAGCTCTAAACCAATGGCACTTCATTAAAGGGCCCATATACCCCTCTAATTAGAAGAGGACCCTCAGATCTTCCTCATGATCTGAGATGTCCCCTTCTTCCAAGGCCTTATTTTTATAAGGTTTGATACTAGATTTGCTACCTAAACACTCTAAAGGGGTTAGACAAAGTACAGAATCCCACTGGTTGATAGGCCTTGCTTTGCATGCCAAAAATGATGTATCAGTTAAATATGGTATGTCAGCAGGGGGTTCTTGGGCTAGGTGAAGCATGGGGCATCTATACTGCCTAAATGGTCATAGGCTGGTCACCTGCTCATGTTGGACAAGAGAGAGTGGTCCTGAGTACAAAAATAAGTTGGGGGACTTTCCATGTAATTGAGTCACCCCTGCCACACTAGACTTGGTCACCAAGGATGGAGGGCCTATAGTTAGCTTCCTATGACTGAGCAAGTGAATTTACAATCTGCATCTCATAGCTCTGGGGCCTAATACGTAGAACTTATAAACATCACCTCTATGTAATCATAGCAAACCAATGAATACTGGCTGGAATTGAAAAGGGGTCTGAATGAATTATTTGTAGCATTTTAAACAATCTGAGGGCCAATTTTCTTTTCTCAGGTGAGTAGTGAGAGACCAAGAGTTCTACTAGGTGGCCCTTCCTTCTGGCCTAGATTGAGGGGGAAATATAGCTATTAGTATGGTTCCCCTTTTGTAACAGAAGAGACCTCTGCTAACAGATGCACAGTGCTCTAGCAGTACAAAGGGAAAAAATTCCATAGAGGAACTTAACTGAGGTCTCAGTTTCCTTGTCAGTAAAATGAGGAGATAGAACTCTAAGTTCTAACGTCCTAGGTTTCTATGAAACTTCATGAACTAAAACATGGTATAAAATGCAGAGAAGAACATGAGATGAGGGGGAATGAAAGAGATTTGTTTTGTCTGGATTGACATTTACATCTTTCAGAGAAAGTCGTTCATGTGAAAGCCCTGGTTGCCATAGTGACAGTAAAGTGATCATGGTACTTTCCTTTGTTTATAACAAAGAGAAAGTAGGATTAAAGTAATGTTGCTAGCAACTTTCAAAGCCTGGGCATCTCTTCAGTAAATGCTCAAGGCTAATAGAGATACTTCCACAATGAGAGGTGGATCCCAGAAATGCTAAGAGTCACCTCACTTTGGTGCAAAACTAGTAATTTGGTGGAGTAGCTGATGAAGCTGGTGCAAAGCCAGGTTTATTTTTTTCTCTTGGTTACATTTTTTTTAAACAAATGCTTTATTAACTTCTGTTTTACATCATTCATTTCCACCAGATTTTGTGTTACAATCATTTTCCCCCAGTTATTCGCCTACCCAACCTCCCAGAATAGCAGTCCCACAAGATATTGCTGCCTCCAATCTGCTCTCTCCCATACCTTCTCCAATACCCCCTGCGACTTTTCCATTAGAGGAAGGTGAATCTTTGTGTCCCAATGCCTGCACATCTTATCTCCCAATTATAAGCAAAAGAGTATTAATAATAGTATTTATATATATTTGAAACATTTAATCTTAACACCTAGAATTTCAGATCCATTTCCTTCCTCCCTTGTCACCCATTCCCTCTTGGGAGATAAGTAATTCAGTATATGTTGTACATGTCTAGCTATGCAAAACATTATCATAGTAGATATATTGTACAAGGCTGCTTATAATTCCCTCCCACTCATCCCACCCGCCACCTGGTCCATTCCCTACATGATCCTGTCCCTCTTCTATAGTGGGTACTTCCAACCTCCCCTCACCCCAAGGATGCCCTCCCATCCATCATCCCTCCTCTCATCCCCCTTCCCCCTATTCTGCTGCAGGTTGAGATATCCCATTTAGTATGTATGTCATTCTCTCCCTGAACCAAATTCAATGAGAATGTGGATTTGCCTTTTTTTCCCTTCCTATTCTCCCCCTCCCTTGCAACCACTTCCCCTTGCTTCTTCTACATGAGATAGTTTACCCTACCCTGTCTCTCCCCATCTCCTCTTGCCACTTTCCTCTCTCACCTCATAATTTCATCCCTTGAGTATTCTCCCTTCCCAACAAATTCAACCTATGCCCTCTATCCATATACACACACATTCACATATGTATTCATATGACCACACACCCTTCTTCCATTATTTTCATAGTGAGAAAGATATCATCATTCACAGTTATTGTTTTTCCATATAGGAATGTAAATAGTTCAACTTTGATAAGTTCCTTTTGATTTCTTTTCCCTGATTACCTTCTCAGGCATCTCTTGCTTCTTCTGTCTGGATGTCAAATTTTCTATTCAATTCTGGTTTTTTCCTCAAGAATGCTTGAAAGTCCTCTATTCCACTGAATGACCATATTTTCCACTGAAACAAAATACTCAGTTTTGCTGGGTAGGTGACCCTTGGGTTCATTCTCAGTTCTTTTGCCCTCTGGAATATCATATTCCATGCCCTTCGATCCCTCAGTGTAGAAGCTGCCAGGTCCTGGGTTATTCTGATTGTGTTTCCACAGTATTGAAATTGTTTGTTCCTGGCTGCTTGTAGTATTTTCTCCTTGATCTGGGGATTCTGGAACCTGGCTATAATATTCCTGGGAGTTTTCTTTTGGGATCTTTTTCAGGAGGTGATCTGTGGATTCTTTCAACCTCTATTTTGCCCTCTGGATCTAAAACATCAGGGCAATTTTCCTTGAGAATTTCTTGAAGGGTGATTTCTAAGTTCTTTCTTTGATCATGGCTTTCAGGTAGTCCAATAATTTTTAAATTGTCTCTCCTGGATCTATTTTCCAGGTCAGTGGTTTTTCCCATGAGATATTTCACATTGCCTTCTAATCTTTCATTTGTTTGAATCTGCTTAACAGCATCTTGATTTCTCATAAAGTCTAACTCTGACGGAATGAATCTCCTCAGTGAACTTTTGAGATTCTTTTTCCATCTGGCAAATTCGACTTTTTAAGGCATTCTTCTCCTCATCGCCCCTTTGGGCTTCCTTTGCCATTTGAGTTAGTCTGTTTTTTAAGGTGTTGTTTTCCTCAGTCAGGCTGTTGACCCTCATTTCATACTTTTCCTGCATCCTTCTCATTTCTCTTTTCCAATTTTTCCTCCACTTCTCTTATTTGATTTTTAAAGTCCTTCTTAAGGTCCTCTATGGCCTGCAACCTGCTCATGTTTTCCCCTGGGGCTTTTGGAGCAGGACTTCTGACGTCACAGTCCTTTTCCCGCTCTATGCCCCCAAAATAGGAGTCTAGGGTTGCATTTTTCTGTTTCCTTTGCCTTGGCATGTTGCCACTTGATTACTTGACTTTGGGGCTTGTTGCCACACTATGGCTTTAGGGCCAGATAGAGGAATTTTTGTCCCCAACGTGTGGGGGGCAACTTCCGTTTCTGGCAACCTGTAAACCCACCCACAACTTCCACCCTAGATCACAATCCAGATCCAGGGAGATTAAAGCAAGAGCGATTACTCCCCAAGACTGATCGCTGGATCTCCCTACAATTAATTGCAGGCCAAGAGCTGGAGCTGCCTCTGAAAACTACAAAATGGCGTGTCTCATCAGCAGCTTCTTGCCCCCAGGGGAGGGAGCCGATGCATTCCCCCAAAAACAGGTCCCAAAGTCCATAGGATACTAACCTCTTACTTTGTCCTAGGCATGTCTATGTTGATAATTCTGGAGTCGCCAGGGCTTCTGGTGTTCTGGGGTTCCTCCAGCCGGCTGCTGGCCCTGCCGCCCTGGGGCTAAAACCTCAGCTCACGGGGACCTGGGCTCAGCTCGGCTCTGCTTCCTGCGCTCTGTGCATTGCGCGCTGCCGGCTCCCAGACCGCTGCGCTGATCCTTCCTGCAGGGCTGCTGGGCTGTCCTCAGCGGGAGGTTAGCTTCTCTTTGTCGTTCTGTGGGTGCTGGGGCTCCAGAAGTTGTTCAGAGTCCCCTTTTACATAGTTTGGGTGGAATCTGGGGGCAGAGTGGCTTGGATGAGCTGTTTCTACTCTGCCATTTTGGCTCTGCCCCGTCTTGGTTACATTTAAGAGGGTTGTGGTTTTCTGTTTCATAATAAAAGTTATATTCCTGACCACATGAGATTTGTTCTGTAAAAATTTGGGTTCGGTAAAAAGGCAGTAGGATCTAGAAGGCCATATGTAGCCTCAAGGCTGTAGGTTCCCTACCCCTTCCCTAATTTCTCAGACTTTCTGTTGCTTCAGGTGAGTTGGATCATTATTATGTCTAACTCTCTAATATGTCCAACTCTCTAATATGTCCTCTTTTAAGTCTGATTGGCATAGCACTAAATGTCTAAGTTAGGTTAGATATTATCTGCATTTTTATTATATTGTGGTAGCTCAGCCATGAGCAATGAATAGTCCTCAAATTATTTAAATCATTCTTTACTTCCTTAAAGCATTTTTGGTAACTGTATTTATAGAAGTCATGGGTATAACTTGACTCTTAGATACTTTACACATTTTATAGTTATTTTAATGGAATTTTCCTGTTTATTATTTCCTGTAGGATTTTGTTATTGCTATAAATAAATGTTGATGGTTTTGAAGATACATATTGTATACCACTGCATTAGTGAAGCTATGAACTGTCTCAATTGGTTTCATTGCTGATTCTCTGAGTGCTTCCAAATTGACCAGGTAATCTGCAAATAGGGAGAATTCTGGGTTTTGTTTTGTTTTTTGCCAATGTTGATGCCTTTCATTTCTTTTCATTTTTTTTGGAGGGTGGAAGGCAGGGCAATTGGGTTTAAGTGATTTGCCCAAGGTCACATGGCTAGTAAGTGTTAAGTGTTTGCAGCTGAATTTGAACTCAGGTCCTCCTGACTCCAGGGCCGGTGCTCTATTCACTGTTCTACCTAGCCACCCCCTTTCATTTCTTTTCTATCTTAGTATCACTGAGATTTCTATAACTATAGTAAGTAACAGTGGGGAAGAAGGTAGCTTTATATTTACTGGGAAATATTTTAATGTTTTTTTTAATTGTACCTAACCCCAGCTTTCAGTTTTACACACATACATACATACACACATATGTATGTGTGTACATTTAATCACACTAAAATGACCCTTCTTTTTATAGAGATTTCAGGTTAAAAGAAAACTATACTTTGACCAAGGATTTTATTGTGTCCTTTAAAATAAAGATATATATATATATACATATATATATATATGTATATATATATGTATATGGGTATATTTTCTTTACTTGTAATATATTAACTGTTTTCTTAAAGCTGCATCTTCTGTTTAACTTTTATATAATACTCAAGAGGATTGTTTCACATATATTTTTATAATATATACATCTACATATACACATATATCTGCACACACAAAGTGCATGTGTATATACACTGAATACACATGCACACACTATTATAGGCTTTTTGATAGGATTTTAAAAGAATTTTTGCACCAATGTTCTCTTGTGACACTAAACTACATTTTTTCTTTATCCTTTCATGATTTGAGTTTGGTAAAGTTCTTTCTTCTTCAATATTTGAGAATAATTTCACTAGCATGGATAGTAGTAGAACTTTACATGTCTAATCAAATTTGCCTCAAAATTTACCTAGATTAGACATGTTTTTTTTCTTTCAGTTTCAAATTATCTCCCTACTTCCACCCCCTCCCCACAAATTGAGAAGGCAAGAAATATTATACTTATTATACATATGAAGTCATAAAAACTTATTTCCATATTAGCCACATTGTGAAAAAAGCGAGAAAAATACAGAGGAAAAACATGCTTCACTAAGTTTTAATTTAGGTAGATCTATGTTTTGTTTATATCCTTTATAATATTTATTACTTTTATTTTCTCCAAAGAATGTGTTTAGTAGATCTGCCTTTCAAATAGTTCATTATAATTTCCTTGTGCCCTAACACATAATCTATTTTTTATAAATATGCCATTTGGTGCTAATGGAATAATGTCCTTTAATGTTCCTGTTCAGTACATAACATAGGACTTCAGCTCTAAATTCTCCTTGAATTTGTTAATTATATATTTCCTTTTATCTTTATATTGACTTGACCAACTCAGATAAAAGGACATTAAAGTCTTCTATAATTATTATGTTGATATCTATCTTTTTGTAACCCTGTTTACTTTTACTCTGTGAATTTCAAAATGACACATATGAAGAATTTTGAAAATTAGACAGATCATCTGAAACAATGGCATATGATCAAGCTCAAGAATAATATACAGAACGACTATTAACAAGGTAAATAGAAAGATCAAAATACAGTGTCATTATGCAATTGTATAATTATAATGACCAAGCCTGAACCACAGAATAGCTGAGAAATACATTCCTGTCTCCTCTTTTTATAGTTAGGGATCAGAGAAAGAGAATTTGAGAGGTGGGAGTGATTTCACCATGTATGAAAAGAATCATCATTATAACATACTCAACAAGTAGTAAGTAATCTTCAAGCCTCTGTTTGAAGACTTCAAAGGAAGGAGGGTAGCCTATTTTACGTTTGAATTATTTTAATCGTTAAGAAGTTATCTTTCCCCTTCCCCCAACTTGGATCAAGCCTCAATTTGCCTCTTTGCAACTTATACCAATAGCTGTCAGTTTTGTCTTCTGGACACAAACAGGATATGTCTAGTCCCTTGTCTACCTGAAAGTACTTCAAATACTAGAAGAAAGCTATTATATGTGCCCTAGGATTTCTCTTCTCTAACAAAAACAATCCTCCTTCCTTCAACTGAGTGTCATTTAACAGGAACTCAAATATTTTCAGTATGTTGGTTGCCCTTCTCTGGACATTTGCCACTTTATCACTATCCTTAAATCATAGTCTGTTGAAGAATTTTTCTGGAGTCAATGTCAGGTTTACAGGTCTATAGTTTACAAATTCTGTTCTCTTTCCTCTTTTTAGAAAATTGAGAAATTTGTCATTCTTCAATCTTGTGGACCCTTTCCCATTTTCCATGACCTTTCAAGTTTCACTGGCAGTGGCTCAGGCATTATATCTGCCAATTCTTTCAGGGCCTGAGTATGCCATTAATCTGCTTCAAGTGATATGAATTCATTAAGACCAGCTAAGTGCTGTCCTAGTACTTCCTTACTTATCTTGGTTTTCAAGTTCCTATTTATCACTTTGGTTCTATAATTTACCCTGTAAAGGTAATAATCATTTGAAATAAAAACAGAAACAAAATAAGAACTGAAAAGCTATGCTTTCTTTCTGTTGTCAATTATCAATGTTTCAATGACCTTAAGCCAAGGCCCAGTTCCTTCTTTGATCTCCCTTTTTATTCCAATATAATTTAAAAAAATAACCCAGGAGCCTCTCTTTCTTGCCCCTTGTTTCACTTAAAGTGGGTAACTGCCATCCATTTTCACAAGTCTAAGGAGAATTTCTGTTACACTTTAGATACAAACTCAGGAAAGAAAACAGGTATTTCTACTGTTATCAAATCACCAAAAAGCACTCAACTCAGGGAAATTACAAACACATTACATTATGTTCTTTGTAAATTACTTGAGGGCAGGGATTGGCTTTCCTTTTTCTGTACCTCTTATCTTTAATCCTTTATCACATTTTACCTAGACGATTACAATAAACTTCCAATTGGATTTCCTGATTTCAGTATGTTTCAGGTCAATCCTTTCTCCACATAGCTGACAACCTGACATTCTTAGAACATCCATTTAAACATGTCACTTGCTGAAAAGTTTTCTGTGAATTCTTGTTGAGTCTAAGATAAAACAGACAATTCTCAACCTGTTATTTAAAGCTTTCTACAAGAGTTTATATTCATCTGCTACCTGTTCCTGGTAAACCATCCTTCCATCTCCCAACTCTATACCTTTGCAAAAGTGTTCCCCCTGTATCTGGAATATGCTACTTTTTACTTATATTTTATAAAGAATCCAAGCCTCAGTTCAAATGCTCCCTTGTCCATGGATTTCCTTGTGTCAACTGGAAATTATAATTTCCTTCTTTGAAAAATCAAAACATTTTATTTGTCTGTCATGTGACACAAACACATCCTTCCTTTTACCACAGTTGCTTAAGTATATTTCTTGTCCATCCAACAAGATTCTTAGCTCCACCATGATAGAGATAATGACTAAAATTCACTTTTGCATCTGAAGCAATATCTCTCAATGGGTGGAAGAGTTAAGAAGGGTGAGAAAGTGTGACCAGGTTGTGTACTAGAAACTATACTAGGTATTGAGGATACAGGAAAAAAATTGAAATTTTGTTGCATCAAGCAACTCAAATGCTATAATGGGAGATAAAGATGGTTAAAAATAACAATGACAACAATATAATGAGGAGGGAGGCACAAATATCTGAGGGTATGAGGTAAGAACCTCATTTAAAAAATAGCACTTGAGCTAAACTTTAAAGGAAACTACAGATTCTATGGTATGGAGATAAGGAAAGAGTCCATTTCATGCATTAGAAAAAAGGAGTGCAGCAGCCAGTGCAAAAGCACAGAAGTGGAGTTTTGTGAGTGAGTAGTAGCAAGAAATCTGGGGGTTAGTGGGTCTGAGAGAATAAGAGGGGCTTTAAAAAAGGGCAGAGTTAGAATTTGATTCCAAAAGTAAATAGGGGAAGGATGGAGTTTATAGAGGAAGCAAGTGATACAGTCAGACCTTTGCTTTGCTTTTGCAACTGTGTGGGTAGTAGAAGGTGGATGCGAGAGACTTATGGCAAGGAGAACAAGTAAGGAGTTAACTGCAGTTGTCTAGGAGAGAGGGGATAAGGACCGAAATTAGAATGTTGGGCATCTGAATAGACAAAAGATATGAGTGTGAGAAATGTTATTAAAGTAGAATCAGCAAGATTTGGTAACTGATTGTGTAGGTATGATTAGAGTGAATGAGGAATTCAGATATTTATAAGAGTGAGTGGGGGGGCGGAGCCAAGATGGCGGAGTAGAAACAGCTCGTCCAAGCCTCTCTGCCCCCAGATTCTCCACAAACTATGTAAAAAAGGACTCTGAAAAACTTCTGGAGCCCCAGCACCCACAGAACGACACAGAGAAGCTAACCTCCCGCTAAGGACAGCCCAGCACCCTGCAGGAAGGACCAGTGCAGTGGTCTGGGAGCCGGCAGCGCGCAACCAGAGCGCAGGAGCCAAGCCGAGCCGAGCCCAGGTCCACGTGAGCTGAGGTTTTAGCCCCAGGGCGGCAGGGCCAGCAGCCGGCTGGAGGAACCCCAGAACACCAGGAACTGTGGAGACTCCAGAATTATCAACATAGATTTGCCTAGGACAAAGTAAGAGGTTAGTGTCCTATGGACTTTGGGACCTGTATTTGGGGAATGCGTCAGCTCCCTCCCCTGGGGGCTAGAAGCCGCTGAGGAGACACGCCATTTTGTAGTTTTCAGAGGCATTTCCGGCTCCCAGCCTACAAATCGTGGGGAGATCCAGCGATCAGTCTTGGGGGGTAATCGCTCTTGCTTTAACCTCCCTGGATCTGGATTGTGATCTAGGGTGGAAGTTGTGGGTGGGTTTATAGCTTGCCAGAAACGGAAGTTGCCCCCCACACGTTCGGGACGAAAATTCCTCTAGCTGGCCTTAAAGCCATAGTGTGGCAACAAGCCCAAAAGTCAAGCAATTAAGTGGCAACATGCCAAGGCAAAGGAAACAGAAAAATGCAACCCTAGACTCCTATTTTGGGGGCATAGAGCGGGAAAAGGACTGTGACGTCAGAAGTCCTGCTCCAAAAGCCCCAGGGGAAAACATGAGCGGGTTGCAGGCCATAGAGGACCTTAAGAAGGACTTTAAAAATCAAATAAGAGAAGTGGAGGAAAAATTGGAAAGAGAAATGAGAAGGATGCAGGAAAAGTATGAAATGAGGGTCAACAGCCTGACTGAGGAAACAACACCTTAAAAAATAGACTAACTCAAATGGCAAAGGAGGCCCAAAAGGGCAATGAGGAGAAGAATGCCTTAAAAAGTCGAATTTGCCAGATGGAAAAAGAATCTCAAAAGTTCACTGAGGAGATTCATTCCTTCAGAGTTAGACTGGAGCAAATGGAAGCTAATGACTTTATGAGAAATCAAGATGCTGTTAAGCAGATCCAAACAAACGAAAGATTAGAAGGCAATGTGAAATATCTCATGGGAAAAACCACTGACCTGGAGAATAGATCCAGGAGAGACAATTTAAAAATTATTGGACTACCTGAAAGCCATGATCAAGGAAAGAACCTAGAAATCACCCTTCAAGAAATTCTCAAGGAAAACTGCCCTGATGTTTTAGATCCAGAGGGCAAAATAGAGGTTGAAAGAATCCACCGATCACCTCCTGAAAAAGATCCCAAAAAGAAAACTCCCAGGAATATTATAGCCAGGTTCCAGAATCCCCAGATCAAGGAGAAAATACTCCAAGCAGCCAGGAAGAAACAATTTCAATATTGTGGAAACACAATCAGAATAGCCCAGGACCTGGCAGCTTCTACACTGAGGGATCAAAGGGCATGGAATATGATATTCCAGAGGGCAAAAGAACTGGGAATGAACCCAAGGGTCACCTACCCAGCAAAACTGAGTATTTTGTTTCAGGGGAAAATATGGTCATTCAGTGGAATAGAGGACTTTCAAGCATTCTTGAGGAAAAAACCAGAGTTGAATAGAAAATTTGACATCCAGACACAAGAAGGAAGAGATGCCTGAGAAGGTAATCAGGGAAAAGAAATCAAAAGGAACTTATCAAAGTTGAACTATTTACATTCCTATATGGAAAAGCAATAACTGTGACTGATGATATCTTTCTCACTATGAAAATAATGGAAGAAGGGTGTGTGGTCATATGAATACATATGTGAATGTGTGTGTATATGGTTACAGTTATATATGGATAGAGGGCATAGGTTGAATTTGTTGGGAAGGGAGAATACTCAAGGGATGAAATTATGAGGTGAGAGAGGAAAGTGGCAAGAGGAGATGGGGAGAGACATGGTAGGGTAAACTATCTCATGTAGGGGAAGTGGGTGCAAAGGAGGGGGAGAATAAGGAAGGCTAAAAAGGCAAAACCACATTCACATTGAATTTGGTTCAGGGAGAAAATGACATACATACTAAATGGGATATCTCAACCTGCAGCAGGATAGGGGGAAGGGGGATGAGAGGAGGGATGATGGATGGGAGGGCATCCTTGGGGTGAGGGGAGGTTGGAAGTACCCACTATAGAAGAGGGACAGGATCATGTAGGGAATGGACCAGGTGGCGGGTGGGATGAGTGGGAGGGAATTATAAGCAGCCTTGTACAATATATCTACTATGATAATGTTTTGCATAGCTAGACATGTACAACATATACTGAATTACTTATATCCCAAGAAGGAATGGGTGACAAGGGAGGAAGGAAATGGATCTGAAATTCGAGGTCGTAACATTAAATGTTTCAAATACATATATAAATACTATTATTAATAAAAAAGTTGACAAGAAGAGTGAGTGACGAAAAAGATGGTGGTACCTTTAAAAAGAATAAGGAAACTTAAAAGATCACTGGGTTTATGAGGGGAAAATAATGAATTCTTCTTTTGGACACATTGAGTTTGAGATACCTGTGGGACATCCAGTACAAAATGCCCCAAACCACTTAGTGACATGTGGCTCAGGAGAGAGATTAGGGGTTACACAACATTTTATATCCATTTGCTTCACATTGCAACCTCATGTAGTACTATAAAGATTATTATACCCATTTGCCAATTGAGAAAACTAAGGACTTGAGTGCTTAACTTCCTTGCTGTCTCTAGCACAATTGGTAACTGTTATAAGGTGACCTAAACCTAGGTCTTCTAACTTCAATTCCAGCCATCTATTTATTACCCCATACTACTTCTCATAGTCCTCTCATATTGAGACATGCTTTCCAGGATGAACTTTAGCATTCCCAAGAGAACTTTAAAATTAGCTTCGCAGACAATACCCATTCAACAAATGTTTACTGAATGAATGAATATAAAGAGAAACACATTTTGTTTAGGTAGCTCTACTATAAGGCAGGGTAACAGACATTATAACTTCTCAAATTCACTTTGGATCAATTTGAATTGCTAAGATATTATTTAGATGTTGAGGCCTAACAGAAATTTTGATGTCATTTTTGGGTGTATCATTCACTTCTGTACACACACAGGTAAATGTTTTAATGCTGGTACTGGTTGGTATGACTGCTACTTTATCATGGTAGAATTAAGAACGTTATAAATAGCCAGACAGGCAAGAACACTCATCTGAGCCTTCCCAAAATTCTTCTCCAAACAGCTTTAAAATACTGAACGAACCCTACATTCCTGATATAAATCCTACCTGGTAATAGTATATGATCCTTTTGATCTACTGCTATAATCTCCTCTCTGGCATTTTATTTTTAAAATTTTGCATCAATATACATTAAGAAAGTTGGTCTACAGATTGTATCCAATTCGATTTTTGAGGAATGGCTGAACAAGATGTGGCATATATGATTGTGATGGAATACTATTGTGCTATAACAATGGGGATGGTTTCAGAAAAACATGGAAGACTTACATGAAGTGACAGAAAGCGAAGTGAGTAGAACCAGGAGGATATTGTACACAGTAATAGCAATTTTGTAAGCATCATAAAGTATGAAAGACTTAGCTACTCTGATCAAGACAATGATCCAAGGAAATTCCAAAGGACCCATCGTGAAAAATGCTATCCATCTCCAGAAAGAGAACTGATAAAATGTGAACAGAGATTGAAGCATACTTTTATTTTAATTTTTGCTTCATTTTGTTTGTGTTTTCCTTAGCAAAATGGCCAATGAGGACATATATCTGGCATGACCTCACATGTATAATCAAAATCAAAGTGTATGCCTTCTCAAGGAAGGCAGAGGGACAGGAGGGTGGCAGAGAATTTGGAACTCAACATTTTATTATTGTTAAAAATTCTTTTACATGTAACTGAGAAACATTTAACAAAATAAAAAAAGAGAATGTTATAAATGCAATACATCTGGGAATATCAAACAGATAATTTCTATTTTCAAGTAAAAATAATAGAAAACAAGGACTCAATAGGCAAGACAGGAAAATCATTATACTAAAAGCATTATACATATTCAAGATGTGTCATGTACATGTGTCATGTACATTTTACACACACACACACACACACACACACACACACACCCCTTTCCTGAGCTATGAATTAATTCTGAAACACTGGACCATTATTTCCCCAGAAATACAGTAGAGTAGTAACATGGATGATCAGCAGACTAGCTGGTTAAAACTGTCAAAATGATCTCCTGCTGTTTTTAGACACTGATGGATTTGACAGATATAATTTCTTACAGCTCCTTCCATTGTTTTACAACAAGGATAGGATGGGATGAAATTCCCAACCTGTATGACTGCCTGTGGCACAGTATGAAAATATCTAACCTACCTCTCTAGCTTCATTGGGAATGGAAGAGAAATATTCAAAATTACACCCAATTTCCATACATAAACCTTTAAATATAATTATCTTATAAACTGTACCTTTGGCTTACATTATAAGATTTTAAGGTACAACCATTCCCTTTAATGGACATGATTCCAAAATGACAATTGATCTATGAAGGCTCCCTACAATATAAATATATATATATATAATGTTCCACTACATACATAGTCTTTAGACAACCCAGTACATTATTTGGAAATCCACATTTAGGAGTAAATTCCCTTCAGAATATAGGTTTCTCCATAAGGTCTTTGCCATAGAAAGTATAGAATTAGAGTTAGGGGATCTGGATTTCAGACTAAGCTCCTCTATTGATGATAGTGGACTTAACCTCTCTAATGTTCAGCATCTTCAACTGTAAATTAGAGTTTATAATGTTTGAGCTACAGAGCTTATGAGAAGAATTAGAGGTTAAAGGATTACAGTAGGAGTTGGGAAGACAAGTAGATAACACACCTGTCTGATATATGAAGATATTACTTTCAAGATTACAACCTTAACGTGGGGGATAGGGGAAGGATACATACTAAATACAAAATAATCCAAAAAAGATTGTTAAATGCAAATGAGCTGCCTGGGGGGGAAAGTTATAAGAAATTTCAAAAAAGAGAGATCAAATTCACTGGAGGGTTAAAGTCAAGTGGAGTTGGGTTTGCAGTGGAAAAGAGGTTATCAAGGAATTCTTCATGGAGAGGCTTGTTTTGATGAAAAGACATGTCCATCAATATGAGTAAGCTGGATTGTAAGGATCCTATTCTAGTCATAAGAAATGGTATTATAAAAATATGGAGACTGTATCCATTTTCCAATCCATTTTGATTGGAAGATAAAAGACAGGAAGATGAGTAGTAAGCAATAAGTTTGGGTAGGCCGGTTATAATCAGACAACAGAGGAATGCCAAAAAGAAGCTTTTACTTGACTGAGTTGAGAAGTTTATACTTGATTCGACAGGCAATAGAGAGCCATTGTAAGTTTTTCAGTAGGTGAAGGATGTGATCAGTGATGTACTAGTAAGAACACTGTAGCAATAGTTTGAAAGTGAGAGATTACAAGATGTTTTAAAGACCTGAATCCCGGTTTCTATGGTAATTTAAACATGGGCATGAAGGTAAGACAGAAAAATCTTATCAACTACCTGGGACTGTGAGGTCTAAGGAAGAGAAAAGAGTAAAAAAAATCACTCAATATTTGATAATTCAGTTGTAGCTACATATCTACCTTTTTATTCTATCAAGGTAATAAGCCCAAGTGACTAAAATAATGGTGGTACAATCAAAAAAAAATAGAGAATTTGGGGGAAGGTGAATGATTTGGGAAGAAGATGAGGTAATCTATATAACATTATCTATCTATCTATCTATCTATCTATCTATCTATCTATCTATCTATCTATCTATCTATCTATAGAACAAGTATCAGAGTAACATCCAGGTGGAAATATCTACTAGCCACTTAGAAATATGAGATTGGAGCTCAGAAAATAGTTTTTAATACATATTTAGAAGTCATTTACACAGTGATAACAAATGAAGTGAGTTGAAGGAGGATAGATGGTATTGCAAGAGATAAAGACAAAACTTTAGAAGCTACTTATTTTTTCAGTATAGAAAGAAGAAATGATCAGAGGTAGAAGGAGAACTATGTGAGTGCAGCAGCACAGAAGCCAAAGGAGGAGAGGGTATTAAGACAAAGGATTAACAGCATCAAATGCTACTGACAGATCATGGAGAATAAGGACAAATTTAACACACACACACACACACACACACACACATAACAAACCACTGGATGTCTCAATAGAGAAGACTCATGTAACTGCACTGAGAAATGTTTCACTAGACTGGTAGAGAATTCATTTGACAAGTGATCAAGGAATGTACTAAATAGTGGGAAGTCAAGGCAGCCAGAATAAATAACTCTTAAGACCACATGTACTCTTTTTCATTCCTAAATATTCCTCAATGCATTCCTGAATTACTGAATTGAACTATTATGTGTCTTAGAGTTTGAAGCATAGGGTTTTTTTTTTTTCTTGAGACTATTTGTGGATCCAGGTACCTCATTTCTAATAAAATATGGGGGTGCTAAGTGGGTTAAGTGACTTATTGTAGTTAGTTTGTATCAGAGGCAGGACTTGAATACAGGCTTTCCTGACGCCAAAGCACTACCTCTATTCTCTTTGTCACACTGCTACTCAAAGTCATAAGCTTAAATCAAATAAAGCAATCTCAATAACTCTGATTGTCCTAAAAAAAGGAAAAGTGTGAACCATTAATGGGGTTTCTAATAGTATCAAGTGGAAAGTGTACTGGATTCACAGTCACAGAAGTTGGTTTCAAACCCTTGATCTCTCATCACCACTAGCTTCGGTTTCCTCTGGCATAAAAAAGGACTAACTCTGAGGAGCCTGAAAGCTCAATCTTCACACTCTGTGTCTGTGATCCCAATAACATAGCTTTAAGTTTGCCAGTAAATGAAATAACATCAAAATGAGGAAATATTTATGAATTATCATCAGATAACTAAAGGAGTATATGAACTGGCATTAGGGGGAAAAAAGGTCAAATTTTAATGCTAATATATTTAAATGTTATTTTGACTGTACTGATATCACATACACATAGATTATCTTTAAATAAACTTACTTTGAAGACACTTACTAGCTAAGTGAAGTATTAATTTTTGTGAAATTAATTCACAAGTAAAACAGAAGTAGGATATTGCATGTGATGCAGTTGAGACTTTAAGTTAGCTTATATAAGCTTCTTATTCTCATGGGCATAAAGTGACACAAGGGAAGTAATTGTCTTTGAACTTTAGAACTGAAGAATTATCCACTTTATTATTTATAACTTTTGATTTTTTGTTTGTGTGGATTAAGGAAATTATCATTCTAATTACATTTCTAATTAGACTTTCAAAAGAGAATCAAATCAGGCTCCTAGCCAAAATCTGTTGACTGACACTACACAAATGGCTTTAGTTTCTGGGGATTTGGGTATGGCTCCTGAATAATCTGATGATAGCCTGTGGTTTCTTGGCATAGGAAATGGAGATGAAGCAGCCAATCTTTTCTCAATAAGGCAACCAATGTCTGATAAAAGTTTGATAACCAAGTTATCTAGTGACTTCCTACAAAATATTAGAGTCATTCCCCAACGAAAATGCACACACTTCTCAAAAGAAGAATGGAAAAATATGAACTTTATGAACACTATATTCGAAATCACTAATTTGTGATAAGTAATAATCAGTCATAATAATCACCAAAAAGCTGAAGTTTTACCTCATACCCATTAAATTATCCAAGATGAAAAGATGAGAATTTTTAATGTTGGAGGGGATATAGGACAGACAATGAACCTAATACACTGCCAGTGGAGCTGACAGTTAGGTCAAACATTCTAGAAAGCAATTTGTTTATAACAAGAAAGTAATGCAAATGTTCATACCCTTTGGCTCACAGATCCCCCAGCTAAACATATACCCCCAAAAGGTCAAAGACAGACATTTTCAATATACAACAAAGAATTCAGAGCAGTTCATCTTATAATTTCAAAGATATGGAAACAAAGCAATTTTGTGGAATGATTAAAAAACTGTGGGATAAGAATGCAATGTAACATAATATAAAAATTACAAAAATGAACAATATAATAAGAAGAGCAAAGAAAACAAAGTATATAATGAATTCAATAATGTAAACGGAAAGAAAAAAAAGAGGGAAACTAACTGAACATTAGTTAATTACAATAACCAAACTAAATCCTGAAGAGGAGACAAGAAAATATACCTCCTTCCTTTCTTTGCAATGGGGGTGAGGGGAGTGAAGGATAACAAGGGACATAAATCATTTTTATATACTGTTAGACTTGACTGATATATTAATTAGATTAGCTAAACTGCTTTTTCCTTTTAATTCCCTTCACAGTCTTTGTTACAATGAATGGCTCACTGGATGGGGAGGGATCTATTTGGAAATCAAAGTAATATAAAACCAAGTGATATTAACAATCATAGAAAAAAAGGAATGGGGAAAATAAATCTACAAGAATAGTGAAATTTAAAAGGAGGAAATAATAAAAAAGGAAAATCTCATTCAAAATACCAATAGAATGCATGAACTATTTGAGAGTCAATTTGGGCAGTGCGAACACCCACCATGACCAGGGCTGTCTTACCCCTTGTCTTCTCATCCAGGACAGCAGATAGAAACAGAAAGACTTTTACCACTTTTACCCTTTAAATTCCCACCTCCACCAACTTGGTCTGTCTCAGAACTCATATAGGACAGCTATGATGGAGCATTCAGCTCCCTTGCCTTGCCTTCTTTGTTCCCTCATTTGGATCCAAGACAAGACATGTCACACAAATCACCACTGGGGGTAGCCTGGCCCCTTTTTTCTCATATCTGACCCCAACAGGGCTGTCCAGAACCCATCTGGGCTGCTATGCTGATCACACAGCTTAGATGAGGTAGAAGTCAACAACTCTATTCCTTTCAGTAAGATGGAAGTCTACCAGGTCTTGTCCTCTAGGGCTATGCCTTCCTTCTCCCCCTGACCTCTACATTGAGACTGATGGCATTGTTATATAATGAGTTAGCCTGAGGTCCCTTGAACCTTGTCATGTTCCTCACCACTGAATACTTAGAATATCTGGGTATTTCTATCCATCTGTCACATGAACTTTCTTTTAAGTGCTTTCTCTTCCAATTAAGGCAAGGGCAAAGACTATCTAGCCTTTTTCTCTTTGTATTCTTGAGAACAGAAAAGAGTGTCTGGTATATAGTAAGCATTTAATAAATGACTTTCCATTCATTCATAAAATATAACCCTTTAAAGAAATAAATAAAATGTAAATATATATATATATATATATAAAGAAAAATATATACAATGACTATAGCAGTACAAATGAACACAAAATAAAAGTAAATTAAATGCTATATAATTATACTGACAAGGTATGAAAAATTAAGAAAATAAATCTAGAATCCTGCTTTGCAAAGGTGAGTGCAGACTACTGTATATATTCAGACTCAGTGGACTGGCTACTTAGTTTTGGTGTACTACTTTTTTCCTCTTTCTGTTTCAATCCTTGTTATAAAGAATGGCTCCCTGGGTGGGAAAGGGGAAAGACATATTCAAAAATGAACATGATATAACAATAGTGTTGGAAAAAAAAAGAAATACTGTTCACAAAAATGGTGTGAATGCTAATAAGTGTGCTTCCCCAGAATAAAACAGGACAGAGAAGGGACAGGCAAAGAGTAATTATAATAAACTGAATTTGCATAACAAGACCAAAGGTTATTATTGAAACAAGAGTAGCACAAGATAAATACTGATCATTTTCTACAGCTATTAAACAAACAAAACAGAAATGAATCTTGGTAGGCAGAGAGCTATTGGTGCTGGAAGATGCGTACAGCTATATTATATATCACTTTTAATCCATCTTAAAATGCCATGGCACACTTCCTTTATTTAAGATGGATTGAAGAAGGAACTTTAAAAGTCTATCAATGTTTATTTCCATGCTATTCAAAAGTCAGGGATTTTTCATTCCTTCAGGAATAAAAAAATTTAAAGCTCTTTACTTGTCTTAAAGAGGCCACTTGAGAACCATTTAGAAGGCCAACTACAAGTTCTTTATTGCTATCATAATCCTCTGCTTATAGTCTTCTTTTTCCCCTAGGCTTTTCCAGATATCTTAGAATGTCTCCAGATACAGCTCCTGAATGCAAGTTACCCAGTAAGCATTAGAAAGGCACTGGTCCTTTTCTCTCTCATGTTACCATCAGCCCACTGAAAGCAGATTCTATTATGCAGTCATCTTAGCATCACTGGTATTTAACCTATTGCCTGGCATATAGCTAGCTCTTAATAAAAGCTTGTTGACTTAGCTTGACTTCAGCTGAAATGATTTTTTAAAAACACACAAATACACCTGACATTATCTGTGTAAATTTCTATCTTGTAATAGTGATGATTTGTGAATATCAATTAGATAATGACATTTCTCCCCTGTACTCATGGAAATATCTGTCTAAAAACTTGGTCTTAATAGCAAAATGTCTTCTATTCATGGAAGGTCACCAGGTAAGTGGAGTTGATCTAAATTATGTATTAGTCAGGAGAAAAGATTGGTATAAAACTTTACTCTGGCCTCATGTTTCCTCTAGGGTATGTTGCATGAAGAAACTGATGACAGCTGAAAAGACTTAGGTAACTAAGAGAGTCTAACACGAATCTTTCCTCTCAGATAAACTCCACCATTATTTTACAGGGAAACCTATGGGACACCCAGTGGAAAAAAGAGGTGCTAAGGAGGAAGAGAAAGTGGGAAGCAGAGTGGTACACTGGACAGAGTACTGGGCTTAGTCAGGAAGAACTTCTGCCTCAATTACTGCATGATCCTGGGAAAGTCACTTAATTGTGTATCTCTCATTTTCATTTGTACAATGAAGGGGCTGAATTAAAAAACCTCAAAGTTTCCTAACAACTCTCCATATATGATTCTATAGGAGGCAGCCTGGCATAGTGGACTTGCCTCAGACACCTAAAGGCTGGGATCCTAGACAAATCATAGCATGTGTATGTGTCTCTATGCATCAGTTTCTCTCCCTTGTCACTGTCTTTATCTATCTCTTTCCCTTCTTAACTGGTTCCCCTAATGTAAAATGGATATTTCTTTTATAAGTATTCTATTGGGAGATATGATAGACAAATAATTAAGGAAATACTAGATAATTTGAGAAGGGAGAAGAGTAGGATAAGGAAAAGGGGTAGGCACAAAACAGAATTAATGGAAACTAATGACTCTTAGAGGTGGGAGTGTATAATAGGCTGGGGAGAAGGGAGAAGCCTGTACCAAGTACCAGAGGCATAATATATGACATACTGAGTTTTGCAAACAGGAAAAAATGGCTTGATTGAAACAGAAGGTGGGTAAAAGGCATTACAGTGACATAAATCAGAAAAGTTATGCTGGAGTCAGGTTGCAAACACCTTCACATATCAGTGTAAACAGTTTGTATTTTATCCTAGAGAAGCTAGGGAGTCACTGAAGATATCTGAAGGAGGTTGTGATATGTGGCACAACTTGGGTTTTAGAAAGGTAATTTTTGTAGCTATATGGAGCACGTATTGGAGAGAAGAAACCAATTAGGAGACTATTTGACTAGTACAAGTAAGAGGCAATGGGGATTGAAGTGGGATAGAAGCCAAAAGGAAGGTGACAGGTGGGAGAGACATAGAGGCAGAAGTGACAAGACTTGATAATTGCTTGGATAAGGTAAGGGTAAGGTGGTAAAGGCTTAGAAAGTAGAGCTGAGGATGGCTCCTAGGTTGTAAACCTGTATTATAGAAAGAGAAGAAAGAGGGAAGGTAGAATAAAGGGTGGTTCTTTCCTGCCCACTTTGAATATAGATGAAAATATAAAAACAGAGTTGATCTAGATAGCATTATGGAAGTATGTACCTTCCTCTTATTTAAGAGATACTGGATGATAAATATGGTCAGTGATTAAATGAGTAGAAGAGGATGTTAATGGCGATGCGTACCTAAACAGTAGTGAATTGTGTTTAAAATTTTATACTTAAACAATTAGATCTCCTCCTAAAGTGAGAAAAGTATTAGCAGAAGATAGTGGTTCTTATTAGAACTGTATTTCTCAGATTCTATGGTGGCTGACATTTGCTACAAAACATGTTTCACAGCCGATTACTACCAAATGTGGAGTTCTGAAACAAAACTTTTTGTTGACTGAACTGAGAAGAGTCAACCATTCTGATCTCAGAGGCAATTGGATGTTACTTGGTGTCCATGGCAAAGGCATCCAGCAATCTTTTTAGGGTGCCATATAAAATAGAGGAATTAGTTTTACATAGCTACTACATAATGAAAATGTTCAAATTGTACCCATATCCCTGATATAATTTAATGGGCTTTCTTACTCTCACTCCAACTCATCGTTTTGTTTTGTTTTTTTTTTTCAATCATTTCCATCTAGGTGCCATCAGGATTATATGAAGTTTTCAAGACTTTGGCACATGTGTTCATATCTCATCTGGCTTATTTGACAAGTTCCTAGATCTCTGCGGATTTAAAGATCTTAGGCATTGCTTTATCATATTACTGGGTATTTGCTGTTAACACATAATTCTAGGTTGTTATGTTCCTATACCTCTGATAAAGCAATTCTTCCTTCTTTCACTAATGAAAACTATTCCTATACATAGCAGGTTCTCATTAAATGCTCTAAGTGGTGACAATAAATGGAATTTTAATGAACTGCCTTTTCTGTACTGTAAATTTGTCCATAAATTGGTAAGTTGATTTTTCTTAAACTCAGTTTGAGCAACCCAATGTGGTATATAAGTCAACATCTGTTATAAATTGTAATCAATCAAAAAAATAAAATGGAGAGTAGTGATGGGTAAGGCAGTTGGGTGGTGGAGTGGATAGAGGGCTGGACTTGGAATCTGGAAGAGCTAAGTTCTCATGCTACCTCAGACACATATTACAAGCTATATAACCATGGACATCTCACTTAATCACTATAGGCTGCAGCTTTCTCATCTATAAAATGGGAGTAATATTAATAGCAATAATAGCACCTACCTCACAGTGTTCTTGTGAGGATCATTTCAGACATCCATAAAGTGCTTTCCAAATCATAACATACTATAAAAATGCTAGCTATTATGGTGTTAAGAAAATCTTTGCCTTTTTTTTTGAAAGACTGACAATTTTAGATCGCTTTCTGTCAAAGCTTCAAATGTTGGTTGTTGTAGGTTGTTGACCTATAAAAACATTTTGTAATTCATTAGTATTTGTAATTAAAGTTCTATGGAGATCCAATGTGAGGAATAAAAATTTTCCATAAGTCTTCTGACTCTCACAAGCTAGATGAACATAGTGAACCAATAAGAAATAGTTTCTTTCACAAGCAAATAAGTTTTGAGTATTGACTTAGTCTAAATATGAAAAACACATTACTGTACATATAAATATGTCATTTCTTTGCATATTTATTGCATTATTCATGAGAAAGTTTCAATTGAAAATGTGGATGCATTGATAGTAAATTTTTATCACCATGGAGAATTTATTCAAATGGAAATAACATCAAGTGGAATTTATTAAAATGAAAATGGCATTTAATACAATGCTGTAACATTTATGGAAATAAATTTACAAAGGACAACATGCTGGAGGAATGTGTTTTCATATGGACTCTCAAAGCTTTAGAGATATATTTAGAAAACACCAAAAAGATTACTTTATATGTATACAAAGATGAAACCAAATGTTCAGAGATTGACAATCCAGTTTGCAGATTGTCCAGGTTCATGTTTCCCTTCCCTCTCTTATATTTCTGGACATTTTCCTATCCATTTTTACCTCAACCTGAAGGGCAACTACAACCTTAAATTCATACTTTTTTTTTGTAACTAGCACTTTCTCTAGAGGGTGAGTACTCAGAGAAATGAGGAAATTCAAAACCGAAGGTAAAGGTGTTGATTTCCTCATCATGTATGGACATTAAATTTCTGAATAAAATTTTATTTAAAAAATTAAAATCAAACATTTGTTAAGTGTTTAGTATGTGTCAGATTTGTGCTAAGTAATGGAGATACAAATAAAGGGACAAACATTCTCTGACCTCAGAGATCTCAAATATTAATGGGAAGAAAACATACAAATATGTATGTAAAGTATATGTGTATGACACACATCAACATATATGTATGTGATGTGTATGTTGTGATGCACATTAACATATATGTGTGTAAAATGTATATATCTATATAGATACATATACATGTGTTGAGTAAATGAGGGATAATCTAAGAGGAAAGGCATTTGCATTGAGATGGAAAGGGAAAGACTTCTTGCAGAGACTGTAATTTATCTGAGACTTGAACAAAGCAAAAGTAGAACAAACCAGAAGGTCGAGGTGAAGAGGAAGAGAATCCCATGTGTAGGGAACAGCCAGTGAAAAGCAGAGAATCAAGAGATGAAGTGTTTTATGCAAGGAAGAGTAAAAAAGGCCACTCTTACTTAGTAAAAGAGTTTATGGAAGGGAGAAACATTTAAGATGACTGGAGAGGTAGGAATGGGTGAGGCTGCAAAAGTCAAAGAGAAGGTTTTTCTATTCAATCTTAGAGGTAACAGGGAAGCTCTGGAGTGTGCTGAGTAATGAGGTAACATGGTAAGACCTACAATTTAGGAAGATCAATATGATAATAAAAATGATAAGTAAAGGATGGACTTGGAGCAGGGAAGCTATCTCACCAGGGTAGTGACAGTGTCAGACGAGAGAAGCAAGAGATGTCTTGAAAGTAGAAACCACGGGATTTGGCAGCAGATTGGATATGGGGAGCAAGAGTAAGTTGAAGATGATACCTAAGTAGCAAGTATCAGTAACTGGGTGCTAGACCATAATCTTGAAAGTAAATAAAGGAAGTTAGGAAAAGGGGAAGACCCCCTTTTCTATTTTTACACATGCAATATAAGCAAATGATAGATGATTATCTCTAAAGATGATAATTTCCTCTTACAACCTAGTATTGGCCAAGTACATTTTAAGACTTCCATGGAAAGATCTGGGACTATATATGACCTTCAAAAATTATCTGAGTTCTAATAAAAAAGGGGAGAAAGCATATGATTTTTTTACATTGCTGTATCTAGATCTATGTTCTTTACAGTTTTAGCATAAATTTAAGTTGCTATATCTTATAATAGTTGGAGTCAAAAGTGATGGTCTAAAGCATTTAGGGACTACCATCAATGTTCATAACTATTTTGAATATTCACCAAGTTAGAAATGACCCAACAGAAAACAGTCAACTGAAGGCTATGGAAATTCATTTCATTATAGCAATGATTCTCCTAAAAATATTGAAGAATGAAAAATTTTTGAGATGTTTAGGGTAACACAAAAGGAAGATCAGCTTCAGAAATCCTTCATAGCCTTAATGTTGTATGAAATTTTACTTCAGTATACTGGCCTTTCTTGTCAGTGAAACTTGAAAATATTAGAGAATGGCTGTAGCTCCACTGCTTCATACTGAATACAGAACTCTGCTTATGGGTTGAGGAGTCTGTTAACTCAAGCTGCAATAAAATGTTCAATGTGTGTGTGTGTGTGTGTGTGTGTGTGTGTGTGTGTGTGTGTGTGTGTGTGTGTGTGTGATGGGGATGTTTGGTAAAACATACCTTTGCAGGTGTATTCATTCCTGAATCCCCAAATTCCCTTTTAGGGTGTCAGATGGATTGATTAATCGATTGTTGATAAAAAATAGGATGACCTAAGGACATTATGAGCTAAATATTTCACTTCTGATCCACTTCAGGTTTGAATATACTTATTGAAATTAAAGCTATTTATCACATTAATGTTCTACTGTCAGGTATAGTTAAGAAATATAACTTCATATCTTCTTGAAAAAGGTTAAAAAAAGAGAAAAGATGGTGGAAAGGTCCGGTAATGAGATAAAGAGATGGCCAACGTCACTTGGAAAGTATGATGTATTTGGAATATCTAACATATTTCAAAATTACAAATAAAAGTTATATTTAAAATACATATAAAATATAACATCAAAATCAACATCATCCATTCCTGCCCCAAATGGAAAACAAATATAAGTGTAACGATCATTTAATTTTATCCATGATTTTTAATGTAAATGTTTCTAAAACCCCAGGATGCTCATTTCAGTTCTGAAATAATGGTCTCAAAAACTTTTGATGACATTCTCCTTTGGTAATCCCTTTAGGCAGGTGTTAGACTAAAACAGATGGCTATCTAGTGTGCTAGCCATAGCAATAACTGGCCAAGACTGGGGACAAGATCGACTAAAAGGCAGAATTCTTGCTGTTTGCATAGTTCCTGTGGCCATGAGAATTGGAATTGTGTTGAATGTTCCCATTTGTTAGAGGGTGTAGGTCTATGGGTGACTTACTGGAAGATACAGGCTGGGACATGCTGTTTAGTGCTACAAGCCATCACCGAGTATATGGATATGATCTTATAATGTGCTGATTTTTGCACCTGGGCAAGTTTGCCAGGCCACGTGGCTGATAGAACTGTCCCAGGTACACTGGTACATGAGGCACTGACAGGGTCACTGAAAGGATGAGTGGAGAGGGGTCTTTTGCATATCATGTATCTCTAAATGCAAGTTCCTCAGATGCTACTCTGTGGGAAGACACTTGCCTGCCCACAAAATGGGCTCTAGGACTGAGGCAGTGAAACTGCAAACATCATCCATTTGGCTATCCAGCCCAGGTACAGGAATAAAAAGCCTTATCACTCTATGGAGCATCTTCTGCCAAGAAACATCACCTTCTTCCAGACCCAGCTAGAATTAACTTGTAGACCAATGACCTCAGAAGGTCCTTCATACATTGGCATTTTAAGAGATGACTACTGAACAGCACCAAAAAACAATGCATTTCAATTGCCTTGTGAGTAAATAAGGAGAATCTATGTACCTGAGGCAAGTACTCCCAAGCAAGATTTTGCCTAGGGCAGGTAAGAACAAAGTGGGAGGGGGAGACAGATACAAGTGAATAATAAGAGGCTGCAGATAGGGGAATGTTCCCCCTTCCCTGTAGCCACCTGGTACCTTCCTATTTATTTATTTTTTTTTGATAACTAGGTGCTATGGTCAACTCTTTTTTTCACATAGAGATCCCGGAAGTCTGATGGATGGAACTTGATCAGAGCTGCTTTTGAGAAGGAGTCTGAAAATGGCAAGAAACTGACTTCCTACAAATACTTCAAAGTATTAGAGGAGGATCTTGGTGAAGGTCCAGTTTAACCCCTTTGTTTTACTGATGAGGAAAAAGGTCCAGGGAGGTTAAATGACACCTACAATGTCACAAAGAAAATAAATGTTGAAGGCTAATTTGAACTCAGATCCTGTTTAACTCCAGGGCCAGAGCTCCCTCTGATGGATTATGTGATTTCAAGTGATCTTATACTTTCCGAAATAATTTATTTGTTGTTTTTCTGTAGGAGACTTTAGAAATATCTCACAACCCTAGGAAACAACATTTCAACTGAATAAAATCAAGTGGATATTTATTTATCTAAGATCCATTTTCTGTTCTTTATTCATTCATCTATGAAGATTTCTTTGATCCCCCTCTTTTATTGCAACCCAGAAACACATGCATGTGGTTTGGGATAGTTCCCATCAGTGCTTCATTACTTAATCAGACGTCCTTAATGTATGTCTTACATTGTAGTAATTAATACAATGTATTAATTCATTTACCAAACACTTGGTAAATGAATGAATAAAACCTTCTAGAAAGCCCTTTTCCATAGGTTTATAATAACCCAATTTATAATCTATACTTTGAAGAATTATGTGGAATATCTTTTCAAGCTGGTACTTCTTTCTGAGAAAATAATATTGGGTTTTAGGAAGACTCTGAGATGTGAAAACAAAACAAAACAAAACCTAGAACACTTGTTAAATAATTTTCTTCTGTAAGCACAATAATTTTGCTACTTAAGGCAAAGTTGCTTATTTCCAGTCTATGAAAAAGGACACAATCTTTTTTTTTCTTCAATTAACAGATTTATTATAAAGGAGTATGATAATACTTTAGTAATGTTTTTGGACATGAATATAATTCAACAACTTCTACCTTTTCATTTCTATCATCAAAACTAAATGCAATCATTATTTTAGGAAACAGGTTGTAAACTCTGGCAGGTTACTTAGAAAGTTCTTTCTAAAGTCTCTTATACACAATTGTACAAATGAACATAGAATGCTAAGTACTAGTGAATGACCTAATTTGTTGTTGTTCAGTTGTTTTCAGTCCTGTCCAACTCCTCTTTGTGACCCCATTTTGGCTTTTCATGGCAAAGAGACTGGAGTGATTTGCCATTTCCTTCTCCAGCTCATTTTACAGATGAGGGAACTGAGGTAAACAGAGTAAAGTGACTTGCCCAGGGTCACAGTGCTACTAAGAGTCTGAGAATGCATTTCTGTCTTCTGCCTCCAGGCCTGGTCCTATTCGACGTACCACCTAGAAGCACAAATGACCTAATACTTTATCAAAAATTATATTCCCTCAATATCATTTTAAAAAGGGAATATCAAATAGGCTTAGGAAATGCCCACATGTTCATGAAAAATCCTGCTTTCTACAGCTATGTGCAAGAGGAAAGCAATATTTCAGTGAAGACTCAGAGAGTGAAGCAGGGCTAACACTGATAAAATGAGCTCTCTCTTTGACCTTAGAGAGACTTCCCATAACTAGGCGATCTGAGACTTAGACATGGAGGGGCTATTAGAGGCAATCAATGACCCTTCCTTTTTTTAATAAGCAGATGAGGAAATTAAGGCCCAGAGAGGTGAAATGACTTGGTACATATCACACAGATTTGAAATGGCATGGCAGGGATTTCAACGCAGGTCTATTGAATCCAAATCCAATACTCCTCTCATTGTACAGAATAATCTCTAATTGGGAAGACAGACTGCAATTTTCCTCAAGTCTTTATGAGAACATAAGAGTGCCCCACACCCACTGGATACTGTTTGATTTTAAGCTATTTCCACTGGCCTCATGTATGGAGAAGTATTTGCTGTTGACATTTTGGTAGTGGCAGTAAGTTCCCATCACACCATGCTGCTCCTGAGACAGACCTCCATAAAGTATGCGGTATTGTTCATAAGAAGAAACCACACAATTTGAAATGCTTTTAGAAAAAAAATTATTAGGTCTTTTGGCAGAGAGAGCCAGAAAGAAGGGGTGGATGTCTCCCCAAGGTTACGTTATACAGAGTTTTGATATGGGTGTACATGCTTGATTGGTCTCACATAAGCAGTAGGCAGTAAGGGCAATGTGAAATGTACAAGTATCTGGTGAGATCTCAGTATTCCTTACAACCATCCACCTTCTTTGTAGAGTTGATGACATCAGCCTGACATCTAGTGAAAACTTTTTGGTTTAGAAAATTTTTAGTCACATAAAGCTAGGTTCAAAAATAATAATAAATGATAAAAAATAATCTACAGCAGTCTGTTTCTAGGCCTAGTTGTTCCTTCCCCAGGTACAGTTTTGTGGAACAGTTGACATATTCAAGTTATTACTCTTGGATCTCAGTGGGGCATTTACATGAAATTAACAATGATCATCATATTTCAATAACTATTTAGTTTGCTATCAGAATGTATATTAGGCACAGTGTCAGGGGCTGGACAAATTTTATTCCTATTTGCCATAGAGTTAGGAAGAGGGAGAGATTATCAGCTCTTTTTCAAACTCATGAAGGAAAAGAAAATCAACAGTTGCTTTTTATGTGCCAGGTATACTGTGTTTCTATTATGCCTGTTTTATTGTGTGGAATAAATACACGATAAGTAAACACATACTTCTGGCTCTTATCCACACAGCATTACCAACCAAATTCTCATGGGTATCAATTATAGCCAGAAGAGAATGACTAATGCATTACATACCTAAGGCTGGCCTTAGGCATAGGCCATACCAAGGATATTCACATCCAAGAAAGTTTTGGCTTGGTATTAAGGCTTACAGTGGCCCTGTAGTTAAAAAGAATCATGGGTCATCAAAAGGTCATAGAAAATGAAGAAGGTAAAGAAATAAAGGTTCTCAAAAATGAGTTCTTTCTAGAAATATTATGGGTGAGTCAGATTGTAGAAACAGTTTTCCATTTATGATTTCTTCAAATGTAATGCTTTTTATTGTAGTTTGCAATACCCTATTGATCCTTAAATTATTTCTCCTTGTCCTGTTTTCTAGGTTATTTTTTTTCTGATAGCAAATATCTTAGATCTTCTTATTTTCAATCTTTTGATTCTTATTCTAATAATTTATTTTCTAAGTTCTAATATCTCATGGTGTCAATGATTTCTATTTGACCTATTCTAAATTCCATTGAGTACATTATGAATTGGGTGAAGTTTACCACCTTCCCCTATAAGCTATTTAGTTACCTTCCAGTTCTAACTTCCTGCTTTGTTGGTTTGTCGTTTTTTAATCTCTTGCTTTATTTCTTCTAGATGTAATCTTTATTTCTTCTTCAAGTACACTTTGTGGAAAATCCCTTTTTTTCCTTTGAGCCTCTACTTGAGTCTCCCATTACCAGCTTAAGTCCCAAGCAAGCAGATCTCCTCCATTACCTGAGGATAAGTCCTCTGTAGCAATTTACTTACTGCAGGTGGGAAGGAAAGGGCCACCATGGCAGTAAGTGCAACTAGAATCAACCTACAGCACTCTTCAGAAAATACATCTGGGTGGCTTTAAGATGCTTGGGCAACTATCTTTAGTGGCCACAGCACATATGACACTCGGTGTGAGGAAATTTATTCAATATTTTGTTGTTGTTCAGTCATTTTCAGTCATGTCAAACTCTTCAATATCCCATTTGTTTTTTGTTTGTTTGTTTGTTTTTTGGCAAAGATACTAAAGTGGTTTCCCTTTTCTTTCTCTAGCTCATTGTACAGATGAGGAACTGAAGTAAACAGGATCCAATTATTTGCCCAGGATTACAAAGCTAGTAAGTATCTGAGCTCATATTTGAACTCAAGAAGATCCAGCTCAGCACTCTATCCACTGCGCTATCTAGCTGCCCATTTAATGTTTAAATTAATGTAATTAAATGAAATAAACTCACTGTAGTCTGTATAGCATGGGAGGTAAATACTTCATTCTGTTTCTTATTCTATAAGTGAATAATTTTCAAATAGTAAAACAGAAGTGAAGGCAGAAAGTCTGAATCTGATTGCTACTGAATGTTATCAGTGGGAAGAAACACATAAAACCTAAGGAATTCCACACAACTTTAAAAAAAAGCCCACATATAATTGTTTCAGATTGATTCTCTCCTAGTTTGTATTTTGGGACATCTTGGCATCTATTTTAATTATTTATAGCAGTTTGCATATTCTGCCTGCTCATGTCTCTAGCCACAGTTTCTCAATGAGGGCTTTTAGGTGTAGGGTTTGATCCTGCCTGATTTTAAACTTGGTTAACTTTTCAGGAATAAGTCCCATTGGATTTTTGTGACTCAGTGATGGCTCAGGGCCCTGTGTAGTATAAAAGGTCAGAGTACTAAGGCCCTGAGCCTGAGGTATCCAGGTCTTAGAAATACACCTGGACTGGTTGCTACGGCTCCCAATGGTTTCTAAGTACTTGCTCAGGGTTTGAAGCTGCCTCAGATTTCCTGGTTGGAGCCATCAGCTCTCATGGCCTACTGTTAAAGAACTGTGAAAGTGATGTGCATCTCTGGTAAGTTGCCCTGGAACATTACACTCTTGTTTAACTATATTATTCAATGGCTTTGCTGGCTGCCCCTTTTGCTATTGCCTGTGGGCTTCTGGCTGACTTTTTGTGAAATTTGGAGTGCATATCACTTAATACACCTCCTCATTGTATTTCTTGATCATTATTAAGTCTGCTATGATTTTTAGGTTTTTGCTGGAGTAGGTACAGAGGAGCTAGGCTATCTGATAGCCATCAAGGAGCCATCTTGGCTACAAGTATTTCTCATAATTATGTAGTTGAGATCCTATAATGAAAAATGGAATAGTAGAAAAAGTTACAGAATAAGAAAAAAATACCTGACTTTGAGCCCAAGTTCCATCACTAGTGGTAAGGCTTTGGTTAAGTTAATTGACATCAATAAGAGCCTGCTTGCTAATGTATAAACTAAGCATACTACTTACCTACAATAAATCTCACAGGGTTAGTATGAAGAAATCACATGGTGAACTTCTAAAAAGCTATATAAATGTGAACTATATAAAATTCGTTTTGTTATTAATAACATGATAAGTAGTATCATAATCCTTTAAAAAGCCAACCCAGCTAGCTCCAACCCAATGACCTACAAAATGACATTACACATACAAACATGTCTATCTATATCTACATCTATCTACGATCCAACTCTAATTCCAAGGAAAAGGGATGTTTTAGACAGATTTACGATATAGCCATGAATTAGACTAAACGACTTAGGAGGTTTCTTTGAACACTTAATTCTATGATTTTATGATTTAATGTTATATCTAATGGCATAAAAATATTTCCTTCAACATCCTCATGTGTATAAACAGAAATACAATGATTTTGTGTGATTCTGTATTATATATATATATATATACACACACACACACACACACACACAATTTGGAGTTCTAAACATGGCCTAAAATTTAATTGCTGCTTTAAATAGAAAAAAATTATAAAATATCTTGCTGCAGTAGGAATTAAAATCTATCTGCTTATTTTGTCTATGATATCTATCCATTCATTTGACAAAACACTGCTATATGTAAAGTGCTCTAATTGGTACAGAGCAAGAGTATAAGAAAGAAAAAGATAGAACTTTTGCCCTTAAGGAACTGTTCTATTACTAGGGGTAAAATACACAGCACTCAAGTATATATCGATGGAATAAAAGAGGATTAAGTATAAAGGATGCAGAGGTGTCTTTAAGTTTTTAATAATCTACACTGGGGTCTTATACTCAATGTGGGTATTATAAAGATAGAAAACCCATAGTTCTTTTCTCAAATTAAAATGAAAAAGTAATTTTGAACATATAAACATCTTCAATACATTGAATATAGAAACTGATTAAATGTTTCAATTGTAATAATAGTTAATAAAAAGGATATACAATAATGAAAATGAACAATAAGATCTTTTCAGTATCTGGAAGCTTAATTCTAAGCCATAATCTTGCAAAGATATAAGATTTAGAAATGAAATGTTGTTGGAATGTGTTAGCTATGAAGAATTATTTCCCATGAGCACTGTCTCACACATTGTGAAACCAGGAGCAATGGAATTTTTAATGAAGCAGATGTTTGGTCCATCAAAAGAAATGATCTCAAAAATCATTTCAGGTGACAGTAGATCATCAAGTTTTAAAAAATGATTTACAATCCTATTCTGGCACACAGTGAAAGATGACTTATAATAATATCCTTTAAAATCAGATGCTGTTATTATGACCCATTTCTTGCCTTGAAAAGCTAATGTTGCCTTTTATTATTTATTAATGCCAAGTTGTATTGATAAGATAGCCTATGTTGACTCTCATAAGTTAGATAAAATGATGAGCTTTTTTTTTATAAAGAAGCAAAAGGAAATTAAAGTCCTATGTTGGAAGTTAATCATTTTCAATTTACATGTCAGAAATGATCATCATAACCACTTTAAATGACCATCTACATAAAATCCTTTTGAAAAGACTAAATTTATATTACCAACTAATACACATATACACACAAATTGCAGAAAAACATACTAGTCATAAACATACATAAGCATCAGCATTTGGCTGATTTTTTTCCCATAAAGAATACTATACTTTTGTGGAATATATGTGAAGAGTAGTTTAATTTTTATAGGTGGGATAAGAAAAGACAAAATAACAGTTGGGGTGAAAGTATCTCCCCTTGTTAAGAAATTTTAGATAATTTTATTTAAAAACTATAGATTCCTTTTTTTCCTTTTGAGTGAGATAGCTAGTTTACATATTAAGATATTCATAAAAATGAAAAGATATATTAAAACTAGAAAAATATCAATAAAAGTAGAAATCATTGGAAAATATGAACTCTCAGAGATTAAAAGAATATGATTTTTAAGACAGTAAGAGAAAAACAAGAGACACTGTGTATCTAATACAATCTGAGTTGTCATGACTAAAGCAGAAGATAAATTTCTCTATCATCGACAAGAAATAAATGAGGAGAAAATAAAATTACATTAAGGGAATTAAGAGGGATTTCCTAAAGTGAATAGGTTGTCGGAGGGGATTCATTCACTAAAACTGTAGCACAAAGAAATAACAATTATTTCACTATGAAGAATTTCTTTATTAGTTTCTCAAGCATATGCATCTTATATAAAATCTATTTACAACATCTTCCTATACAGAAAATATAGAAAAAAGGGAAAGAACAGAACTAAAAATAATGAAAAGAAACTGAGGGAAGGTAAGTATCTCATAAACCAGAAGGTTATAAAATCTCCATTTCACTGACCTAGGCCAAGTCTATATAATACTGACTCAAGCTACAAACTGATCACTGAGTCACTGCCCTATTTCTTTGAATTGCCATCTAATTGTGTGATTCGGTCAAGTAAGATGGTGAAATGGTCTATCATATTTTGGTCACTGAAATCAAGCAGTAGTATAATGGAGAATTATTCTTTCTGCAGGAGATGAAGCCTTAGCATATAAGAAATGATAGACTGGCTCGGAAATTTCACTCATCACTCATTCCCATCATTTTAACGTCATCACAGGTACTGATCTCTGGAACTGGGGAAGAGTCAACTAATTCAGGGGTGGAGAACCAGTGGCCCTGAGGCCACATGTGGCCTTCTAGATCCTTAAGAGTGGCCTTTTAACTGAATCTAAATATTACAGAACAGATTTGTCCTTTGGACCTCAAGAGATCCAGTCATGTGCATGGTAGAAGGCTGGTCATCTGTTTGCTAACATGACAGGAACAAGAGCTAGCATTTACATGGCACTTTCCCAAGATGATCTCATTTGATCTTCCCAGCAATGCTCATGCCCAGCAAGTGCTTGCTGTCAGATAGTATGTGATTTACCCAGAGTCATACAATTAGTAAGTGCCTGAGGCTGTAATTTGAACTCAGGTGTTCCTGACCTAGGCCCAGTGCTTCTTCTACTGCTGCACCACCTAACTAGCTGCCTCTGAATGAAGGAGTTTAGAGGAGTGCTAAATGCAAAGTCAGGAAGGAGTGCAGAGGGCCAACAAGTTCAGGGCTTAAGTGAACACCATATCCCTGACAAGTGCTTAGACTGTCTGCTTAAAGATCTCTAATAACAGGGAATCCATTATCTCCTAAGCACTCCATTCTTCTTTTAAACACCTTTAAATAAGGGGAAATTCTGACTAGCAAAAAGATTTTGTGTTTTTCTGCACATTTAACCTATTCCCCAACTACAATAAGACCAAAGAGAACAACAGAGAAAATGAGAAAATAAATAACTTACTATAACATGTAAAGACTGGAGAGTAAAAACACAAGTAGTCAAAGGAATGAAAATGCAAAAAAATACATAAAGTCTAAAAGAAAATATAGAAAATGCAAAATGACAGAAAATTGAATCGATAAATACTGAAGCTGTTTTTAAACCAATAAAATTGACAAACCATTAGCAAACTCATTGAATTTAAAGGGATGAAAATCACCAACATTACAAATGAAAAAGCAGAGATAATAACATATGCAAATTTAAAATAGTATTATGTATATTATACATAGCTATAGTCTAACAAAATGGAGAACTTGAAGAAAAATCAGTGATTATATGTGCATCTCCCATTAGCAAAACTGACAAGATAGGAAACTGACTTTAAATAGACAGATTTTAATTATAGAAAGATAATTTCCCACCCCCTTCTCCCCAAATCATCTTGTTCAGCCAGACTCAAAGAAATTCCCTTCTGCTTCTTAAATAAAATACAAAATCTTCACCCTGGCATTTTAAAATGCTCTGATGTCTCCCATTACTTTTCATTGATCTGCCTGAAGTCTTTTAAGCTCCATGATAAGCAGGTAAGTCCAAAACCCTAGCACAATCTGGCTAAAGAATGGGTGGTCTTATCCTTTGATCTATCTTACCTTGAGGAATAACCATCCAATTTCAGCTACTCTTGGAGAGCCAGCACCCTGGGATAAATAAGCCTTTACACTATCAATGCAGAGTAATCACCTTGTGAGGGTAGCAGCTTGGTGATGTCCCTCCTATATACTCCTGCTGAGTCCACTAAGAGCTTGGTATTGATGAGAATAGTTTGAGGACTTGCCTTGTGCAGACTTGATAGTTAACACTGTGCTAGAGGCAAAGGCATAAGAGTTCTGAAGCCATGGAAGGACCTGAGTTCAAATTCTGGCTATACTACCTATGTGACTGGGCAAATTACTGACATTCTTTGTCTTCAGATTGTTTACATATAAAATGAGTAAAAGAAAGTAGTAATCTTATAGACATAAAAAATAAGGTCCTACAAATAATCTCCCCTGTGTGCAATCATGGCGTAAAAGCAGCAATGATCATTTTCCTCAGGGTAACTAGAAAACAGCTTGAAGAGTAACACTTATTACTGAGCTGTATCTTGGTTTGGGGCAGGTCGGTGGTGCAGAAGGTATAGAGCTGACTCTGAAGTCAAGAGAACCTGAATTCAAATCTGCCCTCAAACACTTTTAATAACAGCATGACCCTGGGCTAGTCACTTAACCCTGTTTGCCTCAATTACTCATCTATAAAATTACCTAGAGAAGGAAATGGCAAAACAACACCAGTATATTTGCCAAGAAAAGTCCAAATGAGGTCACCAAGAATCAGACACACCTGAAACAACTCAACAAAATCTTAGTTTGAGCAAATAAATCTGCTGTTTTATAGCATATCTCTTTCCTGCCAGTAAATTTAAAAACGTTTTTTAAAAAATTAAATTATACTTGGAATACAATGGACTTTGGTGTAGTTACTCACTAAATACTTTTTAAAATTGTAACTGATCAGCATTTGGTATGATGTGTTGTATAAACCAGACTTAGACATGAATCAGCATTGCATGTGAAATAAATTGTTGAATATCCTTTTCTCCTGCCCTGGATTGAATAACTCTCATAATAAATTAATGTAATAAAGCCTGTGGTGCATAAATATCAATGTTTTTGGTATGCCATTAGGATATTCAGTGGGAATTTTCAAAATATCTGATAATTGTTTTAAACAACCTGGCCAAAACTCCATATCCAAAAGGTGGGAGAATGTCAAGAATGATTCCTAAATTAATTTCAAAAATTGTCATGAGCTTCATATATCTATATCTTTACTCAAATTTCCATGATATTCTTTAGGCCCTGGTCACTCCTCTCTTGGCCATTATTCTCCACTACTACTAAGTGAACCAAACTTACCTCTTGGTCACCTCCTAATGCCCTAATTATTTATGGAAGAATAATTATGTAGGTAAGGCAAAGCCCTTCTTTGATTATGATTAGCTATATATGCGTATTAAAAGACAATGAACATGGTTGAGCAAGTAACAGAGTCAATGACCTTGCCCCAAACTTCTTACCTTTTCTGAGTTCATTCATTTACATGAGAAAATGGAAGAAACTTCAAGTATAAAAAGGGAGGAACCTCATAGATAAGTGATCACAAGCTATGAACAAACAACTCTCAAAAGAAGAAATGCATATTGTTCACAATCATGCGAAAAATAAAAATATAGGCCATGCTGTAAGGCCACTAACCCAAGTCCTACTTGCAATTACAGGCCTAATTGTCAGAAAGTGGCTGACTACTACTCTTATGAGTTCTAGAAGAAATCCCGAGATCCTGGGTTTCTACAATACTGTCTCCATTTGCATGCTTCCTACTAATATCAATCATCCAAACTTCAACCAGCTTTTGTAAAGGGGTATTTTCTAAGACAGTATATAGTAAGAACAGTTAGTATAAAACATCCCCTCAAAAAAAGCCTGAGATTAGTTACACAATATAAAGTATTAAAGGACCATAGTAATTTAGTATCTGATAAACCTAAAGATCCAAGCTTGGGGCAAGAATTCACCATTTGACAAAAATTGCTGGGACAACTGAAAAGCACTCTGGCAAGAACTAGGCACACACCAATATCTCACACTATATATACCAAGATAAGCTTGAAATAGATATATAATTTAGATATAAAGAGTAATATTATAAGCAATTCAGGGGGGCATGGAAAAATGTATTTGTCATATTTACAAATAAGGGAAAAATATTGACCAAACAAGATATAGTGAGGATCACAGGAGGTAAAATGGATAATTTTGATTACATGAAATTAAAAAGGCTGTACACAAACAAAACCAATGCAGCCAGAAGAAAAGCAATATCCTGGGTTAAAATATTATAGCAAGTTTCTCAAATATATAGGAAACTAAAATTTATAAAAAGAAGATCCATTCCCCAATTGATAAATGGTCAGTGGGTATAACAGTTTTCAGAAGAAGAAATCAAAGTTATCACCGGTCACATAAAAATGCTCAAAATCATTATTGATTAAAGAAATGTAAATTAGAACAACTCTGAGGTACCACCTTACACTTAACAGATTAGTTAATGGGACAGAAAAGGAAAATGATAAATGCTGGAGAGGATACAGAAAAATTGGGACACTAATGCACTACTAGTGGAGTTGTGAACTGGTCTAACCATTTCGCAAAACAATTTGGAACTATGTCCAAAGGATTACAAAATTATGCATACCCTTGACCAACCAATACCACTAGTAGCCCTGTATCCCAAAAAGATCAAAGAAAAGGACCTATATGTACCAAAAATATTTAGAGCAGCTCTTTTTGTGGTGGTATAGATTTGGAAATTGAGGGGATACCTATCAATCAGGGAACAGTTGAACAAGTTGTGGTATATGATTGTGATGGAATACTAGTGTGCTATAAGAAAAGATAAGCAGGATAGTTTCAGAAAAATACTTGGTAAGACTTATATGAACTGATGCAAAGTGAAGCAAATAGAACCAGGAGAACACTGCACACTGTAACAGCAATATCATGACAATGATCAACTGTGAAAGACTTAACTATTCCATGTAGACAATAATCTAAGACAATCCCAAAGGACCTATGATAAAAAATTCTTACCACCTCCAGAGAGAGAATTGATGAATTCTGAATACAGACTTACATGTAAATATGTTTTGCAAAAATGTAAATAAATTAATAAAACATATAATTACAAAAGTTACAATACCAAGATAGATAAAATAAAATATAGAACCGAACAAAATACTGGATAAGTTAGAGCTGAAATATTTATGGCATTCTTCTGAATAAGAACATAATGGAATATATAGATTTCTCAGAGGTACATGATAGTTTTACAAAAGTAAATTATATGTTAGGTCATGGAGAAATTACAAATAAGTATAAAATTATAAATATAAAACATATCTTTTAAAGACCCCAAAGCAATAAAAAACAGTAATGAATACAGGGAACACAAGAAAAATATATAGATTTAAAATAAGGCTTAATAATGGCAATATGTATATGAGTAGATCAAAGAAAAAAATTTAAGCAACAATTAAGAATCACGTAAAGTAAAATGTTAACAGTGAAAAAAGCAGATACAAATTTCTGAGATGCTGTTAAAGCAGTCCTCAAATGAAAATTTATATTTCTAGAAACAAACTATAAACAGAACGAAATTATTATATATTCAATTACTAAAACCACAAAATTGACAAATTAACTCAAAGTAAACACAAGAGGAAATCTTGATGATCAGACATCTCTGACAGGATTCGGATGTACAAAATATGTCGGGAATTATCACAAATACTTAAAAGATGACTCCCCAATTCAGAAGTAGTCCAAGTATATTTCACCTTATAGTATGGGTAGAATGCATCCCATGAGCATAAGTGAATATATGTTTCACCTGACCACTTTTGAGACCATAAGCACTCAGCACTAAAGGGCTTTAGGATGATGTAGCAATCCCTTGGTCCCTGTGATGACAGAGAAACAGGGGGCTAAATTAAAGAGGACTGGCGAGGGAGCCAGGAAGAACAGCCCACTCAGGAGATTTTAATGGGACATAACACTGTGGCTTTTGCGTTTGCCCTCCTCTTTCCTGAATTTGTAGGTGCAAACCCACTTTGAAACTTCCCAAAGGAAGGACAGGTTGCCCCTCCAAAGCACTGCAAACTGTGTTGACTGCACACAGCACATGTGATGGCTAGGAGAATCTAAGATTGTATTTTAAGGCCTTGGCTGCCTGTTCTGCTTTGTGTTTTCTCCCCAAAGCATAGGTGACTAAATGGTGACACTGAGATAGTTCCAGCCCTTGAGATAACCAGATAAGTTTGAGTGGTTGGGAGCCCCTGTATTTTTTAGTCTTATCTGACTGGCATCAAGAGCACTTTTTTTGGAATAATACCTTTCACAAAGAAAACCAGAGACAGAAACACAAGCTCAACTTCTGGTTATGGCTGGCCAGTAGACATGGACTTTGAGAGACCTATTGAGATAACAGCCAATGAAGAGCAATGAGCAATATTTGCTCACCAGCTAGGTGGTACAATGAACAAAGCACTGGGCTTGGAATTACTAAGACTCATCTTCATGAGTTCAAAATCCAGCCTCAAATACTTACTAGCTATGAGATCCTTGGCAAGTCACTTAACCCTGTTTGCCTCAGTTTTCACATCTGTAAAATGAGCTGGAGAAGGAAATGGCAAACCACTCTACTGTCTTTGCCAAGAAAATCCCAAAGGTGGTCACACAAAGAGATAAGACTGAAACAACTAAACAATAACAACAGTACCATAAAATGTCTCATGTTTTGATGTCTTAAATATTAGTCTCTGAGGAGAGTGTATCTGTATCCTATTTCAAGTCTTTATCAAAGAATGTTTTGAGTGTTTTGGTTTTAAGAGCTTCTTTTGTACTGAGGAAAGAGAGCTGCTGATGTACCTTGCTTACAATGAGTGCTTTCTTTTCAAACCCTACACGTAAGCTAAAACTCAGTTTTCTATAAATTATTTCACTCAGCTTTTAGAGTGGAGATTTAGCAGTAAAGGATCTGACCCCTTGCTTTCTAAGCCAGATTCTCTTAGGACTGATCCCAGCAGTAGTGGGCTTAGAGCCTTCCTCAACCCTCCTGGATCAGCAGTGATATGTTGTCACACCCTCACATGCAGAAATTATCAAAGATGAAAAAAGACAGAAATAATTAATATTAGGAAAAATTGAGGAAAGATCAAAATATTAAGACACTATTAGTAGTTATTAACCATTAAGAAAGGCAATTTGGAATAATGCTCAACAAATGCCGAAAATGTGCAAACCTTTTGACCCAGATCCCATTGATATATACTATGAGACCAAAGACAAAAGAAAGATTCATATATATATATATATATATATATATATATATATATAATATATATATATACACACACACATATATATATACATATATGTATATATGCATATGTATATGTGTATACACACACACACTCATAGGCACATTTTTTGTGGTAGCAAAGAAAGCAAAACAAAGTAAGTGTCCAGTTGTGATTTGGTGAATGGTTAAACAAAATGTGGAAAGTTAATGAAATGTAACAGTAATTCACTGTAAGAAATAATGAATATGGTGAATACAAATAAACATGGCAAGAATGCAAAGCAAAGCTAATAGAACCAGAAAATATGCATACTGACCATAACAATATAGTTAAGAAAAACAAATGAAACAGAAACTAAATGCTTTAGGAATGAGTAATATGAAGAATTGTCAATGGAAGAAAACAGGTGGCCAACCTCTCAGGTTTTCTTTGCAATTCCACAATCCTCCACCTGGAGCAGAACATCAAAATAGCTTGGAGGGGACATTTCTATTAGCATAAAATATCAGTAAATAACTGCGTGTGACAGGTGGAAAAACCACTTAGAAAAAGTATACCATAGGATAAAATCTTTGGTTCTGAGACCACACATTCAGATTGAGAACACGGGCTCTTAGCTCTCACATAGAATAAATTAAAGTTGACAAGATCAGAATCTGAGTCAAAGTATGATTTCACTTCCTCAAAATGCCCATGGCCATTTTCCAACATAACAATTACTTACATCTGAACATGGTACCAATATAAATAGCCTCTGTATGCAGAATGGGTGCATTATAAACTAGCTATTTCTTGCTGTATCTAGTTGCAAATGATTGACAGTCAGTTTTTGTAGCTTTAATTTTCCAAGAGTAGGGGAAGAAATCTGGATATATTTTGAGGATTTTAGGTAGGCAGATGACTCAGTGTAGAGAGATGTGTTTGAGGAGTTGCAAACACTTGGGTGGTGACACACACTGCCATCCCCTGAGGCCCACACATGTCAAGGGATTTGGCATGACATGTAGGACAGAATTACAATGGTATGAGGTTGGAGAAAGGACTGCAGTACAAACCAAAACCCAAACCCCACCACTACAGAAGGTGTCCACATAGTTTGGTATAAACTCAATAGTTATATTATACCCTAACTAGGGGTGTGGGGGAATGCAGTTCCATAATGTTTCCTTGGTTTCTTGCACTGTTAAATCTTTTCACAATAGAGAAACATTTTATAGTGATACACAAATACATTGTTAAACCCATTCCACTGGTAACTCAGGGCAAGTTGATCAGTTTGATTTCTCAGAATGGAAGTGATACATTAGAGACCTCCAGTCAGATAACTGTTTGGAGGGAACCACTTGAAGTTGTGAAATGACAAAATGGTATACTAAATTTGGGACCACTATCTACAAATGGCTACCGGAAACTAGGTCATTGTGTGTCAGCCATAATCTTACAAAACTGAACAGTTACTTATACAGACAGGAGTTATGTGGATAATGACTCACAAAACTATAAAATAAAGCATCATATGACAAAAAATAAATCAAATAATTTGATCTAGGGTCATCTCTTTTGAAGTTAAGACAGGAAAAGCTTATTAACAGAATTTATAGTCTTATTGTCCCAAAATAGTTCTTATGCTCTGCTAACATTCATGCTAAATTTTTGAAACATGAAACTTAAGAATCAAAGCCCTTTCTTATCTTAATAGTCGACTAATTAAGTAGTCTTTCTGTCATGGCCCTAAGAAGTCATCCATCCTGCAGGCCCTATTTGACAGAATAGTGGGTGGGTAGGAGGGGGCAGGGTTTCTGAAACATTTTGGATTTTTGTTCACAGAATGTATAATCTAACATTTTAAGGTCAAACACAAAACTCAGAATTTGGCCAATATATCTCTTTGTCCTGCTGCCCCCACATATCATTTGTTCCACCTACCTAACCAGCAGGCAGAGTAAACAGCTCAAAGACTATTGGCATTGTCAGAAAGAAGGTTATTCTTTTGAATGAGCTACACAGCATGATAAAATACACAATGGACTGTCAAAAAAGAAGGGAAAAGAAGGTCAAAGTCTACACAGTTGAAGAGAACATTCCAATTAATAGAGGACTGGTCAAGGCAAACAAACTGGATTTAATAATTTTTAGTGTTTGACTTGGTCCATATACACTGAACTTAAGACTTCTTGACGTGAATAAATTAAATAAAGGTAAACTGAGATACATATTCTGAGCAAAATGAGTTTAAAATAACAGTGACACATATAACTGTTATCAAAGCAGGTCAGACTGGCCACCTCAGTAAGGCCAGTGACCCCAATAAGAAGATGGGTACCCTCTTTACAGACTTGCAGGAAAGGAGGCGGTCTTGGTAGTGGAGGAACATTACATTTGGCTATACTAAGTGAAGTGGGATAGGATTCAGGTGTGCATAATCACACCCCCCCTCGGACAGTAAAGAACTGTTATCTTGGCTAAGAGATCTATACCACCAGGTTTGCTGTCCCTAGAGAGGAGATTAAACCTCCCCTGATTGCACAAGCACAGGCAAGGCCAGATAACATGCCTTTTGAGGGATGGCACCAGCTTAAGCTGGTTGGGGTTTACACCCAATAAGATGTCCCAGCAGCTACTAGCATGAATGATAACAACTTTTCCTTTCAATCACATCTTTAAATTAGCTTGGATGGAAAACTGCATTACTGACCTTAACTCAAGAACATAAAAATGGGTTGGAAAAAGGAGTAATAAAGAATACCATCAATGACAGAACAGAATCAATTGTTAAATGATACAAAATAATTTTAATTTCCTCATAGCAAGTGGAAATATTTTCTAGATTACCTTGTATATGGAAAATTGGATAATCAATTCTTCATCAACAAACAGAAAACCAGAATACAGGGGATCCTGTAATGTCTGGTACCCAACCACAAAAAAAGAACTAGAAAGCTGACACACAGAGCTGGTATTGCAGACTTATCTGTTCAATATTTTGCTCATCTAGAAAAGAGAGACTTTAACACTGTTGTCCTAAAAAAACAAAATAAAAAACCCTATTGCTGTCCCGCATATTACTGAGCTCCCATTTCTCATCTCTCTCCTGCTGCTAGCAATGTGGCCAAGAGTATACATGTACCAATAACATCATTTTTGTTTTCCTGTTCAGTGACCCTGACCTAAATGTTCTCCCCATCAATCATGCCTATCCCCCAACCACTTTTTGTATTTCCTCAAATGAGCAGCTCTTCCTGACATAAAATGTTATACCAGATACTCACTCTATACTCTTTTAGCTACTCTATTCTTTTAAAATAACATATCTTTCTAGCACCATATTCTACAAATTTCACCTGGATAAGTAGAAGGATGAATCTGTTCCTCACATTAGGAGCTTTAGTTCACCTTTCTGGTGAAACATACAATGTGATTTTTGTAGGGACATACATGACCAGACTTCTATTTTTTGCCAGTTACTTTCTAGGATTTTCTCTCCTGTCACTTATGGTATCTCTCCTGCTAGTCTTCATATGCCTTAGTTATATTATTTGACATGGTATCTCACTTGAATAATATAAACTGGTAGTTATCTTTCACCAACTTCCTTTTCATTCCTCAAAATATTAGTGTAATATTAAATTTTAATAACTAGTGTAATACATATGCTACAATGTTACAAAAAATAACATTTGAAAGGCTAGTTATTTAAAAATTTTAAGTACTGGTCTTCTTCATTTAAAGTCACTTTAAAGTCATGTTTATATTTATATATTCATAATATCAAGGAAAATAAACACTCCAGATGGGGGAGAGGAACAGGCATGTTTCTTATTAGGATCAACTAAACCTTGAGAGGCTATAGTTGGTTTGCAAAAATAGGACTGTGGCTGTAGTTACTGTAATTTGAGCCAAGTTTAGACAAATTGTGACCACTCAATGTTACACAGACTCTCCACACCCGAGTCCCTGGGGAAAAATGAGTTTGATTCCACACATCTGGCAGAATACAGAAAAGATAAGCTTATTTTATGTACAATGTATGATGCTTTTTCTTTTTCCAATTACATGTAAAAACATTTTTTACTTAATAGTATTTTTTCTAATTATATGAAAAATAGTTTACTTTTATAAGATTTTGAATTCTATCTTTTTCACCCTCTCTCTTTTACCCCCTCCCCAAGATGGCATGCAATCTGATATAGGGTATACATGTATAATCATATTAAACATATTTCCATATTAGTCATGTTGTGAAAGAAGAATTGGAACAAAAGGGGGGAAATGCAAGAAATTAAAAAAAAATGAAAATCGCCTGCTTCAATCTGCACTCAGACTCCATAGTTCTTTCTCTGGATAGGGAGAGTGTTTTCCATTATGAATATTTTGGAACTGTCTTAGAACATTGTGTTGCTGAGAAGAGCTAAGTCTATTAAAGGTGGTCATCACACACTGCTGCTGTTATTGTGTACAAAGTTCTGTTCACTTCACTCAGCATCATGATATTCATGTAAGCCTTTCCAGGATTTTCTGAAATTTGCCTGCTCATCATTTCTTATAGAACAATAGTATTCCCATTTCATTCATATACCACAACTTATAATTTCCCCTCAATTTCTAATTCTTTGCCACCACAAAAAGAGTTGCTATAAATATTTTTGTACATGTGGGTTTGCTTCCCATTTTTATGATCTATTTGAGATACAGACCTAAGTACTGGTATTTCTAGGTCAATAAATATGCATAGTTTTATAGTCCTTTGGGCATAGTTACAATTTGATCTCCAAAATAGTTGGATCAATTCACAACTCTACCAACAATATGTTAGTATTCCAGTTTTTCCACATTCCCTCTAACATTTGTCATTTTGCTTTTCTGTCATGATAGCCAATCTGATAGCCGTAAAGTGATGTTTTAATTTGCTTTACTATAATCAATAGTAATTTACAGTTTTTATTCATATAACTGTACCTACAAAGCTACCTAGCTTTGATTTTTTTCTTCTGAAAACTGCCTATTAATTTCCTTTAAGCATTTGGGAAATGACTCCTAATTCTTATAAATTTGTCTCAGTTGCTGATATATTTGAGAAATAAGGCCTTTGTTAGAGAAACTTGTTGTACATTTACCCCCTCTCCCAGTTTTTTTTTTTTCCTTCTAATCTTAGATGTACTGGATTTGTTTGTGCAAAACCCTTTTAATTCATTGTAATAAAAATTCTCCATCTTACCTGCTGTAATGCTATCTCTTGTTTTGTCATAAATTCTTTTCTTATTCATACATGGGACAGGTAAAATATTCTATGCTTTCCTAATTTGCTTAATCAACATTTATATCTAAATCAGGTACCCGTTTTGAACTTATCTTGAGATGTTGATCTATACCTAGTTTCAGCCAAACTGCTTTCCAGTTTTCCTAGCAATTTTTGTTACATAGCAAGATCTTGGACCCAAAGCTTGGATCTTTGGGCTTATGGAACACTAGATTACTATGGTCTTTTGCTACTACGTACTGTAGATATAACTAATCTGTTCCACTGATCTACCCCTCTTATTTTTTGGCCAGCAAAAGGTTTTTTTTATGAGTACAATTTAAAAATACAGTTTGAGATCTGATACTGATAGGCCACCTTCCTTCACTCTTTTTATTGATTCCCCTGATATTCTTTTTTTTTCCTGATTGTGTTTCCACAATATTCAATTTGTTTCTTCCTGGCTGCTTATACTATTCTCTCCTTGATCTGGGTATTTTGGAACCTGGGTATGATATTCCTAGGAGTTTTCTTTTTGGGATCTTTTTTCAGGAGGTGATCAGTAGATTCTTTCAACCTATATTTTGCCCTCTGGTTCTAAAACATCAGGGCAGCTTTCCTTGAGAATTTCTTGGAGGATGATGTCTAGGTTCTTTTTTTGATCATAGCTTTCAGGTAGTCCAATAATTTTTAAATTACCTCTCCTGGATCTAGTTTCCAGGTCAGTGGTTTTTCCAATGAGATATTTCACAATGCCTTCTATTTCTTCATTTGTTTGTATCTGTTTATTAGTATCTTGATTTCTCATAAAGTCATTAGCTTCCATTCGCTCTAATCTAATTCTGAAGGAATGATTCTCCTCAGTGAGCTTTTGAGATTCTTTTTCCATCTGGCAAATTTGGCTTTTTAAGGCATTCCTTCTCCTCATTGGCTTTTTCAGCCTCTTTTGCCATTTGAGTTAGTCTATTTTTAAGGTGTTATTTTCCTCAGTGAGGCTTTTGACTCTCATTTCATACTTTTCTTGCATCTTTCTCATTTCTCTTCCCAAATTTTCCCCCCACTTCTCTTATCTGCGTCTTAGGGTCCTCTATGGCCTGTAACCAGCTCATATTTTCCTTTGAAGCTTTTGGTGCAGGAGTTCTGACTTCACTGTCTTCCTCCTGTTCCATGCTTTGATCCTTTTTGTCCCCAAAATACTAGTCTAATATTGGATTCTTCTGTTTGCTTTGCTCCCTTTGCCTTGTCATGTTGCCACTCAATTTCTTGACTTTTAGGCTTTTTGCCACAGTAGGACTCTGCCCCCAGCCAGGGGAGCTTCCATCCCAACCACTGGGGTTTTCTCAGCTGCCAAAGGTATTAGCTGGGCATTAGTTGGATGCCCTCTCTGCACACTCTGGCAAGCTGGTCACACACCCCAGGACCTCCACCCTAGACCACAATCCAGATCCAAGCAGGTTAAAGCAAGAGTGATTAACTCTCAGACTGGTTGCTTGGTCCCCCTACAGTCTACAGGCCAGGAGCTGAAGCTGCCACATGGCTGTGGCTACACCAGGGCTCCTCAGTGGCTTCTTGCCTTGGAAGGAAGAGGCCTATGTACTCCCAACTACTGGATCCCAATGTCCACACTGCATTGACCTCTCATTTTGTCCTTGGCATCTGTGTTGACAATTCTGGAAACCACCACAGTTGATGGTGATCTGGAGTCCCTCCGGTGGGGGGCTGGTCAGGACTGCCCTGGGGTTAAAACCTCTGGCTCACTGAGGCTGGGCTCATCTCCCAGAGCGCTGTGCTGGCCACTCCCTCCCAGACTGCCAGGGTGCCCTCTGTGGGAGGTTAGCTTCTTGGTGTCATTTTGTGTATTCTGTAGCTCCAAAGTTTGTTCAGAGTCCCTTTTACATGAATTGGGGGAGGAGCAGAGGAAGTCCTGTTTCTACTCCACCATCTTGGCTCCGCCCCCTATCCCCCTGATATTCTTGACCTTTTGTTCTGTATGGACTCTGTGCTGTTACCTTCAAACATAATGTAAAATGCAGCTAAGCGGTGGAATGGATTGAGACTGGACTTGGAATCAGGAAGTCTAATTATGAGTTCAAAATCTGGATTCTGATATTTCCTAGCTTTGTGACCTGGGCAAATCACTTAACCCTATTTGCCTCAGTTCCTCATCTATAAAATGATCTGGAAAAGAAAATGGCAAATCACTCTAATACCCCTGCTAAGAAAACACCCAAAAGGGGTCACAAAGAGTCAGACACAATGAAACAACTCAACAAAAAATCTAACAATGTTATGCCTGAGGTGTTTAAGTTTATAAAGTTTTGTCCAATTGGTTGACATGTAAGGAAAGAGGACTGAGGAACCTACAGGAATTATTTATTTATTTTTTGTAATAGGTCTCTCACAAAGTGAATACTAAGGAAATGTCCAGGCTCTTTGTTTTGTTTCAGCCACAGTAGACTAACAGCAAGCCTATGTCATCTATTTGCATTCACTTGTGAAACGCATATTTCTTATCTGCAAACAAAGCTATAATTAGAATGATGGTGATCAGAGGGAATACTAATCATTCACTTTGCTAGTGAATATAGAGTGTACACAGAGCATAAGTAGGATCAGAGCAAGTATAAAGATAATTATTTTGGAAGGTTCTTTCAGAGAAGATGGAGTAAGCATTCCTAATTTAGAAAAAAGTTCCCCCCTTTGAAAACTCCCAGGGAAGAAGATTCTCCAGACCCTTAGAGCAAGGCCCTCAAAAGCCACATGAATAACCAATGTATCCTTTCTAAATTAACTCAACTGCTTTAATTTAAGTGTGTTTGTCCCTAGTGGAAATGGAAAACAGTCATTGCCCTTCCAGTAGGAGTTTTTCTAATACAGGCCCAGTCTATTATTCATCATCCCTCATTCTGCTGCTCTCTGGGCTGAATAACTACAATCCATCTTCTAGGCCTGCTTTTCTAATTCTTTAATCATCTTTGTAACTCTCTTCTATAAAATCTCATTTGAAGACCTTGGGGAGAAAAGAGCCAAGATTTGCCAGTCTGCAGTTAAGTACTAGTTCTTTTCACTACTTGTCTTTAGTCTGGTCATTTAGTCTTCTGGAGATTTGTATCTCAGGTATTTTCCAGCCTCCTTTCAAATTTACCTCCTTCTTTCATTCCACAGTCAGAAAACATTTGCATTGTTTGGTTTTAAAGTCATTTCAATAGGCCCTTATCAATTTGGGCCTACTATCTTAGTATCATCATGGAACTGGTATCTTTGGGATTAACAGCCAGTGTTAAAATAACTTCCATATGCTCTCTGAGGGTTAGGAACTCGGAATGAATATTTAATTTTCACATTTAATTTCTTCCTTAGAGACAGTCTGAATTGAATTTTTTTCCCTCTTTCCTTCAGGATTCATCTACTCCCCTTCTTTAAATATAATCAGTCTTCTCTAGAAGATGGTAAAAACAAAGTGGGTGTCTACATGTCATTAACTCCACAGCAGTATGCCTGCTCTCCTGCACAGTTTACTCCTGACTCATCAGCCATCTTAAATGAACTCCACTAGGTAGTAGAAGCATTGACCGAAAATAAAAACCACCACAACAAAAAAGCAAACTTAAGTCCATACTTGGAGGCCATACTCAAAGTTGAAAAATTGGAAAAAAATATTCATGTTTAAATCTATTCATCAAGAGGAAAGGACAGAGGAAATTTGGTAATGTATTTTCTTCCCAGGTTATACTATTAGAACATGTTCAGAGGTATGCAATTGGAATGGAAGCCTTAACTGAAGTTTGTTGCCTGAAAGCTTGGGGAAGGTCCTTCACCCTCAGGGGCTTCTTTCCTCCACTTATAAAATTATGGGTGGGGTTGGGGCCACACTAGATGATCTCCATGATTTCCATCAGTTCTTAATATTTACCTCTTTTTTAAAAAGCCCAAAGAGCAAATGGCAGGACCAGGAAAACACAAAAACCACCAAAAACTCAAAGAACAGGGAGTCACCCCCAGTCCAGTAGTCAAGGGGTTGGGGTGATAGGACCTGGACCCTGAATTTTCTCCTACATTTCAGAAACATTGTTCCTGGATTTTCCCACACAACCCACTGGGAAGAATCTGGCTCAGGCCAGAACAGGTAGATACTTAATCTCTCTGATCTACCCTAGAGCACTTAATTCCTTTCACTGTAGCACCTTGGCTACCCCATGCTATTTACAACTCCTTAATCCCATCCAAATTCTCACAATCTTTTTTTGTATATAGCAATCTCATCTCCATCAAGCAGCAGATTCACTAGGAATCTAGCCCATTCTATCAGCATTACAATAAACCTTGCTACATTGCCTGATAGAAGGCTTGAGCCCTGGAATTCCTTCCAGGCAGAATCACCCCAGAACCTTACATTTTAGGGTTCCCAGCACCCCAAATAGAATCAAAGGGGGATTTATTTCCTCCTTATGACATGTTAGGGCTTTCAAGGGTGCTTACTGTTAATTTTTCAAAATAAGTATTTATTTGTATATTTTATTTCTAAAAAATCTCATAATTTTCCTAGTAGCCTTCACCCTCCCCTACCAGAGAATCATCCCATAAAAATAGTATTTTTTTAATGAAAGAGAGGAAAAATTAGAATAACTGATCAACACATCAATAAAGTTTGAAAATACGTGCAATGTCTAACATGTGTGGACCTTGTATCTTTGCAAAGGGGTAGGAGTATTGTCTCATCTCTTCTTTCCATCCATGCTTGCTCTTTGTAATTTTGCAACATTTACTTATGATTTTGTATTTATGGTTGCCCTTTCCACTTCCATTGCTTTACTCATTACATATATTGTTTTCTTGACTCTGCTTCCCATTTGTGTAGAGCTTTCCATGCTTCCCTACATTCATCATTTCTTACAGCATAGTAAAATTGCATTGCATTAATATACCATTATTTATATAGTCATTCCCCAATTAATTGAGCATCAAAGGGTATGGGCATCTTAAGCACTTTATTTGCATACTTCAAGATTGCTTTCCCAAACACTTGTTCTGATGCACAGCTCTACCAATGATGCCATAGTGTGCCTTTCTTCCAATAACCTTTCCAACATTAATTATTTTCATCTTATATTATTTTTGCAGGGTGTGAGGTAAAACCTCAGAATTGTTGTGATATATATTTCTCTTACTGTTGGTGATTTGGAGCATTATTTCATATGTTTCTTATTACTTTATAATTCTCTTTTTCTTAAAAAAAAGAAAAAAAGGTTTCTTGCTCTCCTCCACTGACTAGATCTCCCCCTTTTGGGCAAGTCTGAAACTCTAATAGCCAATCAAAGGCCCAATACCAATATGGATAGGCACAGAAGCTTTAACCTTCTCTATATTACTACAAAAGTCACTTCATCCTTCCATAGGCAACTGGCAGCCCTCTGCTTCTAGAGGCTCACCATATTTGTGCCTTATAGACACTTGATCAGATTTAGCACTACCGTTGTCCTAAAACTCCCAAACTCAAGCAATCAATTGTCAGCCTTCTCCAGTATCAGGGTTTAGAGACAGGCACTGACATGCCTGGCATGAATGTTTCAATATACCTAGCTTTCTTTGCAATCCTATGTATTTTTTAAATGTATTTAAAAACATCACTCTGAGAAGGGGTCTATCCACAGGGTTCAAATTGTAAACTTGGTCCAGGTTCCAAAAATTTTTAAGAACTATTAAGAACCTAGGGGGTCTAATCAACCAAATTATTTGGGTGAATAGGTCAAAAGAGGAATAAGACTTGCTAATAAGTAATAGAAGTCAGCCTCATATGCATATCTTTTGACCTTAAATCCAATAATCCCACATCTGATGCTTACTATTTGTGTGATCTTGGGAACTTAAGTAAAGAACTGAGGTATGTAACCTCCTCTTTAAACAGGGAAGTTGAACTATAGATTCTGAGATTCCTTCCAGCTCCAATTCTGTGTCCTGCTTTTTCCAGTGCCACATGATAATTCAAAGATTTCACTGAGGCAAGGTCTTCAGGTGAGAGGGGAGAAAAAGAGTATTTTCTTCATAAAATATTCTACCAACAATCACTGTCTTTCAAGGAAAGAGACCACACAGTTTAATTTAAAAAATGTTATGGGTCTAGGCACTAAGATGCCAACTCCTCTTTAATGGCTAATATAAAAGGTAATTTATACCCCCAAATCCTAGTTTAAATTATGGTGACATTTGATATAACTTCTTGTTAACTCTCTGGCTAGCAGTTTCAAAGTTCTTCTGTAGACTTCTAATATTAATAATAATTATTATAAAAATAATAACTAGCATCCATAATGTACTTTAAGTTTTATAAAGTATTTTAGAAATATTATTTCATTTGAACCTCACAACAACCCTAGAATGTAGGTAAAATGTCGAATGTATCCCCAGTTAAAGAAAAGTAAACTAAATAGGCTGAGATTAAGTAATTTGTGAAAGATTACACACCTAGTAAGTGTCTAAGGCTGGATTTGAACTAAGGTCTTCCTGATTTCAGGTTGAGCACTCTATTTCTATCCATTCAGCTTCTTGATGTAGCTACATTGATACAGGTCAAGTTTCAGGGTACACTTCAGCAGCTTTCACAGATACTTAAAGTCTACATTTGAACATGGAAGCAGATTTAGGCTTCCTTTAAGGAAAAAATGTTTAACCATTAGGATGATCCAAAATTATAACCTGGTACCTTGGGAGAAAGTGTTTTCCTCCCCATTAGAGATTGTCAAGCAGAGGATGTATGACTAATTGTTGGATATTCTATTTGTAATATCATGGAAATACTTATTCAGGTACAGGTCAGATGAGCCTTTAAGTTCCTTTTCAACTCCAAGATATTGTGATTCCTCATCCTGATTTCTAACTAATTTTGATGATCTTTTATGGTCAACATCTAATGCAATTTTCTCCATTAAGCCTTCACTGATAACTGAAAAGTCAGAAGTAATGTCTGCCTCCTGTCAGTACCATTCACATTGCATATATGTACTGCTATTTAGTATAGATATTTGTGCATGAGTCTTATCTTCATGCCTAGACTGAATGCTACCTTAGGGCAAGGATTACATTTTATGTAAGACCCACCTCCTTCAAGAAAATTTTCCTAATTACCCCAGTTCTTTATATGCCCTCTCTCTACTCCCTAATTTCTATCACTTTGCATTTGTTGTTTTTCCTATGTTATATGTATATGTGAACATATTATATCTGCCAGTAGAATCTAAATTTGAGGATAAAATAAAAGTTTATTAAATTCGTATTCAAACCTGGCCTCAGACACTTAACACTTACTAGCCATGTGGCCTTGGACAAGTCACTTAACCCGAATTGCCCTGCCTTCCCCACTCCAAAAAGAAAAAAAAAGGAACAAAATTCATATTGATTGACAGTTAAGTTCCACAAAATGTTGTGATTCTACAAAGTACCATTTAAACTCTATCAGAGGGGCGGGTAGGTGGCGCAGTAAGTAGAGCATCGCCCCTAGAGTCAGAAGGACCTGAGTTCGGATCCGGCCTCAGACACTTAATGCACATGCAAACAAAAACCTAGCTGTGTGACCTTGGGCAAGTTACTTAACCCTAATTGCCCTCCAAAAAGAAAAAAAGAAAATAAGATCCTTCAAGGCAAATTGCTAGTATTTTGGAGGAAATTTTATAGTATGTAACACAGTCTATTAGGAGACTTACTAAATATTATTTGATGATAAATTGATCAAGAAGAGTTAATTCTGTCTTTTAAATTTCTACCCTAATTATATCTAGGTATCCTTGAAAGCTAGTCAAGTATAACTATCATTGATGTAAGTCTTTTCATGGTGGTAACATAATTTTTACATGCTATGTTTTAATGTTTTAGGCCAAGAGCCATTAAGAGCACTTGTACAACATAGAAGAATAAGCCCCTAAAAAACCCCAAATTGCTAGATAACCATTTCTTGTGACTGCCTTTATAATACTAAGCAATTATTTCCACCCTTTTCCCAAACCATTATCCCTTCAATTTTAGCTGTTCTTTTCTTTCAACATGAGAAAATTCAAGTACAAAAAGATAAACGGACCTATTATGTCCTATTTCTCAGGCTGTTATATAACATTTTCAAATTTGTTCTCAAGGGCCAAGATTTTATCTTGGATTACCCTAATATGACCTCTATTTCAGTTCTCTAGGACTACTGCCTATAGTAGCAGAATCAGAGATTTTGGACTGCTTTTCTTCCTAAGAGATACAATTCTTTTTGGATAATCATTCATTTCAATTTAAAAATTCGCCATGAATAAGTGAATTGTCATATGGTGCCACTTTAGCAGTACCTAGTCTCATTTTCCTACCTCTTGGCCCACCCTGTAAGAACACTGAGGGAAAAGAAAAAAGGCCCAAGCAAAAACCAAGATTTTATGAGCTTATATCGCCCCAACTTATATTTTTTCTTTGTTTTTTCACTCAGTCTCAGATTATTTATTTGCAATATCATCCAATGATAACTATTTAACTGATCAGTGCCTATGGAAGCTTAATCATCCACTTAAAATGAATTCTTTCTTCTATCTCACCAAAACTTACCAATTACTATATGCCTCCATAAGTTGGAGCAGATGGCATTGGATTCTATTTAGCATACTATTTCTCATCTCTTAGCTAGCTAGTTTGTTGTTAGTGAAATGATCCAGTTTCATATGTCCATCCTCCCTCACTTGCCAATTCATTAGTCATATCTCCTGTCATTTTATTTTTTCAATAATTTTTCTGATATTTTATTTTTTCAATTACATGGATGAAAAATTTTTATAATCCTTAAAAAAATCATCCGTTCCAAATTCCCTTCCTCCCCCTACTGAGAAGTCAAGCAATGTGGTAGAGGTTATACTTGTGCAATCAGACAAAATATATTTCCATATTAGTCATGTTGTGAAACAAAACACAAACCTAAAAAAATACAAGAAAAATAAAATTGAGAAAAAAAATTCTACTATTTTCACTTTTTTTAACTTTTTCTTTCTCATGGGTTTTCCATTTTGTTCTGATTCTTCTTTCACAACATGACTAATGTGGAAATGTTTATCATAATTGTGCATGTATCATATATATACATATATACATATATATGTAAAATTTGGAACTCAAAATCTTATAAAAATGAATGTTGAAGACTAAAAAAATGTATTTTTTGATCTGCATTCAGACTCCATTAGTTCTTTCTCTGGAGGTGAATAGCATTTTCATTATAAGTTCTTAAAAATTGTCTTGAATCATTGTATTACTTAGAAAAGCTAAGTCGTTCACAACATACAATAGTGTTGTTCCTGTGTACAATGTTCTATTCACATCACTTTGCATCAGTTCATGTGAGTCTTTCCAGGTTTCTCTGAAATCATCCTGCTCATCATTTTTTTTAGTATAATAGTATTCCATCACAATCATATACCACAAGTTGTTCAGCCATCCTCCAACTAGTAGGCATTCCCTCAGTTTCTAATTCTTTGCCACCATAAAAAAGGAGCTGCTATAAATATTTTGTACATATAGGACCTTTTTTAAAAAGTGTTATTGATTTTTAAAAATGATTATAATTTCCCTAGTAATCCCTTTCCTCCACTCAGACAGCTACAACATACAACAAATAATATTTTAAAAACCAAAAAGATAAAAACTTGGCAAAACTCATCAAATGTATCAGAAAAAGTCAGCACCTTTTGGGACTTCCTACCACTGCAAAGAAGTAGATTAGGGGTATTTCTCATATCTCTCCTTGGGAACCATGACTGTTCTTTATTATTTTGCCATATTCATTTTCTTTTCTTTTCCATTTACATTCTTATACTTATTCTGTATATTGTTTTCTTGGCTCTGATTACTTCACTCTGTATTAGTTAATGTAGAACTTTCTATGTTTCTTTGTATTCATCAAATTCATCATTTCTTGAGCACAAGAATGTTCCATCAAAATCACGTACCAAATTTATATAGACATTTCCCAACTGACAGACATCTACTTTGTTTCTATTTTTTTTTGCTATTAAAAAACTATGGCTATAAATATTTGGTATATGTGGAAACTTACTTCTTATCAATGGCCTCCTTGGGTTATAAGACTCGTAGTGAAATCTCTGGGCTAAAGTGCATGGATATTTTATTTATCTGCGTAATTACAAAATTCTTTCCAAAATGTTGTACTATTTCAAAGTCCCATCAACAATGTATTATTGTACCTATGTTTCCCCAATTTCTTTTGTCATCTTTGCCATTTTGAAGGGTATGAGGTGAAACCTCAGGTTTGGTTTGATTTACAGTTTTCTTATAATTAAGATTTAGAGCTTTCTTTCATGTGGTTCTTAATAGTATTCACTTCTTTTGAGAACTTTTTTGTTCATATCCTTTGAAAGAATCATTTATTAAGCAGTTACTTTGTGCAAAACTCTGTTCTAAGCATGGGAGATGCAACAGAAAAATAAGACAGTCCTTACCCTCACTGAGCTCACATTCTAATAGGGGAGACAACACCTAGGGAAGTTTTTCACTGCAAGTTAATGTAATGATTCATTTTTTAAAAGAGTAAAGCAATTTATTTACCTTAGTGCACATGGAAATATGTTATTTTTAAAAACTGGTGAACCTATTTTATTATTATCATGGACACAGAATCCAGATTTTCTCATCTCCAATTATTTTCAAATCCATTAATGAGATGCTAATGGGTACATCTAACATCACAGTCTACTTTATAGGCTATAAACCACCTAATATCATTCTAATACAATAGCAGGTGACAATATTTTTCCAAAGTAAATCAAGCATCAAGGAGGCTCCACCTAAAAGTGAAGTGATTACCACAAAATTAACTGGAAGTGGTCTTCCACTAACACCTAACCCTTTCTCTTAGAATAGAAAAAGAATAATCTACCTCATAACATAACATAATTCAAGTCACACATCATACCTAAGAAGAGCTTTTCTTATATGCTCAGAAAAATCTTCATTCAACATTTAAATCAACAATTTATCAAGCACCTTCTATGTGCTGAAGTTACAAAGACAAATTCAACCTGCCCTGGGAGAGCTTAAGTTCTGTTGGGATAAAAGAACATACATTTTAAAAATTAAATACAAAAAATTTACAGAGAAAGTACCAGAGGGAATGAGGAAAGAAAAGGTACTGGCAGCTGGGAGTATCACAACTTGCTCCCTCTAGAAGGTGAGTTTTGAAAGAAGCTTGATCATCTATGGAGGGACAGGAAAGTGAAGGAGAACAAAGTACAATCAATCCAGAAAGCTGGTCTAACACAACTTGAGGGCAATTTAGTTACGAAAATGTATGAATTATATTCTACATGTTGTATTATAAGACTATGAGGAGATATTCAATAGAAGTTAGAAAGATATATAGTACAATTTGAAAAAAAAGAAAAGTTTGGGGTTTGAATAAATGAGATACACCAGATTTTCAAAAGAACATGCAATTGTCTTTATTTTCTGAATAACACAGTTGTCTTTATTACTTTAATGACATTAGCATGTGTTGGAAAAAGCACTGATACCTAGGTTTAATTCCTCCTAGCTTTATCACCACAGGCAAGTCCCTTAATCTTGATAAACCTCAGTTTACTCATCCATAAAGTGATAACAATATTTGAAATACATAATTCACAACGTCATATTATTTTATATAAACCATAAAGGACTATCATTACAATAATACTATGAACATTAATTGCTAAAATAGCACATTTTACTTTTCCTCTTTGATTTTTGCCCTTTTCACTTTCCAAATTTACTTAAGGATGCAAATAATTTTATTATGAAAACCAAAGTAAATTTTATCTGTTCTCCTACATATGTTATATCTGATGTGCCCAAATGTAGCAGACTAATATGGGACCACTGCTACTAAGACTTTAACAGATGATGAGTTTGAAATAGTCCAAGGCCCATAAGAAACCCTTTAGGTGCTGAATAATTATCCACTGTTAATTCATAATCAATCACTTGTATTCAGGTAAAATTTAGTGGGGAAAAAACCTGTATTTAATTCTTCCCTTTTTACTTCTGGAAAAGCTTTATGGATTCTCCTGAGCAGCACCTGACAACTGAAAGAATGAATCATTTCAATTTAGAGGTGAAAGAGACACTAGCTAAAGACTATCTATCTAGTACAATATCTCATTTAAAAGATGAAGAACTTGGGGCAGCTAGGTAGCCCTGGAGTCAGGCAGACCTGAGTTCAAATCTGGCCTTGGACACTTAACACAAAAAAACTAGCCATGTCACCTTGGGCAAGTCACTTAACCCCAATTGCCCTACCTTCCCTCCTCCAAAGAGTGAAAAAAAAAAGAGATAAAGAAACTGAGACTAAGAATAAGTTATCAGGCCTACCATCTGCCACAAATAACAAACTATGTGTCTGAAGTGCTGCTCACTGCTGTTTGAATCAAGATTCAATATTAAAAGGCCAGCTACAATGCATTTATTTTTCCCTAGTTCAAATAGCTTCAAGCAGTGTTTCTTAAGCATGTCTGTGAGACTGAGAAGTGCGAAGTCCTTAAATTTAGGCAACAAGCAGTAACTAAATGCTTGTTGCCTGAGTTTAAGGAGGAAATTTTCACTCAGTCTTATATCTCCCAAAGTGACCACCAGGGTAGGTTGCGAAAATCAGGTAGTGAATAATGTTTTGGTATTTGATAACCTTCCACTGGAAACAGACTGCACTCATTGTTACTCATGTTTCTGTATCTTAATCTACATATGCTGACATCTTGAAAATGCAGTTTGAAATTTTCGTTCTGAATGCAAAGGATTTAAAAGAGGGTGTCAAAAATGTCTACTATAATGTTCAATTAGGGAAGGAATTAGCTTTCCAGTTTACTTAATTTCATGGTAGAAAAAGAAAACACTATAGTATGATTCCTGGCTCATCACAACAAAACATGGACAGGATACGCTGGATGTCACAAACCTAATGTGATTCCTACAATTTTACCCCTCTGCAAAATTTGAAAATCATAGCATTAAAGAAACAAATAAACAATAAATGGAATAAATATAAATAAATATAATAAATAATAATGATAAATAAATATAAATAAATACAAATAAATATAAATAATAAATATAATAAATATAAATAAAATAAATATAATGCTAAAAGCTAATCAGAGTCCCCAATTCACCCTAGAGATCAGTTTGGGCAAAACACTGAGGCCAAAATATAATGAATTTAAAATGAGAAGTTGGCAATTTAGTCACATATATCTTAATACAAGCTCAATTATTTTTTATGACCCCATCAGCAGCTCTTATCAGGTGGGCAGTGAATACTGAAGCTGACAGACCTTAGTGTATAAGCAGATAGACTAATAGAGAATATTCTAAAAACAGAAAGAATAAATACAACTTGAGAAGAAATTAAGATACTTAATCAAATGTTATAATATAAAGGGAAGTAAACCAAAGGAACCAGATAAAACACAGAACCGTGTATACTTACCCAGAGATCATGGAATACTATCAGAAAATGCCAGAAGGGGTAATAAGAGAAATAAAATTCATAAAGAAAGAAATCGGGAATGAATCTATGTCAGAAACTGGAGAACTCATCATAGGATCAAATGACACTACTAGCAAAGCAGGTAAAAATGAATATATTATGGACAATCTCCAAAGTATAAGGAGCTATGTGAGAATGACAGATCTGGAAATAGTAGAGGAAAATTAAGCAGAAGAAACAATGTTGATTCTACAAAGGCCAAAGTACCTAATTTTGAAGATAGGAAACACAGAAAAAAACTTAAGGATCAGAGATCTTACAGAAAAGCACAAGGCAAAAAGACACAATACTATGGCCTGGGTCTCAAACCCTGGTCTTTTCATTCCAAGCCAGACTACACAGCATTCTATACCATGCTGCCTTAAGGTAGTTTAATTATGTCATTTTCTCACTGATAACAATCTTCCCACATCACTCCCTTCCCTACAGGTCTTTATTTAATCTACTTTTCTCCTTTTCTCATCTTTCTCTCCATTCCTAAAATCACTGTCTTTACTTGAGCCACATTCATGGAGTGCAAATCTGTCTCAAGTGTAGGTAGAGCAGGAAACCTGCACATTAGAGAAAGTATTCAACTTGATAAAGGTGATATGGCAATAGTTAATGAATGGCTGATTTGTAAGTTTCACATAAATCAATCTCCAAATTCAATTAAATCATTCCCTAGGCTCCAAATTATGACTTGCAAGTCTTTCCCATTCTGCAGATGTAAAGCCCCAACTTACAGTCTGCCTTCCCAAAGATGGCTGGCAATGGCCATGCTGCCTCTTAGCTTTCAATTCTAAGACAGCAAATAAAGATGAAGTTTGTTGCTGATGTCACAGCTGGCAAACTCTCAGTCTGCCTGGATAAGTCTATTTAGACTCCGAATTTTGCATTACAGTGGCTGGTATGTCAAAAACAAATGGGGACTAGGAGGGCAGGGAAAATCTAAAGACCATACAGATTGCTTTAAAACAGCTGTGCATCTCTAAGGATCCTATTTGATTTAAACAGTATGCCTAGGGGGAGAAACACTTTAATAAAATAAGACAGTGGAGGCATATCACATCTAGATTTCAGTAAAGACAAAAATGACCTTGAGACAAGTTTGTCTTTCAGTCTTCAAAGTGACAGGAAATGACATTTCATCTATGCCTATAAAGTCATTTATAATCCCAGAAAAAAAAAATGAACCAGTTTCGCCCATCATTGGTTTGTTCAAAGGATTAGGCAGCATTTTATTTCCCTCTACTGGATAATGCTATTCCAGAGACTTGCATAATACAGGGTATCAAAATCATTCATTTGTTCTAGACATAATATAGTGGATAAAGTTTCCACATAGCATGTTCTCTAGGTGAGAGGCAGTCTGGTATAGTGGATAAAGACCCAGGAAGACCTGAGTTTAAATTTTATTTCTGACATTTGCTGCCTGGGTGACCCTAGACAAATCACTTCATCTCTTAAGCTCTATGAAACTCTCTAAGACTATAAGTCGTAGGGAGGGTCCTAATAAGCATAGCATTTCCTCAGCCAAGAATCCCCCTATAAAATAATGAAACCACAAATCTCGGCCTTAGGTTTTCTACAATAGAGGGTTATAGACATGGGTTACTCATAAAATCCCTTTTAAAAAAGCCAAGTCTTACTTGTTCTTTTGAAAGCAATCAGAAAGCTCCCTTTCACTATTGCCTAATTACCTGATGGTCTATCCAAAATGGGAACATTTTAAGTCTTCTGTTGAAAACAGGACAGAAAATCAAGAGTGAAAACACCTTGTTGCTTTACTTCAAATTGCTCTTTGCTGGCTTGTTTACTTGGGTTATATTTTAACCTGTCTCACCTACTGGTTCTTCAGTATTACCACATCAAAAATATTCAAGAAAATATGACAGATGTCCAGCTATTATATTACCAAGGTAAAAGTGAAAGGCTACTCAATTCTTTGCATATTTTAAAATAATGTTTTCTTTGAACTGCAGCAAAATTTAAAATATATTTAAAGTCTTTCACTGAATGAAAGACCTTGTACTTAGTAGAAAGTTTAAATAACTGTTGAATTGGATTTGAACCTTTGATTTTTTTTTTCATAATAGTAGTGGGAAAATGTCATTGTTTTCAGGTTAGGCATTATGGAAAAATGAAGGTTATAAGAAAGAAAGAAAAAACAGCACTATACCATTTCATTCCATTTTAGTCTTCCTTTTTTTTTGGCCAGGACTTCAAAAACCTTAGCAATATAATGAGCTCCTTTGGTGGTATCATTTGTGACCATAAGGAGATCATCAACTTTGCCAATTCTTGAGAATGTGGTCTCTTTCAGGTCCTAGATATATGTTCTATGGTTTAAGGTAAGATAGCAAAAAGGTGATCAGTTTCACTTCAAGCAAGAGTCAACTTTAATTACTATGATCACTATTGTGTGCCTCTTAATCCGGAGTCCCTTGAGAATACATATATCTACATCATTAACCCTCAGAGCACAAAATGTTGCCTCCTTCATAGCTGGTCCAGTTGCTTCTTGTATGTTTCTATTATATACCTTCAACTATTCATTTGTCTGGATCTTTCTGCTTCCTATCTTTTCTAGGTTTCATTCCTCTATTATACAATCTGTTACAACTCCCTTCTCCACCTTAAAGATCCTTTTACTTTCTTGGTTCTCTATTTAAGGCATCTATTTTTCCAAGCAACAGAGTTCTCTATAACCAAAAGGGTTGAAAAGTATTCCCTTCCAGTTTTTCCTCTAAGACAGAGACTAAGTAGTACTCTCTCTCTCTATATATATATATAACCATGGGTGTTATTTGTGGTACTGGCAGATACACAAAACACACTTTCTACAGGTTACAGGAAATTTTTCTTGCCTTCCCTTCTTGCTTGAAGCAAGTTCCACAGAAGTTTATCTTCTTTCCAGTTAGTTATCCTGGCTAATAACTCTATTGGCTAACTAGAATGGCAATCTAATTATGAGACAGGAGACAAAATATACATACAAGGAGATCTATCCAATGTGTTTTGCATTCTAGGATTTCCCTACTTCATTAGATTCTGAGCTTTCTAGTAGGGCAGGGAGAGATAATAGAAGCCCTCGAAAGTCAACCAGAAAAACCTAAAACCGGTGCTGTTGGAAATTTGGAGTTATGACAGGTTTGCTAAAAGAAGACAGTAATCCTGAAGGCAGTGCTTTAATAATTTGGTGGCAACATACAGAAGGGATTAGAGGCAGAAACATGGGAGTATGTATAGGAGGCTGTTAGAGTAATCCATGTGAAAGGTAATGATGGTCTAGAGATAGGCTGTAGCAATATAAATGAAGATAAACATTAAACCTGAACAAATCAAAGGATAATTGACAGGAAATGTCAACTAAATATATACAATAGATTATATATGTAAAGAAATGAAAGATTCCAAGGTTTCTAGGCTGGCAAGTTTGAGTTATTATATAACTGACAAATAGAATAGCTAGAAGAGGAAATAAGTTATGGAAGAAAGAAGTTAGGTGAAAATAGTTACTCAAATTTTTCTACTTCATTACCTCTCCCTACATCAGTGCTCTGGTACTTTACATAAACATGTGCTATTTTTACAGGTTAGATAATGGCAAAAAATCTGATCACCTAACCAAGCCCTTATCAACTCTGGAAACAATACAGCTAGCCTGCTTTGGGAAAATCAGAACTATGGTGACATTCAATGTAGGAATAACTTGGAATAAAACCAAGTACAAACAATGACAGAACAGTAAGACTGGGAGTGAGAAATACCTCAATCAGAGTCCTGATTCTACCAACTGGGGATGTGAAATGGGGCAGGTTTTTTATGGCACCTGTAAATTAACTTTGGCAGCATTGTCATTTTTTATAATAATGGCACAGTCCAGGCATGAACAGTGAATATTCCTCTAAATCTTTAAATTGCTCTATGTTCTTTAAAGAGACTACTGTAAATTATCACCATAATCAAATGTGAACTTCTGTGTTTGGCATCTAAATTTCTCTATAACTGGCTCCTCTCTACTTTCTCAATTTTCTCGCTTTCACACACTGCAATCCATCAAAAATGGTCTAATCACAATTTCACACTCAGGAACGAGTCCTTTTTTGTCTCCTCATTTATTACCAGTTACATTGCTTTTGGGCTTCTTTGGATCTCATCATGCCTAACTCATCACAAAAAAATGTCATTATCCTGCAAGACTGAACCTGCTTCTATACTCAGATTTCATCTGTACCTTCTGCCCCTCTGATTGATTGGATCTTTTGACTGTAGGACATGGCTCTGGACTTTAGGGATGATATTTAAGAAAGGAGCTCACCACAGGCTTTTCAACATTTACCACAAGCTACACTACTTTTGGATTTCTCTATCATGCCCCCATTCCAGATACCTTCTTTCCAACCACTACACCTCATTTTTCAACTTACATCTATGTGCTGTCTTTTCAACTAGATTGCAAGCTCCTTAAGAGCAGGGACTCTGTTTTTATTTGTATCCTTAGCACAGTGCCTAGAACACTCAGTTCATCTCCAGATAGCTAGAGTTAATTCCCTCTCAAATTACAATATCCCTTGGCTCTCTATTAGATATGGTAACTCCTACTGAGTGAGTAAGACATCATAGATAATGGGGTAGGCAGGAAAAGGAGAGAGAAATCTGCATTTCTTACTCCCATAGGTGAGGAATGATTCCCTTTCAAGCCCTGGCTTCTTCTTGCATTTAATTTTTCTCTATTAGAGGTCATATTACTTAGAGCTCTCTCCAGCCTCGAGTGACTCCCTACAGCATGTCTTACCTTTTTTTTTAAAGCAATTTGGGCTAAGTAACTTGTTCAAGGTTACACCACCAGTCATTATTTATGTGTGGTCCTCATTTTCTGAGGCTGGAACTGATACCAGGTCCTCCCAACTCCGGGGCCAGCGCTCTTACTCACTGCACTACCTAGCCACCCCAGCACATCTTACTTTTAAAGAGTCACCAGGGAATGTGGCTAATTCTTTAGCAAGCCAGTGTCCTCTATGGCTACCCTAGCTTCCCTGTAATACCCTCAAGCTTAAGTGAAGAACTTTTTCAGACCTCATAAAGGGATAATGAAGTATAGACACTTCTTTGGACTTCACGTAAGACCTCACTGCTTCAGATATCTGCCTGTTTCATTCTTTAATTTCATTAGCTGGGCTGATGGGAAATTGGTTGCTATAAATGGAGGGGTAGAAGAAATCTCCAAATCAAATATCCTATACTATGATACTATGCTGCAGTGCAGTCCAAAGAAAATCTCAATCAGTGGTTGTATGCTTAATTTCAAAGGAATGCATCGATCCCACAGCTTATATTTTATTAAAAAATTTTAAAGTATCTATTATGTCAGAAACAGCTTTCCAGATAGTTGTTAGAACTACCAAAATTACAAAGTACTTGCTTACATTTATGTAATTCACTTTATGTTCACAAAGTACTTTGTGATCATAATATTTTCTTTGATTTTCACAATAACCCTATAAGGCAATAGAAGCAGGAACTATTATTGCCAGGTGAGGAAAAAGACTTAGGGAGTTTAAGTGAGTTATCCATGTTCACACACATCACAAGAGAGATGGAACTGAAGGATCTGTCTTCTGACTCCAAGCTCAATTCTCTGGCCTCCTGCATCACATCTAGTTTTTCAGATCTTATTCTGTTTTTACCTCAGTCACACACTATATTTTTTTAAGCAATTGGGGTTAAGTAACTTGCTCAAGGTTATATGGCTAGTCATTATTTATGTGTGGGTGCTCATTTTCTGAGGCCGGATTCGATCTCAGGTCATCCCAACTCCGAGGCCAGTGCTCTTACTCACTGTGCCACCTAGCCACCCCATTCACACACTATATTAAGAAAAGATTCATCCTGAAACATTTTAAATTAAAGGAAATTATCCAATATACCTTGGGTAAAAGGAAAGAAAATATGAAATGAAGAAATCAACATAGGAAGGGATAATTTGTCAAGGCCAAGAAAAAAATAGCTAGGATTTAATCAATGTAGACATCTACACACCTTCAGTCAAAGGATGCCCAGCTGGAAACATGCCTAAATCTTAAACAAATGATCAAAGCAAGAATAAAATGTCTTTAATTTAAACAGTGAGTTATAAAACCATAATCTTTAGTTAACAGCTCTTGAAGCAATGATCATTATGCAGAATTCAGGTATGTAGAGAACAAGAATACTTACATACAAAGACAAATATATTTCAGTTGTTACTGTTATTTTTTATTCCTCCTGATTCTATCATAATTAACTGTTGATTCATTTATACTGGAGTGGGGGAGAAGGAGGAAAAAACAGAATTGCCAAGATAAAACAAAAAATAATCTATTATTTGAGAGCAATAAACTCCAAATTTAAAACTGCAATTTCATATAATTTTATTTGTTTTATGACATGGTTTCCTACTTCAAAAAGTTTTGAGTAAGCTCCCCCCTACTTACAAGCTGATTTTGTTTCAAAAGTGATTTTTTTAATCATTTGTTTAGAACTTGAAGCTCATTTCCCCACAAAAAAACAATGCCATGTGTGACTGGGAGTCTAATGCCTGCCTACAAAAGCCAACAATACCCACACACCAAAAAGCAGGTTGCCTTGACCAATAATTGTTTAACTATAACATCACTCATACATAAGCAACAAACACATTAAAGGTCAAACAAAATGTACTCTAAGCAATTATTTATTTTTAAAACTGTTTCTATGGCATTAGCTATTCCCCAGCAAGGCTGTTTCATCTAACACCATGGTTTAATGGAGCTAATTAAGGTATAAAGTGACATATGTTTGGTTGGGCTTTTTTAAAGTTTTTTTTTAATTATTTAACACAGTAGAAACATTCAAATACATACCCCTCCAAAATACATCCTTTCAAAATAATTAAATGCTTTCCATGACGTATGCTTGTTTTTACCTCACTAGTTTGGGAGCATAGGATTAGAACAGGAGGAAAAAGAAGAGAGACCAGAAAAATTTCTTTCCATTTCTTAAGCAAAATGCCAATTCTGGCCAATATTTTAATATAGCCCAAATCCGTATCTGGCTTTAGCCCATCTCCATTTATACACCTGTCACCTCCCTGAATGTTAATGATCTTATCCTCAAATCTTGTGCAACATACTGCTTTACAGTCCTCTAATGCAAGTGACATACAATATTGGGGATCTGCTGCATCTTTCCCCACTAAGGCAGTGGTTCTTAAATCTGGGGTCCAGGGATAGTTCTCAGGAGGTCTTTAAACTTGGATGGAAGGTCTTATAGCACAGTCTATAATTTTAAGCTATCACAATCAAAACCAAGAAAGTGGTATAAAAGGGCTCTCTTAGGGGAATAACAGTTCTTACAAACAGAAAGACTCCCTTTGGGCATTCCCACTATGGTGGGTTGGAAGATTTCACTTTGGTTCAATGACTGACTCATTTTTACTGATTCAATAATCTCCTATAATTAAAACATATGGATTCCTACCTGTTGAAATGACCTTCTTATTCTTAAAAAAAGTATCATCATACAAAAACTGATTTACTACAACAGAAGATTAAAAATTAATACAGTTGATTAACTATGAATTATTTGGGATGCAGGGAATCAAAGGATCTTAGATTAATGCTGGAAGGGCCCTTAGAAGCTGCTGAGTCCAACACTCTCATTTTCAGATGAAGAAAATGATGTAGAACCAGACAATAAAATAAACAGGCTCCAAAAGAAGCTGTTCCTATAATTATACTTAACCAGAGTCTATGAGGTAATGAAGATCAGGGACACTATGGATAACTATATAATTCAGAGATAATCCCCAAGCTTCCAAAGGAGCTACAACTTTTTAGATCCACCAAGTGAGGCTAATGAAGGCTCTTAATAACCAGTTGTGATAAAGTTCAATTCTGTTTCTTCTTCCCTACTCAAGATCTCTGATGAAGAGGTAAGTTATGGATAAATACCACAAGGTACTTCCCCCCCCCCCCCAGAATGTGTCTTTGGAACAACTGAGCCAATTTCATAAAACACTGAAATTAAACCAAAGAATAGTTTGCAGTATCACCCAAAGCTGATTTTTGTTAAAACACAATATCACAGCTAGAACAGATAGAATATACCAGGAAGTAAATGGTGGGATAATTAAAATAATGCCCAAACAAGAATGCTTTCCATTTTAAATTTTGGGAATGCTGAATCTTTGGAAAAGTAAAGAGTTAGAAAAGGAACAATTTTATTTAATCATATTTAAATTTAAAAAATCAATTAAGTTTTGCAAGGTAGATAGAGAGGAAGAATAAAAGAAAACTATAAAAATTAAGAGGGAAAATATAATTTCGAACACTAAATGTTTTTAGATGGCAATGAGCACTTAGCAACTTAAAACACTTAAATGTTTGATATGAAAGTTGGTCCGACCTCCAAGGTCAGGAGCAGCCAGGTCTTACCTTATTCCGGCCTTCAGCGTACACCTGGTCGTAGTCCAGCTACGTTCCCCAAGAATGGAGTTCCAAGTCAGGAGAGTCAAAGAGTAACAAGACTTTATTCAGCAGTTTCTTATGCAATTACATCCTAACTTCTACCTGATTAGCTAAGATTTCAGAGTATATAGTGTATAATTGTATAGCCATCATAAACCACTATCTTTGGGAGTAAAACATTGTCCTCGTTCCCATACGCCTCTTACGTCACAGCCAAGTACCCTGTATCAGTGTCCAAGTACTGGGCAGGATGTTCCCAACCTCCCTAAACCTCCCTGGAATCTCAAGGCTTCTCTTCCCCCGTGAAGACCCTATCAGTTGGCAACAAGTCAGAAGGTCACAGAGCTCCCTTCCTGGAACAGAGCTTATCTCAGGGAACGTCTGATTCTCCTCCACAGTGCTACTGTAGAGTCAGCATGTTCTGGGTCTCATGCCTCCAGGGGAACTGCACGTATACCCCTAACAGACAGTGATGAAAATTATCATTCTAAAAAAGTGAGAAAAATCCAACAGACAACGATTGTGCATTTCTAAATATTGAAGTAAAATATAAATATAAACATAGAAAGAAGTGACAAAGATCCTTTTCTGGTTCTAATAAATGTGAATTTTTGCTTCCCTGAAGGAATTTTGTGAATGTTTTTGAGGTAGGTCAAGAAATAATGTCATCAAGAGGAAGTGAATATAAGACTAAAGGATACCTACCACCACTAGACTTGAGATTAAATAAAAGTAGAAGTGGAAGTATTAGTAGCAGCAGTACTACTACTACTACTACTACTACTACTACTACTACTACTACTACTACTACTACTACTACTTCTACTACTACTTCTACATACTATTTATATAATGATTTAAGGTTTGTAAAGTGCTGCTGTACATATCAACTCAATTGCTTTCCCACAAGTGCTATTAATATCCTCATTTTGCAGGTGAGGAAAATGAGGCTGAGAGAGATTAAGTGACTTTTCCAGGGTCACACAGATAGCTAGAGTCTAAGACATGATTTGAACTTAGGTCTTTTATACTCTAGGTCTAGCACTCTTGTCACATCCAGCTGTGCCACTAATGTCATAAAGATTATTAAACTGTGCTATTAAAAACATGGATTATTTTTCAGCAGAGCAGCAACATCATTACTACTATTACCCTTCAAAGTCCAATCCACAGTCCATGGAGGCAACAGGAAAGTAGGTCAATGACAACCAGGGTAATATAAAATGGGAACTTGATATCCCCCCCAAGACCATTAAAGTACCTGTGAAGGGTTGTCAAAAACCTCGAAAAACTGGCATAGCTGGCTTTAGCAAAACTACAAACTAGATCAGCACTCTAATGGGATGTAACAGATCCCAAGGGTTAAAAGAGATAGACAGGGTAGAAGAGGATTATAGGCTGCCTTTACTAGAAACCATCATGATCATCAACTTTACACAGAAAATAGCAGAGTTAGTAATGCTCCTTCAAAATGCAAGATAAATTTTAATAAATCAGAAATGCTAATACCCTATAAGATGGAAATGCTTCAGTTCCAGTGACAATAACTACCGAAGCATAAGTTTACATGAAATGGAATGGAGTCATGAATAATGTCATTATGTGCCAATATTATACCATAGTAAAATTGGAATGATATTTTATTAGTTATAGAAAAGGAGTTCATGCCTTTGTCAGCTTAAAGCCATACAATATAATATTCACCAATACAGGACAATTATAAAAAATAACTTTAGCCTAAAGTCTAGATTAGATGAAAGAAAAAATGAATTCGAGTAGTTACTGAAAACCTGAACTACTAGACCTGAGGCTGTTGAAAAATATTCACTTATTACAAACTCCAGAAATTCTGCCACAAAATGAAATGGATGACAAAAACTGTACGTATGTCTCATATTATTTTGAAAAGGAGATGGCCATACTTGCACTAGGTTTTCAAAAATCTTTTTTTTCCTCTAGTTCAGTGGCATGAGACCAGCTAGCAAAATAACTATATCAAAAGAGAAGAAGTCAGAAAAGCTGGAATTGGCTACAGCCATTAATTAACACACTCTCTCAAAGTTTATACAGAATGTGTGTATATATGTGTATAGATATACATAGATAGAGGGCACAGGACCAATCGAATAGGAAGGGATGATACTTAAAAGGTGAAATTAAGAGGTGAGAGAGGAATATAATGAGAGGAGATGGGGAGAGACAGAATGGAGTAAATTATCTCATACAGAAGAGGCAAGGGAAAACTGTTACAATGGAGCTGAAGAACAGGAAAGCAAAAGGGAATGATTCAACCTTATTCTCATTGAATTTGGCTTGTGGAGGGAATGGCATACACACTAAATAGAGTATCTCACCCTAAAAGAGAGTGGGGGGAAGGGGATAAGAGGGGGATGATGGAAGGAAGGGCAGGCTGGTGGGGAGGGAAGTTGGAAGCACTCACTTTTGAAAAGGGACAGGATCAAAGTAGAGAACAGAACAAGTGGGGGGTGGGATAGGATGGATAGAAATATAGTCAGTCATTCACAATATATCCACTATGGAAATGTTTTGCATAGCTACACATGTACAACCTATATTGAATTGCTTATCTTCCCAGTGAGGGGTGGTGATGAGGGAGGAAGGGAAAGAATCTGGAATTCAAAACTTTAAAATCAAATGTTTAATATATATACTAGTATTATTTTAAGTATAACTGGAAAATAAGATATACAGGCATTGGGGTATAGAGATCCACTGTGCCCTACTGGAAAGTTGGAAGGCGGATGGGGGAAGATATTGGAGAGAGCAGATTGGGAGAGGTGATATTCAGTTGGATTGCTGTTTTGGGGTGGTTGGTAGGGGGAAAATGAGGACAAATTTTGTAACTCAAAATCTTGTGGAAAGGAATGATGTAAACTAAAAAATAAAAAAAGAGAGAAAAAAATTTAAAAAATAAAAATAGAAAAAAAAAGAGATGGTTTTAGAGTAAGTAGTGATTTTGGTCTAATTCCTGCCTTCCATACTTAATATTTATGTGACCATGAGCAAGTCACTTAACCTCTTAAAACTTCAATTTTCTCATCTATAAAATGGGAAGGCAACAAGCAATTATCAGTTTCTGTGTGTTAAGCAATGTGCTAAGTTCTGGGAAAACAAATACAAACAAAAAGAAAAACAGTCCCTGTCCTCAAGGATCTTGAACTCTAATGGGAATCTTTATACCTAAGTTTTTATATCCTAGAGCCCTTGTCAAAATAAAATGAAATGATGCTTATGAAACATTTTGCTATTATTATTATTATTATTATTCCAATCAGTGGAAAATAGTTTACTCGCAAAATATTTGTCTATTTCACTGAATTAGATATTAAATATTTGATATACTGCTGCATCCTCAGAGCTTAAATTCCCAACCAGTAATATTAGATAAGGTAAAATAAGAATATTTTACAACAGTACTTAAGCCAAGTAATTTAAAAAATTGATTCTAAAAGTCAATGTTATTTGGGATAATTAGGGAAATAAAAATGTTAACTGCATTGCTTTATTGTATTCAATCCAATTTACTGTTTGTAAACATAAAAGAAAACCAGCAATCATACCATTTCTTGCGCAGGTAATACGGTTAAGTGGAACAAACACTGGAAAAGGAGTAAAAGGACCTGGATTCAAGTCTTGTATCGGCCATTAATTATGTATTTGATCCTGAATAAGATACCTCATCTCTGTAGTACAGTCACTGACCATCCATTTACTGATCTACACAATTAAGGACAAGATGAACTTAGGCCTAGCCCTGACAATTTATTGATTCAAAAAATGCAACATCAGTAATACTATGACCCTTCTCCTACTGAAGTTGAAAACAAATTACTCAAGAAGTGACAATGAATTATACGTATTGAATAACTTATGCAAATTAAATCTTTTTGTCTCATCAGATCATAGACTTTAGTCATCTAAGAAAAGGTTTTCACATATTGCTCTAAAGAATACAGACTCATATTCTAGTATTCACTTCAAATGATTTCAGACACACTTTCTCTCCCTATGTCTATTGTCAGAAATAACTGAACTGATAAGGCAGTTATGTCCCCAAAATAGTCAATATCTTGAAAGTATAAAGTTTTAGAGGATTATCAAACTCTACAGCTCAGAGAGTAGTTAGAATCTCTACAAGTCCAATGTGTTCATTTTATCAATGAGCTTGAATCTTAAAGGGATTTATAAGTGACTTACTCAGTGAGTTACTGAGTAGAAGCACCAGAATGTGATCCTAAGTCTTTTCAAGCTAGATCCAGCGCTTTTTTTCAATTTTAAGGGAAAAAGGTCAGAGGGAGAAGGGATGTTATTTAGAGATTATTTAGATTTGCCCTATCAATTTATAGAGGAGAAAATCATGGCCCAGAGAAGTGAAGTGATGTACCAAAGCCCAAACAGAAATTCAATAAGTAGAATCAGGAGCTGAACTTAGGTCCTGAGACTCTAAATCTTTTGCTCTTTCCACTATACCAAAGCAGTACTTCTGTACTGATTCTTAAAAAAATTATTATTTTAAAATATACTAGTTGTATATTTATTATCTTTAAAATTAAATTAAAAATTAAATTAACAATAAATTTAAGATAAAATAATTTAAATTTTAAAAATAAAAATTAAATTTAAAAATTAAAAATTATCTTTAAAAAACCCAACCTGCTTTGGCATTAGGCTCAGCCAGTGATGGCATACAATAATTCTGGGTAGCACAATTACAGCCACTCATCAATAAATACTTGAGTAGGTAAAAGTAGAATCCTTTAGAAGATCAGTACTTTTTCAGTCTTCTTGTTGCTCTCCTATCTCCTACTCAATTCAGAGGGAAAAACATCAATGACCTGGCCACCAGCTAATCTAACTTTAAATATTAGCTATAATTGTGAGATTATGGTGTTGCTAAAAGCTTTGGCTATGATCTTGCTCAGGGATACTCATACTTTAAAAAGGTAGTACCTAAGAGGTATGGATAGCATCATAGGAGGTGGTGAAGGAGACCTCTCCTGCTCCTCCAAAGCTAACACATCGGATGACAGTCAGGAATCAAGAAAAAAAAATTCTATAGATCCAAATCAAAAAAGGTAAAACTTATTAAGTGCAAAATTAAAAAAAAAACACCTTATCCTTAAGTTTCAAAAACCTGGGGATAGATATTGAAAAAAAATGTCTAGAATTTAGCCTCCCAGGCTCAGGTTAAATGAGCTAAGGATACATGTGGCTTGAAGAACCAAAGCCAAGCTGGGCCTATGGTAGTTGTCTTCAGGTATTCCAATGGTTGTAACAAGAAAGGTGCATTATATTTGCTCCTTTTGGCCCCTAGTGTGCAGAATGCAAAGCAAGGAAAAGAAGGCAAAAAGAAATAGATTTTAGTCAGTTACCCCAAAATGGAAAAGTCTGGTTTGAGAATTAATGGGACCTTCCCACTAAAGTATTCAAGCAATATCTGAATAGCCACTGCTCAGAATACTTTAGAGGGTTCCCATTCAAATATAGGCTACATCTGACATCCTTACAACTTTTGGTTCTACTTGCTTCTTTCCTGAGTGGTGAAGATTGCAGAAGTTCCCTGTGGTGTCCCTGCTTACAGATCTCACTCTGCAGTGTTTTTAAAAGTATGATCTGTCCTAACATATAAAAGCAAGAAACCATTGCCTATGACATGGTCCAACGTACCCATCTAAGAAGTGAATAGATGAAGGTTCAGCATGTGACAATGTATAGAAATAGCTTCTGTTGTAGAAGTTCTTGCTAATTTAATCCACAAACTAGTTATTAATCCTCCTGTATACAAAACAAATAAATGAATGAAGAAATAATACGGTGAAGATGGATATAAACTAGGGGGCAGGTCAAAAAGCTTCCACCAAGAGCAATACCTCAGTGGAACTTTGAATGAAGTCAAAGATTTGAAAAAGCATAAGGTGAGAAGGGAGCCCTTTTAGGACGTGGCGAACAGATAGCTTACTTAAAAGCAGAAAGATAGGAGATGGAACTCACTCAAATTAGCTGCCAGAGATTTTGCTTTAAAATATAATTAGCATACCAATTCAAATACAACAAATCTAAGTATGATTTTTTTCTATTCATATAGCTATATAAATAAAACAGAATGACTAAATATGAAAAATGACCTCAGAATCATTTATTTGAAAAAGGCAACCATCCCCACAGATTTTGTTTGCTGTCTTGAGATATTGATTTGCTCCTCTCCCCTTGAAAAACAAGATACACAAGTTACATCAAACCTGCTGTTTTTCAAGATGAATCCCTGTAATTAGGGACCCAATTGAAGGGGAACCAAAATGTCATCTAAACGTGCTTCCAGTCTCATCAAGATATTACCCGGTATTTTATGTCTGACTGCCAGAAGGATAAACAGATAGGAGAACATTTTCAAATAGCTTTGCTAATTTTAAGGCGCATCAATTTTCATGTGTGAAATGAGTGCAGTAATTGTTCTGGTGAATGAAGAAATATGCATGAAAATTGAGCTACACATCTCCTGTATGGAGAGAAGGAGGATGTTGGAAAATTAAGCAAAACCTGATACATAGATATCTAAAAGTTTGAACTTTTTCTTATGCATAAACACCAGAACTTAGACAGCTGAAAGACAACCAGTATATGAATTTACAAAGAAGTTAAGAGGTTTGTTGTAAAACTGCTACCAAGAACTGCTATAATAAATAGGATTAGTGAGAAATCAGTTATGTGGTCATATATTTTACTCCACAGAAGCAAGTAATATAAAACAACTAGATATCATAATAATTATAAGAAGTATGTTAATAATAATAGTAATAATAGCTGCTTATATCCAGATGGTCCTTTAAGGTTTGAAAAATGACTTTCATTGAAACTGGATTGAAACTACTATATAAGTAATTAGACAAAAGTAAAATATATATTTGGGCAACTTGGTGGCATGGTGGATTGAGCGCTGGGCCTGGAGTCAGGGGGACCTGAAATCAAATTCAGTTTTAGACACTAGCTTCGTGATCTTGAGGAAGTCAATTAACTTCTGTTTGCTTCAGTTTTCTCAACTATAAAGAGGGCACCCTGGAGAAGGAAACTGTCAATCACTCCAGTATCTTTGTCAAGAAAACCCCATAAATGGGGTCACAAAGAGTCAGACACAACTATACAACTTAACCAGAACAAAAAAAGTACTCTCCAAAAATGAAGAGGGTTTGGATTAGCATGGAAGCCATGGGAGTAGAGGACAAGGAGAGATATAAGAAATGTGGAAGTAAATAAACAAGACTCAGTTAATGAGTGGATATGTGGGATGAGAGAGGAGAAAAGGATGTTTGCAAGCTTATGAACCCTGGTGCTGCCTTCATATGAAGTTGTCACCTTGAGAGGCTTTGCCCTCCCAGTTTCTGCATCACAAAAGAACACTACTCTTCAAAGGCACATCTCACTTGTGACCAAATATAACTTCCTTCAGCTAACTCTTCATATTTACCAGATTTGGCTCTAAAACACTTTTGACTTTTACAAAATGAAACTGACCTTCAAGAACAGAAGAATGTTATCAATGCAGAGTTTAAAAACTCAGGCTCAGTTTCCAGGCTCAGAAAGCATTTCTAAATGAAAAACTCCATGCAGGTTTTGAGCAGAGACATCTTCATTTTAACAAATATCTCACCATATCACCAAAGTGACTGCTTTGAAGGATTCATGTGGATCTCTGTTCTGGCTTGCTAAAAAAAGAATCAACTTTTATGGTCAAACCTCAAGAAAAGAAGAGAAAAAATAAAACCTCAGTGAATCTCTGGAGTACATTCACTTGGTGAAATCCTTGACATTTCTAAAATACCAAATCATGTGATTTCCTTGATATGCTTCAAAATTAGTCTGAAAGGTTTTTACATAGACAACAGAGAGTTACAAACTCCCATCTCCCCACTCCTCTGCATTCCAATGCACCAAGATATCAAAGTGTGTTGTGGTGGTTACTGGAAGGGGTGTTGATGATTAGTGCATCACTGTTGTAATGATAGCAAACATCTCCAAGAGCTCTGGATTGAGAATATTTTTCAAGTGTTTCAACCTCAATTGTGTACTTACTTACATAAACAGATTCAATCCGATTTCAGAGACTGAATAGAAGCAATGAGTTACTGAAACAAAAGCCAGTTTGATTGGAAGCACTATCGTTTCACAAGGGACTGAACTCCCTAAAGGTAAAAGAATATGTAGCATATGACTAACAGATGGAAGGGGAAAAAATAAGTTGTTATTAAGAAAAGACACTTTTATGGGTGGCCAGGTAGCACTGTGAATAGAGCACTGCCCCTGGAGTCAGGAGGACCTGAGTTCAAATCTGGCCTCAGACACTTAACACAAAAAACTAGCTATATAACCCTGGGCAAGTCACTTAACCCCAATTGCCCTCCAAAAAGGAAAAAAAAGACACTTTTGTGCCGTTTACCTTGCCTTTGCACATCATTATCTAGAGGAAAAAAAGAGGTCAAAGAAGATCTGCAATACAGAATGCCTACATTTTGAATAACAGTCAATGCTGGCAAATTTTATGAAAAAAAAATTATCGGTACCTTATGAAACAGGAAGCCCAATAATTCACAGAATAACCATAGTCATACAAATTAAAAATATCAAAGAAGAAGAGAAATGATGTCTAGAAAGCCATAAGGTTCATGGTGATTTTCCTGATGATTCATCATCACCTTTGTGTAAAAGAACTGTTACACAGCTCCCACAGATGTCGTGAGGTCTGCAGGTTCCCCACCCCTGCTCTATGACTTGATATTTTTTATAAGGTGAGAATCCTTCTTCAACTGAGCTGTAGAAATCAATGACATAAAGTAGGTGGGAAAAAATTCCTATATACCTTTATTGAAACAATCAGCTAAAGGCAGAAACATCCTACTTAAAGCAATTTGGAAGGAATAAAGTACTTCAGGCCACTGGATGAAATCTAAAGGTGAAATGTACTATATATGGTTGAAAGAATTATATGTACCTCAAAGAGTAAGGACTATATTAGAGAAGGAGACTCCAGTAAGAACTTTACACATACTGCATTATGAGTCAAGCTTTAGGAATACCTGAGGAGCCAGACCTTAGTGCCTATGAGCAGAGGGCAGCAAGGATGTGAAGGGGTAATGAGTACAGGGAATGGCAATTTTCTCCCCAACTCCAACCTCGACTGACCACATCATCAGAACAACTGGAGAGGAACCATCTACCTAAGCAGGAGCAAAGAGAACACTAACCAGATATACTAAGGAAAGGCAGCTTCAGGACATTACAAGGATCTGATCATTATAAACAACAACTACAAAAACCCCAAACTCCAAACTAAAGACACTGAAGGGGAGGAATTTGTAAACAGGCAGAGAGTTTGAGGGAAACATATTTTGAACATGTTGACATGTTTTAGACACAAGTTTAAAATGTCTACTGGATGTCCACTTTGGAGTAATCAATAGATACTTGCAAATATGAGACTGGAAGACAGCAGAGAAATTAGGGCTATGTTTTACACAAAGTAGATTTGAGAATTTAAAGCACAGAAATGGATAATTCAATTCATAGGAGCTGGTAAGATCACTAAAAGAAATAATATAAAAGTAGTGAAGAGGGCTCCAGACAGAGCTCCAGATACACCTATAATTAGTGGGTGTGACCTGAGGACCCACCAAGGGAGACTTGAGAAGGAGTAATCAGATAGGAAGAGAACCAGCAAAGAGTAACTTCCAGAACACCTAGAGACATCTGAAAAATGCTAGGAAGAGAGTTTACCTGGATTTTTACAACGTGCTTTAAAAAGTTTCCCACACTATTCTTATGGAAAAGGACGAAAAATAGAAGTAATATATTGTCATCAGATTAACTTGGCACTGGTCAAATGGCTGGCCCCTCAATGTGGTCATTAATGCTACAATATCAAATACAAAGGAACACTCTAATGGTGTATTCCAGACCTCTAATGTTTAGTCCTCTGCTGTTTAGTATTTGAATAAATAATGTGGATAGAAGCATACCTAACATATTTATAAAACATGCAAATGCCTGAGAGCTTGTAGAGATAACCAACACATGGGATGAGAATCAGAACCAAAAAAGATCTTTACAAGAAACCATGGGGATGGATAAAATAGACAGAAATGTATACTCCCTATGCTTGTATTAAAAATAAGCTTCATAACTACAAGGTAGGGGAAGTAGAAAGACAAAATGGAAGTGGTTTCTAGTATAGTAAAGGATCAATATGAATCAGCAGAATACTGTGGTAATTAAAAAAAAGCAAAGGCGGTATTGAGTTACACTAAGAAGCATACTCTTCAAGAACTAAAGAGTTCACAGTCCCACTGTCCTTTGCCCTGGTCAGGTCCCATCTGAAGCACTGTGTGGAATTCTGATTTTGTTTTTGTTTTTCTTTTTAAGTCCTATGCAATCTAGCCCCTTCCTATTTATCTAGTCTTGCTGGATGCTAGTCTCCCTCCCATTCTCTGTAATCCAGGCAAAGGGGCTTTCTGTCAATCTGTTTTTCATACATGACATTCCATGCTTTATCTTTACATAGGCCAGTCCACAGACCTGGAAAGGACTCCCTCTTTGCCTCCACCTCAAGTTCATCTCTTCCTTTAAGAAATAACTTGAGGGCCATCTTCTTGATGAAATGTTGTCTGATTCCTCCAAATGCTGACTCCTAAATGACATTGTCTAAGTACTTTACACATTTGTATTTATCAATTTTATATCTGTTACAAGTACTTATTGTCTCCTCCATTATAATGTAATATTTTAAAGTAAGGATTGCTAGAGACTAACACAGTGCCTGGTACATAGTAGGCCCTTAAGAAATGCTTTGTTGGTTTAATTCTCCCGGTCACATTGTAGGAATAACAGAAACAATAACTAGATCTCCAGTCAGATTGGCTAAGATGACAAAACAGGAAAATGACAAATGCTGGAGAGGATGTGGGCAAATTGGAACACTAATGCATTGCTGGTGGAGTTGTGAACTGATCCAATCATTCTGGAGAGCAATCTGGAATTATGCCCAAAGGGCTATAAATAATTTCATACCCTTTGACACCCAGCAATACCACTTCTAGGGTTATATCCTAAAGAGATCATAGAAGTGTACAAAAATATTTATAGCAGCTCTTTTCATGGTTGCAAAGAATTGGAAATTAAAAGGGTGCCCATTAATTAGGGAATGGCTAAACAAGTTGTGGTATATGCATGTAATGGAATATTATTGTGTTCTAAGAAACAAGGAGGAGGTGGTTTTCACATTTACCTGGAGAGGCTTATACAAACTGATGCTGAGTGAGAAGAGTAGAACCAGGAGAAATCTGTATACAATCACAGACACAACATATGTGTAATGACCAACTATGACAGACTGGACTCTTCTCAGCAATGCAGTGATATAAGTCAATCCCAAAAGGAGATGTCATGTCCTATGAAGGGGAGAGATGTTTACATCCAAAGAAAGAACTGAGCTTGAATCCTGATGGAAGCAAACTAATTGATCTTTTTCTTTTCACTGTTTGGTTTTATTTTTTCTTTACCATTTTTCATCCCATCTAGTACAATAGGCCTTTGTAACCTGACTAACGTCTAATGTGAAAGTATTTGCAGATCCTATACTGGACTATATGCCATCTTGTGGGGGGGGGGGGGAGGGAGGGAAAGGAAATTTGAAACTCAAGGAACCATGGAATTGAATCCTGTAAACTAAAAATAAACAAACAAATTAATAAAAAAAAATAATAACTAGACAATGGCCAGAAAAAGGCAAATTGTGAAAATCTTAAAAAGATTCAAATGAAGCTCAGTTAGAGGAACTGGGGGTGTTTAGCCTAGAAAGAAGAAGAAATATGGGGGAAATGCCAGATGTCGTCTAGTACATGGAGGGTTGTCAAATATAATCAAAATTAAAATTGTTCAGCTTAGGCCTGAAAGGCAGAGCAAGAGCAAAATCCATGAGGGGCCAAATGTAGGGTTGATATGAATAAAACCTTTCTCATAATGAGAGCTAACCTAAAGTGGAATGAAGTGATTCAAGATATGTTGATGATCCCTCACTGGAAGCTGTGAAGCAAAGGTTTGAGGGCAAAATCTTGGTTATGTTTCAGAGGGAATTCTTATAAACTTATAGGCTGTATAAGAAGCCTGCGAGGTTCCTTCCAACAGAAATTTGATGATTCTGTAACTTTCAAAAGGGCTCATTTCTGATCAAAACAGAAACCCTGAATTAAACATGTGGTCTCAGAAGCTGTAACAGATGCACAATAATTAACTGGCAATTTGCTAAACTGTGGAGATCTAACCACAAAAATTATGTTATTTTGGTTACAAAAATAACAATAAAATATGAAGTATACCAGGAAGGTAAACATTAAAAGACTAGTATTTTACTTTTACTAGTGTTTATTGACCTCAATCATTATAAGCCTGTTGCATCCATCTATAATCTCCAATGAAAAATGAAAATGAAAAATAATCAATTACTGCTCTTTTTCCCAAGTGTCAGTCACAAAAATCCCAAACGGTTACAGTTATCAGTCTCATCCTGTCTTTGTAGGTTCTGTATATTTATTTTAAAGGGCTATACACAAGAGAAAAATCAATACACCACGATCACTTTACTGTGTTTATATTTGAGAGGAATATGACAATGCATATCCTTTCAATTTAGTAATTTGTCTACATTGAGAAAATGAAAAGTGACAGAATATAGCAGATAGAGAGTTGGCTTTAGATTAAGGAACACAAGGGTGAAGGTACTGACTTTGACACACAACTGCATATGTAACCATGGGCAAGTCACTTACTTTCTCAGAATCCATACTCAATACTTTAACTTGCTAAATATTGTCCATCAGTATTGGTAGAGGGAATTTACTCATTGGGAGTCCTCTTTCCTCACATAAATCAAATCAAAGGTCCTAAACCAACCCAATAAATAAATTTTACCCTGTCCCCACCTTGGAGGACAGGGTAAAATCCTAATAAGATCCTAATTATTTCCTGAAGCATCACTTTGTTTCTAAACAAAATAACTACAATTCCTTTCTCACTAAAAAGTTGTTTTCCTGTGGACAGTGAATTTACATTAAAAAAATACCATATACATATACAAATAAGGATTCTAATTGTCATGGGGTGGAGCCAAGATGGCAGAGTAGAAGCATAAACTTGGTGTGAGCTCCCACTCTAATCACTTCCAATACATGTAAAATAAAATAAAACAAATGTTAATGTTACAGAACCCACAAAGTGACAGAGAGAAAAATCTCCCACTGAAGCAAGCCCAGCAGGTTGACAGGAAGGGTCTATCACACTGAGCTGGGAGCTGAGCACAGTCCCATGAAAGCTGCATGGTTCTTACCTCAGAGAGGCCCAAAACATCAACTGCCTGAACAGACTTCAGGAGAGTGAATCACCAGCAGCTGTGGTGGTTTACAGACTTCTCAACACATAAACACCAAAGACAAAGTAAAAGGTCAGTGTGGAACTCTTTTGGAACAGGGGGATGGAATGGCATGGTCTGGCCCCTGCCGCTGCGGGGAGAAGCAGTGGAGGCATGATGGCTGTGCAATCTATGCCATGTGGTTCCTACCAGAGCTCCTGGCTTTCAGATAGGAGGGGGACCAAGCAACCATTCAGAGGGTAATCACTCTTGCTTTAAACTGCTTGGATCTGGATCACAGCCTTGGATCACAGTCCTGGGGTGTGTGACCAGTGAGCCAGAGCTTGTGGGTGCTGTAGAGAGGGCACCCTCCTAATAGCTCTAGCAGCTGTGAAAACCCCAGCAATTTGAAGCAAAGGTCTCTTTATTCTGGAAGTAGAGTTCTACCATGCCAAAGAGCTCAAAAGTCAAGTAATTGGCTGGCAATATCGGCAAGCAGAGGAAGCACAAATAGACAATAGAATCCTTTTGGGGGGATAAAAAGGATCAAGGCATGGAGTGGGAGGAAGACAGCAAAGTCAGAACTCTTGCATCAAAAGCATTCAAGAAAAACATGAATTGGTTACAGATGATGGAGGAGCTCAAGAAGGATTTTAAAAATCAAGTAAGAGAAGTAGAGGAAAAATTGGGAAAAGAAAGGAAAATTATTCAAGAAAATCATGAAAAGTGAGTCAGCAGCCTGCTAAAGGAGACCCAAAAATAAACTGAAGAAAATAACACCTTAAAATAGACTAAATCTCTGGGTGGCTAGGTGGCACAGTGAATAGAGCGCTGGCCCTGGAGTCAGAAGGACCTGAGTTCGGAGCCGGCCTCAGACACTTAATCCACACAAACAAAAACCTAGCTGTGTAACCTTGGGCAAGTTACGTAACCCCAATTGCCCTAAAGGGGTGGCTAGGTGGCGCAGTGAGTAAGAGTGCCGGCCTCGGAGTTGGGATGACCCGAGATCAGATCCGGCCTCAGAAAATGAGCACCCACGCATAAATAATGACTAGCCGTGTAACCTTGAGCAAGTTACTTAACCCCAATTGCTTAAAAAAAATAGACTAAATCAAATGGCAAAAGAGGCCCAAAAAGCCAATGAGGAGAAGAAAGCCTTAAAAAGCCGAATTTGCCAGATGGAAAAGGAATTTTAAAAACTCACTAAAGACAATAACTCCTTCAAAATTAGATTGGAGCAATTGGAAGCTAATGACTTTATGAGAAATCAAGATACTATAAAACAGATCCAAACAAATGAAAAAAATAGAAGGCAATGTGAAATATCTCATTGGAAAAAATCACTGACCTGGAAAATAGATCCAGGAGAGATAATTTGAAAATTATTGGACTACCTGAAAGCCATGATTGAATAAAGGGCCTAGATACCATCTCTCAAGATATTCTCAAGCAAAATTGCCCTGATATTCTAGAACCAGAGGGCAAAATAGAAATGGAAAGAATTCACCTATCACCTCTTGAAAAAGATCCCAAAAAGAAAACTCCTAGGAATATTACAGCCAAATTCCAGAGTTCCCAGGTCAAGGAGAAAATACTACAAGCAGTCAAGAAGAAACAATTTGAGTATTATGGAAACACAGTCAGGATAACACAAGAACTAGCAACTTCTACATTAAGGGGTTGAAGGACTTGGAATATAATATTCTGGAGGTCAAAGGAGCTAAGACTAAAACCAAGAATCATCTACCCAGCAAAACTGAGTATAATGCTACAGGGGAAAATATGGTCATTCAATGAAACAGAGGATTTTCAAGCATTCTTGATGAAAAAACCAGAGCTGAACAGAAAAATTTACTTCCAAATACAAGAAGAGAAGCATGAGAAGGCAAACAGGAAAAAAAAAACCCTAAAGAACTTATTAAAATTGAACTATCTACATGGAAAAAACAATAACTGTAGGTCATAAGACTTTTCTCAGTATGGGGATAGTTGAAGGGACTATATATGTGTTTTGGCATATACACACACACGTGTATATATATATATATATATATGTTTACATACATATATGCATGGATAAGAGGGTATATGTGTATGTGTATATGTATGTTCATGTATACATACAGGGCACAGGATGAGTTGAATTTGAAGGGATGATATCTAAAAAATAAAATTAAAGAGTAAGAGAGGAGTTTATTGGGACAAGGAGAAAGGAAAAGATACATCAGGGTAAATTATCTCATGTAAAATAGGCAAGAGAAAACTGTTACAATGGAGGGGAAGAACAGGAAGGTGAAACGGAATGAGACAACCTTATTCTCATTGAATTTGGTTTAAGGAGGGAATAGCATAGATACTCAGTTGGGTATCTTACCCTACAGCAAAATAGGGGGGTAGGGTATAAGAGGGGAGATGACAGAACAGAGGACAGACTTGTGGAGAGGGTAGTTAGAAGCAAACATTTTTTAAAAAGGGATAGTGTCAAAGAAGAAAATAGAATAAGTGGGGGCCAAGATAGGATGGAGGGAAATATAGTTAGTCTTTCACAGTATAACTACTATGGAAAGGATTTGGGTAACTACACATGTACAACCTATATTGAGTTGCTTATCTTCCCAGTGGGGGAGGGTGAGGAGGGACGAAGGAAAAATAAATCTGGAACTCAAAGTTTTAAAAACAAATGTCTAAAAAATTTTACATTCAACTGGGAAATAAGATATATAGGCACTGGTGTATAGAAGTCCATCTTGCCCTACTAGAAAGTTAGGGAAGTAATGGGGAGGATATAAGAGAGAACAGATTGGGGGAAGGTGTATTCAGTTGGTTTGCTATTTTGGGGTGGGGAGTAGGGGAAAAATGGGAAGAAAAGAGTGTAGCTCAATATCTTGTGGAAATGAATGTTGAAAATGAAAAATCAATAAATTTTAAAAAGAAATTTAATTGTCCCTAAATAATTAATGTATACATAGTAAGAGAAATCCTCTAAAATATAACTTGAAAGAAATATAATTATGTCTCAATTCTACCACAGAAAAAAATGAAAAGTGCCAGATTGGAAATGGGACCCTGAAGAGCAGATGGTCTGAGAGTTAAATGTATTAATTTTCCATTGTTGTAAGAGCTAAGGTATAATTGAATTCCAAAGAAAAATAGACACATCATTAGGAAAGCTTCTATATATAGACAATATAAAATGAATATACCATCTTATTTGAAAAATGAAAAGGTCTGAATTATTTTCTAAGTCATAGCCATTGATAGCCATTAAAACTTAAATGAAATGGCAATGTATTCTAAGAGTGAAAAGGCATACTGAAAATTAGTTTGGCTTGACCACTTCATCAAAATCTCCATAGTAAATGCAGCATGGATTCCTATTCATAATATTTTTAGGCAAGATCTTTGAGTTAAGTCTCATGGACTTAGCTAGTTTAAGGCCAAGTAATACCATAGATAAGACAAAATGGTGACTGTAGGAATCAATAATCTTATGAGGAGATGAGTAAATTCACTAGGTTCCATTTTCTCGTTAATGATTTTTTGGCCTTTTAGCCATTCCAAAATGCTTCTCCTACAAATCCTTCTCCTCCATTATGCCCCAAATAGAGCTCATTATCTCTACCTCCCCCTCCCCTAAAAAAACAAAAGAACCCCAAAAAACCCTTTTCTCTTCCCAACTTTCCTATTAATATTAAGGGTACCACCATCCTCCCAGTCATCCAAGCTCTCAACCTCATTGTCAACCATAAATTCTGACAAACACTCCATGTTTTTAATTTGATACCAAGTCTGGTCATTTTTTTTTCTTTATAACACCCCCCACATATATCCACTTCTCCTATTCAATAAACTCCATTGACTCCCTATGACCTCCACTGTCAAATATAAAATCTTGCATTTGGAATTTCAAGTCCTTTCCAATATGTCCCCTCACTGCCTTTCTAGTCTTTTGTTTCCCTTGACTCCCTTATATCCTTTCTACAATTCAGCTTCAGCAATCTACTTGCTCTTCCTTGAGTATAACACCCTATCTCCTGAGTTCATATCTTCAAACTGGATCTTTCCCATGCCTAAAATGCTTTCCCTCTAGTTTTCTTTTAGTTTCCTTGTATTCCTTCAAGTCTCAGCTCAAACGTTATTTTTCCAACTGATAAAAGGTCAAACGTTATGAACAAGCTATTTTCTAAGGAAGAAGTTCAAGCTTTCAACAATCATATGAAAAAATGTTCAATATCATATATACTTAGAGAAATACAAATTAAAAGAACTATGATTTCAAATAAAAAGAAATAATCCATCTCACACCAGAGTCGATTCTGTAGCTCTTAGCTTTCCTTATCATTCAACTCTTATAGTCTTGCACTGCTACTGGAAAAAAAAAATAATTTTGATCATAGGAACCTTTGTTAGCAAAGTGATGTCTCTGCTTTCTAGTATGCTATTCAGTTCTGCCATAGCTTTCCTTCCAAGGAGCAAATATCTTTTAATTTCATGGCTGCAGTCACCGAATGCAGTGATCTCTGAGCTGAAGAATATAAAATCTGATAGTGTTTCTGATGGGGTATAGGCTCTGGGAGCCCCCTTGAACTCTCCTTGAATCTTCCCATGTGATTTGGCATTCATCTAAGGCCAAAAGCCTCCCATTATGCCCAGATCTCTGTTACCCTTAACCTAGCCTAGCCTTTCATAGACTGCTACCTCTGAATTGCTTCTGGCTACTTCCCACCCTTGATCTTATCCTCCTCTAGTCACCCCAAATTACTTGGCCACCCCTAGATCCCTCCCTGAGTCTTTCTATATATAAGATCGATCTTGCCTCCATGAAGGGGCTCAAATTCATTCTGGGCTACAAGCATCACAAAGGCTCAGATTCTGTCTAGCCAGCTTACATCAGTGATACAAATGCTCAGATTCTTTAAGAGTCTACCTAATTTGGCCAATCTTTAATAAACTTTGTTTTTCTTTGGCTGAAAGAAGGCTTGAGTCAAATTCATTCTGGTAGTACAAGCCTGTTGCTATTTCAGGGTCCCAGCACCCCTAAACCTCAACATATCCATGTGAAGTTTTTGGTGTAGTTCTTGTTTTATGTTAAGCTTCAAACCAGCTTTTGGATTCTCTTCTTTCACCCTGAAGAGGCCTTTTAATTCCTCTTCACTTTCTGCCAGGAGATTGGTATCATCTGCATATCTGAGCTTGCAAGTATTTTCTCCAGCAACCCTAATTTCCTCACACCTATAAGACTGGATAACATGATAGAAAAGGAAAGTGACAAAAGCTGGCCTGGCAGAGAAGTGGGAAAATTGGGATACCCATACATTGTCTTTAGGACCAAACAAGAATTGGAGAGCATTATAAAATGCAAAATGGATAATTCTGATTACATTAAATTGAAAAGCTTCTGTACAAAGAAAGCCAATGTAACCAAGATCAAGAGGGAGGTGGGAAATTGGGAAAAAAAAATTTACAACCTATGTCTCTGATAAAGGACTCATTTCTAAAATATACAGAGGATTGAGTTAAATCTATAAGAATACAAATCATTCCCCAATTGATAAATGGTCAAAGGATATGAACAGGCAGTTTTCAGAGAAAGAAATTAAAGATATCTATAAACACATGAAGAAATTCTCTAAATCACTATTGATTAGAGAAATGCAAATCAAAACAACTCTGAGGTACCACATCTCTCCAGTCAGAATGGCTAAGATGACAAAGCAGGAAAATGACAAATGTTGGAGAGGATATGGAAAAACTGGAACACTAATGCATTGCTGGTGGAGTTGTGAACTGATTCAACCATTCTGGAAAGCAATATGGAACTATACCCAAAGGGCTATAAATAATTTCATACCCTTTGACACCCAGCAATACCACTTCTAGGGTTATATCCTAAAGAGATCATAGAAGTGTACAAAAATATTTATAGCAGCTCTTTTCATGGTTGCAAAGAATTGGAAATTAAAGGGGTGTCCATCAAATTGGGGAATGGCTAAACAAGTTGTGGTATATGCATGTAATGGAATGTTATTGTGCTATAAGAAACGAGGAGGAGGTGGTTTTCATATTTACCTGGAGAGGCTTATACAAACTGATACTGAGTGAGAAGGGTAGAACCAGGAGAAATTTGTACACAATCACATACACAACATATTTGTGATGACCAACTATGACAGACTGGACTCTTCTCAGCAATGCATTGATATAAGTCAATGTCGAAAAACTCATGAAGGAGAGAGATGCAACATCCAGAGAAATAACTAGAAAGAACTGAGCTTGAATCCTGATGGAAGAAAACTAATTGATCTTTTTCTTTTCATTGTTTGGTTTTATTTCTCCTTTACCATTTTTCATCCCACCTAGTACAATAAGCCTTTGTAACTTGACTAATGTCTAATATGAAAGTATTTGCAGATCCTTTACTGGACTATATGCTGCTGTGGGGGGTGGGGGGAGGGAAAGAAAGGAAATTTGAAACTCAAGGAACTATGGAATTGAATCTTCTTAACTAAAAATAAACAAATAAATTAATAAAAAGGAAAAAATGACCAGGGGGATGGTCTCAGAAAAATCTGGCAAGACTTATGTGAACTGATGTAAAGTGAAGTAAGCATAACATTGTTCACGGTAACAGCAGTGTTAAAAGGATTTGATCAAGAGTGAAAATCTTGGCTACTTTGATCAATGACAGGATCCATGGTAGTTCCAAAGAACTCAAGAAGAAAAATGCTATCCACATCCAGAGAGAGAAATGATGAACTATGAGTGCAGATTGAAACATATTATTCTTATTTTATTTTCCTCGAATTTTTTTTGCAACATGTTTAATATGGAAATATATTTTGCATGTATAGGTATTGTATTGCTTGTTTCCCCAATGGATGAGGGAGAGGCTGCAGAGAGGCAGAGGATCTGGAACTAAAAAATAATAATTAAAGAAACAAAATATGAAAACAAAAAAGGCAGCAAGTAGGGAAATGTGAAGTTACCTGAAAGGAACATAAAGAAGGTTAGCACTGTGGAGAGGAGTAAAGCAAAAGAAAAATGTAGGAAAGGTGTAATTTTAATATTCAAAGGATCCTTCAATCAACTTTGATAGATGTTATTTACAAACTAGGAGTTTCTTATGAGAATGAAACTACAATTCCAAGCCCACAAAAAAGGTGTCCAATACAACAATAAATTACTAAGCCATTTTTAATGGAAAATGTTCAATTCTTTAAAACATTAAGAAGTATTAGACTGCTAATATTTATAATGCTTAATTAGCAAGGTAACTAAGAAAACCTGGAGTGTTCTTTCAACTGAAACTCGAGGAAGCATTGAATTTAAGAGATTAGTTTCAGGGTACAAAACTAGCTATTACTTAACTGAAAGTGACTGGTAAAAATCTTCTCAATCAATTTCAGAGAACATTCTCTTTGAGCTAAACTGAAGAATTGTTTTAGCTAAATAATAAAGCTATCCATGTTTGTTTCAGACCCAGATGCCTAAAAAACAGCTTTTGATCTTCATTGAAAAATACTGGATTTATGTGATGAAAAAAACAACAGCAGATAGCACCCCCCACAAACTTTTTTGATTAACTGCATTATTCTCATTAACTGCAGAATAAGTAAAAGTTAAAGAAAGGTAAAGTCCCACTGCACTCATCATGCTAGTAGAGTGTTACTTGAAGTGAAGGATTTGGAGTTTGGAAATGGGATTGAGAAGGGTTTGACCCCAATGAGATAAGAAAGATTTGAGGAACTTTTAGAGAAATGCCTTTTAGCAATTTTAAATAGACAATACTCAGTCCTTTAAAATGTGAAAACTTCAAATGGGGGGTGGGGTAGGTGACAAAGGGAGTCTGCCTGGAGAAACCCCTCCCAATTCTCCTTGGACTTCCCTGGGTTGCCTGATGCCTCTTTGACAAGTACTCCCCCAATCAATTGTAGATTATAAAATATGAAAAGGTGAAAAGCCACTATAAATCTTTGAAAATTATCTGTTTCATAACAATGGGCACAAAAATGTGAAATGGGGGTGGCTAGGTGGTGCAGTGAGTAGAGCACCAGCCCTGGAGTCAGGAGGACCTGAGTTCAAATTTGACTTCAGACACTTAATAGCCCTTGATCTTGGGCAAGTCAACCCCAATTGCCTTGCATTTCCCCCTTCTAAAAAGAAAAAAAAAAGGTGAAATGCTGCTAACTAATGGTCCTTGGGAAAATAGAGATTCTGAATATTATCATTAGTGATTATAAATCCAAATTTAATTTTACCGAAATTTGTTCTACAACGAAATCATAACGTGGTCTCCTTTATGCTGAGATACATTCTCCTATTAGGATAATTGTGGTAAATCAGAACTTAATGTAAAATACATTTAGTATTTGGCTTTAAGACACTATGCTGTGATGAATGTGGAGATATGTTTAATATGACTGTACATGTTTAACCTATATCAATCAGATTGCTTACCATTTCAGGGAGGGGAAGGGAAGGGAGGGAGGGAGATAAAAGTTTGGAATGCAAAATCTTAAAAAGTAAATGTTGAAAACTATTTTTGATATGCAAAATGAAAAAAATGAAATACTATACAATTTTAAAAACAGGAGAAAAGTGTGCTGGAAGATGTGTGGATCAGGAAAACTTGAATTGAAATCTAGTCTCAAAAATGAGTTAGTTGTGTGATCTTAAGGAAGTCATTTCACCTCTGTAAAGGGTATTATTAGTACCTGTCTCCCAGAGTTGTTTCAAGGATTACATGACTGTAGTGTTTAGCATAGGACCTGGCACTTGGTAAGCATTATGTAAATGTTAGTATGGTAAGTACTCTATATTGTTCTTGAATGCAATTAATATAGAATGCCAAAAGTAACAAAATGAACCTTTTCTATATAAGTTATTGTGGAAATGCATTCAACTGAATTAATGTCACCTGACTCATAAGTTCTGTTTTATGTTTTAAATAAATAATATTGTGTATGCTCTTATTAAAATCTGTTCTTATATTATGACAAAGGGGTGATTAGACAGATACGATTTTTAATCTAATGGAATAGCAAAGCATGAGAAAGTAACAATATTAGACCATTAGAAATCTAAGAGATAGGATGTGTGTGTGCATGTATGTATATATGAGTGTGTGTGTATGTATATGTGTATGTATGGGAAGGAGATGGGAAAGAGAGAGGGAGGAAGAGAGGGAAACAGGATGTAGACAGAAAGGTATACAAACAGACTTCCTGTCTGATGGGAAATACAGGTTTGTTTAGTAATAAATTCTAGGATGTTGGGTTAAGGATTTTACATAGAGAACCACATTAATACATGTAAAGATATCTTAAGTCACTGTTTCCCTATTTTGAAGTCTCTGTTTGAAAATATTAAGGAACAAAAGACCCATTTTCCTGCTGCCTATGGATATTGTTTATATCAGATACAGAGTCTGGGTAAAGACAGAAAGAGCAAGCAGTATGCAAAATCTGGAATTCTCTGAAATTTCAGATGAATTATGTGTTCCTAATTTGGTGTTGTTCTTTTCCCTCTGTTGTTAATAGGGTTAGAACCATACAGTTTGAGTGAATTCTTGCCACATAAAGTAATTACTGGAAAGTCACTCTGATCAGATTTTATCAAGGTTTACTGAATTATGCAAAGTCTTATCACTGTCAAGACTAGGTAGAATTACCTAGGAATCTTTAAGTAGGTTAGAACCTGAGAAGCAGATCAGCTGGGAGAAGCCCCCTTCAGAGATGCCCTTAGTCTTAGATAAGTCACTGTGTTAAAAGGAAAATTTTATGTTTCAGCCTTTGCTCAATAAAAGAGGCAAAATTCAGGATGAGAAAATTCAAAGGAGTTTATTAATAGTCAAATGGAAATAGTAAACAGAAATAATTGTAAATTATCAGAAGCAGAATTTGGAACCATCTGTTTGGGCTACAGAGCCAATGATCTTTCCAAAAGACCTAGTTCATCTAATTCTCTACCCTTACTCTACAGAGGAAGGAAGTGATGTCCAGACAAAGTAACTGATTTGACTGAGGCCAAACAAATACTACAAGAAGATGAAAATTTTCAATACCAGGTCCTTTGACACCATCCCCATTAGTTGCCACCACTATATCATCAGACTAGGCACAAAAAGACTTAGTTTCTAACTCTGTGATCTCATACAAATCAATAGCCCTCTCTGGCTTTATTTAATTAAAAAAGTACTTACCAAACATTCAGCAAAGGTCAAAATGACACAGTCTTTGTCTCTGATATTACAACCTACTAGGAGCAAAAGGAACAGAGAGCCACATACATACTTTTGCTACTGGTTACTGTAAAATTTAAAATCTTTTATCTCTGAACCTCAATTTCCTCTTCTGATAAAGTGAAATACTTGTTTTGATCATCAGTTCAAGCACTCACTAACTTTATGACCATGGATAAATTACCCTAGACAAGTGGTTGTCAAGCTTCTGCATGAAGACCTGGGGAGGAGGGAGTATGCCCCTTCTCAAAGCAAACCATTCCATTTGAGGACAACTTTAATTATTAGGAGGATATGCCTGACATCAATTCTAAATTTTCCTCTGCACCTCTCAGCCATTACTCTAAGTTTCTCCATGTGGGTCAAAACAGAACAAGTTTAATCCTTCTTCCATATGACAGTCCTTCAAATACTTCAACACAGCTGTCATGTCAACCCTGAATCTCTTTTTATCCAGTCTAAATTCAACCAGTTCTCAATGGTCCTTGAATGGTCCTTCACCATCCTAGCTGCCCTCCTCTGGACATTCTCCAGCTTATCAATATCATATTAAATCATGGCACTGAGAAATGAACATTAGCTTTTTGTCTGCCACATCACAATGTTGACTCATACTGAAATTGTAGTCCACTAAAGTCCCCCAAATGCTTTTCAAAACAAATGCTGTCTATCCATGCCACCTCCATTTTTTATCTGTGGAGTTGATTCTTATACCCATAGTATAAGTCCTTACATTCTTCCCTAAAGAATCTCATATTATTTTCTGCCCAATGATTCTGGCCTTTCCAAATACTTCAGGATCCTGACCCTGTCTTTAAGAATATTTAACTATCACTTCCAGATGTGTGCCTCCTGAAAATTTTATAAACTTACAAAACTGTTAACCACTATAGGGGCAAGTACAAATTGTTGTGTTAACCTTCTGGAGACCATACTGCCTCAATGAAACAGAATCATCAATAACTAACTACTCTTTGAGTCCGGCCATCCAACAAATTCTTAATCTATCCAAATGAGGCATATCTCTTCATCTTCTGCACAAGAATAGTATCAGCTACTTTTTGAAAAGCTTTGCTAAATCTAGTCAAATTTTAACCACCTCATTACCTTCATCTACGCCTTTAGAAATATTCAGATAAGGAAATAAGGTCTGTCTTGCTTGATTTGTTTTCAGGAAACCACAATGGCAGTTTCTAATGGCTGCTTTCCCTTTTGGATATTCACCAACCATCTCTTTAAATCATCCTTTCTAGAATTTCCCCTTCAATTGAAGTTAACATCACTGGCCTATAGTATATAGTATAAAGACTCTTTTTCCTTTCCTCCCTTTAAAAACAGGATAAAATTTGCCTTTACTCAGTCTTCTGGTCCCTCTGGCCTTTTTGATAGTGGTTCAACATCTGTCAATTCTTTCATGACCTAAGGATATAGTTCAACTAAACATTTTTGTTCTGTAATTTCCAAGGTAATAGTTATTTCCTTTTTCAGGGACAGTTGGGAAGTTCTGCCTTCCTTGTGTTGTCACTTACCATTTAATCCACCTTATAGAAAGATTCTCTCTCTTTGCTTCTCTCTTTTCTCCAAAGAGACCCAAGGAAAACCTTAAACCATTTTTGTTGTCCTTTGCCTTCCTAAAGTAGAACTCTGCTTACTTCATGGTTTAACATTCTAAGTATTTTTAGGGAGCTGAACCATGATATCTTTTACTGATCATCTGTTACCTGACCTTGCTTCCATTGTCAACATCAAAAAAAAATTAAGTTTGTTGGTGAGTTCTTTGTGTATTTTCATTAGTCTCTTTTGACAAGTCCAGTGCTTCCACTGTGCCGGTCCAGCCCACAATGTCTAGCACTTCTGAGCCCCTTGGACTAATCCATACTCTACTCCAACCCCCACCCCCGATTACTAGGGTTGGTTAGCATGGCTGCTCAGTCCTCCTTGCAGATCGCCCATGCCTCTGGGCCATGTTAAACTTTCCACTCAACTCAAAGCCACCCTGGAGCCAACGTCCACAGCTTCTGTACTAAGAAATAAAAGTAAACATTAAAAATAACCCCACAAACCTACAATGCAATGGTTTAATGAGGGAGGGTATTTAGTAAAGGCAGACAAAAGGAAGATTGTTGATATATTTCTTCTGATGGTATCCTGTTTTCTGCAGGTTGCAGAGATTGTGGGTAGCATGATAGAGTGAGAAAGATGTAGTTAAGAAACAGGGACCCAGCAATTATAGCCCCTGGGTATGAGATAATAATGAGATTACTTTGGTAGCCTTCTTTGGAAACAAAGCCACTTACTTGGAAATAATTCCTTTATATGGCAAAAATCAAAAGCATTGTAATCTACAAATAAACTTAAAAGGAAAAAAAAAGAATCAAGAGCAATAGGCAAATGACCTAGAAGAAAGGAAGTCCTATAGGTGATGCAACTACATTTCTCAGTTAGTATTTAGTGCCCAGAATGGGCTGTATATCATTTAGAATACCTACAGATTTCTGAGAAAAAAAGATGCAAACATATATGCCCAATTACTGCCAATGAGTTAACTTAGGCCAGCCCTATACTGCCTAGTCACAAAATTCATCTTTCAAACAATATTAAGAATAGTATTTAAATGCCAGGCAAGAAATTAGCCAAATCAGTACTTTTCTGTTCAACGTAAAATATAAAGTAAAGTCAATATTGTGACAAGGATGTTATATTATTAAAATGTTCCGTGATGGTGTCCCTCATTTACTAAGTCCTGGGCCAAGCAATTTGCTCAAGAAATATGTCTTATTTTTAGCAGCTTACAATTTACAAAATACTTTCACATAAGATACCTCATTTAATCCTCACAACAATTCTGTGAAGTAGGTAGAATCAGGATCATTATTCCCATTTTACAGATAGGGAAATCAAGAGAGATAAAGAGACTTGTCCAAGGCCAATCAGTCATAAACTAAAACCCAAGTCTTCCAATTCCAAGCTCAGTGCTCTTTCAATTACATCATAACTTCTACTGAGCTCTAAATGATGAAAGCATATGCTCATGAAACATCATTCTTCATATCACAAAATCAAACATGGTGGAAAAGCACAGAAAGATGCTGACTTGATCTAGTATATGCACTTCCTTGAGGACCTCTGCCTCCATTCCATCCAACATAGGAATGAGAGCTACTACTCCTAAGCTTAATTCCAACTGTGGCATACCCCTTTCAGAACATAACAGTGACTCCCCATTACCACAGACACAACACTCCAGTTCACAGGTTTGAAATCCCATGATGGTGAATACCCTCATGGCCTTCTACCTTTTCTTACCTTTATACACTACATGCCACACACTGCCCCTTACCAAAGATCTGTAGTAGCCCTTTCTCATATCCTACTCCATTTGACCAAAAAATTGTCTGATTTCGAAAGAAAACACAACATTTAACTCTTTTGGGGTGAACCCCAACAGTCATTCCAATTTTCCTAACCAACAATCTCTACAGATTTTAATATACCTTATTAGCTAGCAGTTAATGATTTTTTCCTATAAAGTTCTAATCTTTTGATGTTTTAAAGGTTTATTTGTGTTTCCTACCAGACCACAAGCTACTCTGAATCTCTACATTAGTGCTTAGCAGAGTTTTCACTCACTAGGGGGTTCAGTCAATGGTGGTAACAGACTGTTAGTTGGAACCCAGGTCTGAAACAAAACCATAACACTTTCTTTTTTCCTAGAACAAACTAACATGATCAGCTTGTAATGTTGTCCATCTGTTGGTAATTCAAGTGACACTTGATTTACGTAAAAGAGACCACAGAGCTTTAATCAAATAAAGGTCTGACACTTGCCTGGGATACCAACTACATGTGTTCAGTAATCCTCGAGAGAAAGGCATCATCTAAATTGAACATGACCTATTAAATTCTAATAAGAAGGTGTTTTATTTTACAACAAGGTAACGTTTCAATTCAAACAGATTTATGATTTGGTCACTGAAGAAATTATAGTTTTTGAGCTGGAAGGGATCTCAGATGCCTCTGGTTCAACCCCCACATTTCAGAGATAAGGCACAAGGAGGTTAAATGACTTGCCCAAGGTGAAACAAGGTATTAAGCATCAGAGAGTAAATAGAAAGCTTGTTACACTTTTCATTCTATTCATATCAATTTCATCAGACAGTATTCAATGGTGTAATAAATATTACTGATTATATGATTTCTCTAAACTCTTGGTACACTGTAATTATGGAATAAGTAGTGTATGAATGGAAATGTATCTGAAAAAAGTATAAAAATTCACAGGGCAAAATTTTGGCGACATCTGTTGCCTACACATGTATATTTTAAACTTGCTGATCCGCCCGAGGTCAATGAATTTGGTGGTAGTGCTTGTGATTCAGTATTCTTTCCATTGCATCACAACAGAAGAATTTATAGGATTCCAGCAGCATAGGTATGTTCCAATTGAGGAATTCCCTCCACCAACACACATCAGATCGCAACCAGTAAATGACTTAGCAGCTAAATTATAGGGATTTACTAGAAGCATGTCATCATTACAGAGTGTTACATGTGAATCTGAACTTGGATATTTTTTTTAAAGAAATGACAAATATGTCATATTTCTTTTTTTTAAGCAATTGGGGTTAAGTAACTTGCTCAAGGTTACATGGATAGTCATTATTTATGTGTGGGTGCTCATTTTCTGAGGCCAGATCTGATCTCGGGTCATCCCAACTCCAAGGTGCTCTTACTCACTGCGCCACCTAGCCATCCCCAAATATGTCGTATTTCAGACTAGCAGAAGCAAGAAAAAAGTATATACAATGACTACACCAATGTAAATGAACAAAAAAGAACCAAAAAGTGAGCTTATACAAACAATTAGATATTAACAGCTGAAGCCTTCTTATCAGCTGGCTTTTCTGCTGAAATCAACTCCATTTAGTCTCAACTCAGTCCTAGGCCTGGCTTCTTGCTTCTCTCAGTCCTTCCCTTGCCTCAGTTGCTCTCCACTCTGGCTTTTGCCCTTAGTCTAAATTAGAATTGCATTATGCACAACTCCCTAAGTCACACTCTGACGTCTGATTCTCCAATCAGTTAACAAGCATTTATTAAGTGCCTCTGCTATGCCAGATGTTATATTAGGTTATGGATGTACAGAGAAAAAAGTGAAGCAATATAAATGCAAAACAGATGCAGTGTTAATTTTTCTATAAAGGTAGTAACACCTGTGGAGATCAGAACAGGTCTTAATGACAAATGTGATGCCTGAGGATGAAGTATTATATAGGGTATGTCATATACATAATAAAATCCCATACCTGTGTTTAGGCAGCTAGAGGGTTCAGAGGATACAGGGCTGGTCTTGGAGTCAGAAAGAACAGAGTTCAGATCTAACTTCAGACACTTAATGGCTAGGATGACCCTGGACAAGACACTTAATCTCTGCCTGCTTTAGTTCCCTCAATTGAGGGATAAGGGGATAATAAAGGCACCTATCTCATATGACTATTGTGAGGATCAAATTAGATATTTGTAAAGTGCTTAGAAAGTTCTCTCCTCTACCTCTCTCTGTGACCTTGGGCAAAAAAACAACTTCCCTAGGCCTCACTTTTTTCATCTGTAAAATGAATAGGTTGGATTAGGTGGCCTCTATAGGATCTTCTAGCTCTAGTTCTATGAGCCTTGAAAGAAATTAGAGCTTCTAAGAGGTGGGGCATGGAAGGTGAGGAAAGTGTACATTCCAGGCATGGGGGGCATCTAGTGTAAATCCATGGGGATGGGAGATGAGAGATATATGTGAGGAACAGTAAAAATACCAGTTTGGCTAGACCACCGTATAGTGAAGGGGAATAATGGAAATAAGTCTGGAAAAGAAGATTGGGGACAGATTGTGAAGTCCTTGAAATGCCAGAGATCCAAGATCTAATAATGTAAACTCAGGTCTTCTTAACTTGAAGGCTGGAATTCTATCCACTATATAGTTCTGTTGTTTGATCTAAGTGATCTGTATTTGAAATATTCTAAAAAAAACTTGAGAGAGATGTGAAACAACACAGAGAGGAGTAAGGAGAACCAATGGAACAATTTATATAATGACCACAAAAAAAAATAGAAAGCAAAATGACACTGAAACACATCGGAACTCTTCTAATTCTTTAGTTCAAAGAAACAACAGTAGGAGTGGCTAGGTGGTACAGTGAGCAGAGCACCAGTCCTGCAGTCAGGAGGATCTGAGTTCAAATCTGGCCTCAGATACTTAACACTTACTAGCCATGTGACTCTGGGCAAGTCACTTAACCCCAATTGCCCCTCGAAAAGAAAAGAAAAGAAAAGAAAAGAAAAGAAAAGAAGAGAAGAGAAGAGAAGAGAGAAGAGAAGAGAGGAGAGGAGAGGAGAGGAGAGGAGAGGAGAGGAGAGGAGAGGAGAGGAGAGGAGAGGAGAGGAGAGGAGAGAAGAGAAGAGAAGAGAAGAGAAGAGAAGAGAAGAGAAGAGAAGAGAAGAGAAGAGAAGAGAAGAGAAGAGAAGAGAAGAGAAGAGAAGAGAAAAGAAAAGAAAGAAACAACAGTGAAACAACTCTCCTCTCAGCAAAGAGTTGTCAGACTACAGAGTAAGATATGGATTGGAAGATAACGAAAAATATTTTGGTTAGTTCTGTTCACCTACATTCTTTGTTTAGAAAGAACAGTTCTGAAGGAGAGGCAGTGAGGAAAAAAGAATCAATAAAATATTCATTTCTAAAAGAAAAGAAATATGATGATTCCAAAATACCAATATAGTCTCTTGGCACTAATGCATCTTTCCACTCGACTTCTAGGATGGAGAACCATCAGGGAGGGGCCTTAGGTCACTGAATGCATCTAACTCACTTCACTCGTGCCATACTGCTTTCAAGTACAGAATCTAAACTGGTCCACAATTCATCATAAGGGAACTATCAATATTTCTACCACTTACGCTCTATAATGGCATTTTCTGTGTCTGCTCATATATGTGAATGTACTATCTGTTACTCTTTTCTTGTTACCGATGTTTACAAAGGTTTTCCTAGAGACTGATTCTCAGCAAGTTTGCCATTCCCTTACCTTTCCAGTGACCTTGGAAGAAACTATGGACAGAAATAACTGAGGAACACATTAACTCTTGCCTGACTTCCTTTCAACACAAATCTCTTATACTATTCTCCCCTTTTTCAAACTACATGAATCCTCTTCCCAATTAAATGGGGACACAGCACTTTCCTGAAGGGACAAGCTTAGATAGCTTAACCAAATGTTTCCCCAAAAAAGCAGTTCCCAGAAATTCCACTTAACAGATCACTCTTAGCCTTAGTGCTTTATGCTTCCATAATGTCCTCCAGCTTTTCTCTGCCTCACCACTATTCCTTTGCTGACTTCTCTTAGCATCTGTATCACTGATTTCTTTTTTTCCCCAAATGCTTTATTAACTTCTGGTTTACATCATTCATTTCTGTCAGATTTTGAGTTACAATTTTTACCCCATTTCCCCCCTACCCACCACCCCCTGTATCACTGATTTCTTGAAGCTTACTCAACTCTTGTTCTTGAAGTCACACTATTTTTCCTAGAGTCCTTCATCACATCACTAATAAACAATCTGATTTTTCAATTGCATTCAAATTCTAAGATATAGTAGTATATTTCATTTGAGTTCAGATAACACAAAATGTTCTAAAAGAAAAAGATGATTACCTTTAAATAGGAATGACAATCCACTCAACTAAGAAAAAATGGAAAATAATCCTTAGACCAATTTCTGTTCCATCATGCTCCATGATGATATATATTATTATATACAATATTTTTCTGAGTTGCTTTGGTTTAAGTATCCAAACGAATGGATACTGTTGTTTGATCTAAGTGATCTGTATTTGAAGAATTCTAAAAAAACTTGAGAGAGATGTTAAGCCAGAGAGGAGTAAGGAGAACCAATCGAACAATTTATATAATGACTTCAGATAATAAAATGGAAACAAAGTTAAGACATAGATAGGTAGACTTAAAAAATAGATATGAAAACACTCACTATGATGATGGCTATGTTTGAAGACATAACTATATTTAACTTTTGCCTAACCTGACCCCAACAGTTTATTAGTCAAGTCAAGGTAATGGAACCTCTCCAATCAACTAAGTTTTACATTTGCATATACTAATGGCTGTCTCAGAAAACTAAATTAAGGTGTTGTTTTAAAACCATTTGGTTTACAAGTAGCAAAGTCCCTAAGAGGGAACACTGTAATGTAGTACACAAATTCATAAAATCCATTTTTCTGATCCTTTCAATCAACATCTTTGAAAGACTTGAAAATAATGTCTTACCTGTTTCAGGTAGCTCTTGAATTTACAAGGGTAGTCACACTGGGGATACCTTTCCCATTAAAATATGCCCTTCCACCCATCTTCTCTTCAAATCTCATGAATCATCAGGATTACTCAGCCATCACCTTTCTCTCCTTTCATTCTAAGGAGGAACTAAGTGGGCTATGAACTGCTATGTGAAAACTAAAACTCTACATGGGAAGAATTAGGAAATTGACATGAGTCTTTAAATTTTAAAATAATTATGAAAACAGCTTTTTTCATTATCGAGACTATTATGACTTTCATTCTCATTTCTTATTTGTATGAAGTCCCCTGGGTTTCAGAAAAAAAACAAAACAAAACAAAACAAAACAAAAACAACTTCCTGGGAAGAAAATGATAAACCAGTATAAAGGTGGTTGAAAATAGGGTCTATTATAGTGTTTTTATTGAAACACATTTACATGTTTAAAGCAGTTACTCAAGTTGCCAGATAAATCAATGTTAGTACTGAGTAATCAGAACGTTCTTTCAATTCAAACTTGCTCAGTTTATTTCTAATTAAGTGCTTCTAGTACTGCTTCTATACCTGTATATGCTATAACTAATTACCAATCACTTAACTGTTAGTGATCTATTAGTGTTATTGAGTAAACAGTAGTTTTAAAATACTATTTAAAGTAAATCTCAGTTCATTTAACACAATCATAAGAACGCAGAAAGCATTTAAATAATAGTTGCTGAAAATTAAACTTTTGTTTTTCCATTTTGTTACACTAGGTGGGGACCTATGTGCAACAACATTTCTTTTAAGTTATAAATGGTATTTATTTAAAAATACACACACACACACACACACACTATATATATATACACACACACACACACACACACACACACACACACACACACGTATATATGTTAGTCAAGTCAAGGTAATGGAACCTCTCCAATCAACTAAGTTTTACGTTTGCATATACTAATGGCTGTCTCAGAAAACTAAATTAAGGTGTTGTTTTAAAACCATCTGGTTTACAAGTAGCAAAGTCCCTAAGAGGGAACACTGTAATGTAGTACACAAATTCATAAAATCCATTTTTCTGATCCTTTCAATCATCTTTGAAAGACTTGAAAATAATGACTTACCTGTTTCAGGTAGCTCTTGAATTTACAAGGGTAGTCACACTGGGGGTACCTGAAAAGGAAAAGGAGGAAGAGAACAAATTCCTCGTTAAGCTGACCTTTTCCATTAAAATATGCCCTTCCACCCATCTTCTCTTCAAATCTCATGAATCATCAGGATTACGTATGAAATAGACATGTTAAAGTAAATTTAAAGAAATAGGTATTGTTTAAAGACTAAAAATGAAACACTTTATATGTTTTTAGCTTTAAAGAAATGTTTACTTTGTCCATCTATTATATATGTCACCTTTCTGAATAATACATTATTTAACCATGTCAATAAGCAGAAACATTTCTAAACAAAAACTATATGCTGCAAACATCAGAGAAAAACATGAAATGGAATAAAAAAGTATACTTTACAATTGTCATATGTGATCTAAAAAGGACTAATATGGTATCTGAGCTAGAAAGATATGTATTTCAATGTTATAAGCTATCCTTGACCCGATTTGAAAAAAATAATTCTTCCCAACTCACCCCCCTTTTTCACATATTGTCATTTAGAACAAGTAGGGAACAAAAGAAAGAAAGAAAAAGATGCTTTCATCTTTTTCATTACAAGACCTATCAGCAAAATTTTAAATGGAATCATCAACAGACTAGAGTTGTAAACATTTTTTAGCACTGTGTGAATACCAACCATCGCCTCAAGGAATATTTTGTGTTAATGGTATCATAATGACTTCAAAAATAAAAAAGTACCTATGATAAGTTTCTTTAAAAATAACCCTTATATTTTAAAAGTTTAAACCACTTATTTGCCAATACACAGTAACAGAGCCTATGAGTCATGACGTAAGAGTATCACATGAAAGAAAGTTTAGTTTAGTAAAGCCACCTTCTCAACTTTTCAGCCAATAGTTATCCTCTCTTCCATTAGACAGTCCTCCATTTTTACCCCTTCATTTTATGAGAAGGTAATTGCATAATGAATAAAAATCCAAACTTTATCTTTTGAGTTTCTGAATAACATATGCCAGACTCTTCTCTCCTTTATATAGCGGACGTCTTCTGTAATTCTTAATACTCTCTCTCTCTCTTTATAACTTTATCACAGTTTGTTTTGAACCAACAAGTTTGGCATTTTTTGCTTATAATATATTAATGGGAGCTTTCATTTTGAGGTTTCTTTTTAGGGGTTATTGTTGATTTTTTTTTCTATTTTCATTTTACCCTCTGTTCTAAAAAGTCTGAAATCTCGCCTTTTTCATGGTTGAAGTTTTTAGGTGCCATTATGATTCTTTATTCCTTTGCAGATTAGTTTTGGGTGGGGGCTTGAGGAATTCTTAGCTCCCTAATAGCAAAATATTAAAACCTTCCTGAATAAAAGAACAATGTTGGTAGAGAATTACACACACAAACACACACACACACACACACACACACACAAACACATTTTATGTTATAACCAGTGATCTTATGAATGGTATCTCGTTTCACCATCATGACTCTGGAGATGAGTACAATATTATTCCTTCCCTATTATCTAAATGATAAAACTTAAGCCTATATTGTTCTGTCCAAGATCATACAGAAAAGTAGCATACCTTTTGAATCTGAATATAGTGCCTTTTCTACTAAGCCACAGCTGCCTTGATAACCTATAAAGCTATCAATTATACATATAAAGATATGAAGTTATAAAATACTTTCAGATCAAGAACTATATCTACATCTTAATGAAAAATTTAAATGCCTAGTAAGAAGGCTTTGTATCCACTGTGTCTTTAATAAATACTTTTGAACTGGTTGCTAGCAAGCACAGCTTTGATACTCACAGACCAGCCAAGTTCTATATCTTCTTTTTTGAGCATTCTGCCTTTTCATTTGCTAAGAAAAGTATCCGATGATGCTTAATTAGTACTTATAGTATCCACACATAATGTGACAAGAGGCACATTTTCCCTTTGAATTAAATCTAAGGGCAAAAAACTGGCTCCATAAATGAGTTTTTAATCTTGGAGGAGAAAAAAAAGATGCTCTGATTTGAAGGAACACATATTTGAACTTAATTTTCCAGACAAGTAATGATCCCTATGTTTCCTTTTATATCCTATTACTCATCAAGTTATTTATGATCTCTGTGAGATGCAAAAATGATTTCGGCTTATCAGAAGAACATCACTTGGGAATTGCTACTTAGTTATGCTGGCGAAGGCTTCCAATTTATAAACAACTTAGAGTTGAACCCATTGTTTGAAATAGCTGAAAAAGTTTGCAAAGTCACCTGCATTGTCAAAGAGGTAGTGATGTAATCTTGAGATAAAAATCACAAAAAAATCTTACATCAATCTAATCTAGTTTAGAGATTTAATGACATCAAAAAAGATCAAGAATACTGAAATCATCCACAAGTAATGACTGCCATTCACAAGAGAATCAACTTAGTGCATAATCATATTATAATACAGTACGGCTCATTCCTATCTTATGTTGAAATAAGGAAGTTTCATCGTCACAGTGGTACATTTCCACATAGGCCACAGTGTATTCAGGGATAAAAAAATATCTTTGAGCATTGCAAGGGATAAAGAACCTACAATACATTTTCTACTTCAAGGTGTTAAAAGATCTCTCTTGGTTTCCTCTTTCCCACTGCTCATTCCATCTGTCACAACCCTTCTTTATAACCCGACTAATGTCTAATGTGGAAGTATTTGCAGATCCTATACTTGACTGCATGCCGCCATGGGTTGGGGGAAGAGAACATTTGAAATTCAAGGGATTGTGGAACTGAATCTTGTAAACTAAAAGTAAACAAATAAATTAATAAAGACAAAAAATTAAAAAAAAAAAGATCTGTCTTGCATGGACTGGACTTTCCATTTTATCTAAGCCTGGAGAAACTTTCTAGTTTACTTATGAGTATTAATTTATGAGAAAAATATAGTCTTGAACAGTGGATTACCTGAAGCACTACTACTATGCCTGGAGAAACTTTCTAGTTTACTTATGAATATTAATTTATGAGAAAAATATAGTCTTGAACAGTGGATTACCTGAAGCACTATTACTGTTCATATTTTCCTCAGTTTGTTTTTTAGTAACTTTACAGATCTTGCAAAATAATTGGCTTTTGTTTTACCAAGTCACAAAATAACAACAAAACCTAGCAGTACAAAGTGGTCACTGGCTCTAAAACAAAGTCATTTTCAGAGAATAATGCTATAGTATTATTATAATAATTACAGCAGTTAGGTGGCAGAGTGGATAGAACCCTGGTCTTGGAATCACAAAGACTTCTCTTCATGAGTTCAAATCTGACCTCAGATACTTACTAGCTCTGTGACCCTAGGAAAGTCACTTAACCCTGTTTGCACCAGTTCCCCATCTGTAAAACAATCTGGAGAAGGAAATGGCAAACCACTCCAGTATCTTTGCTAAGAAAACCCCAAATGGGGTCACAAGAGTCAGACATGACTGGAACACCTCAAAACAACAAATGCTATAAGAGAAAATACATTTTCCTTTTCTTGCTTCTGATTTCTGACAAATAAGGACAAATTATTTTAGTAAAAAAAAATCTATACTGCTAAGTAGCAAAATTGAGCACAGCACTCAACTCAAGCATGTACTTTTTTCAACTTCAGATAAATAAGCCTTTCAGGCGTTAACATTAGCATTACTTTGTACATATTGATATTTAATAATACAGTAATAACTCATTCATTTTTCACAGAAAATTGGTTACCCTTCTTTCCTTCTTCCCCAAATGGATTATGAACTCAAAAACCAAAAACAAAAGGCAAGGATCCTCTTGTTCCTTGATGTCTGGTTGTCGTGACTAACAGTGTTCTGTTTGTAGTAGGGGTTCAGGACATAATGTAACTGCCTGATTTCAGATTATTTCTATCCTAATGATACTATTTTGGGTATGGCTTTTTCTCGAGAAGAGTAAACACAGTGGATCAAATTGGGAGCTAGTTATTACAAACCCTCTTAGAAAGAGCAGCACAGGCTGCTCAAAATTAACAATGCTACTTTGCAGGGCCTAAGAAAGGCTGAAGGTATATGCTTGGTACAGTCTTAAATTACTGAAACTAGGAGAGAACTTAGAAATCACCTAGTTAATTTCCCACATTTTACAGTTGAGGAAGCAAAAGCTCAAAAAGAGGAAATGACTTAAAGTTCGCATAGTTCATTAATGCCAGAGTCAATGTAGGAACCCAGGTTTTAAGACTCCTAACCCAGTAGTTTTTGAACTATACTCCCTCCCAAGAAAAATACAAAACAAAAAAAGCAGTCTCCTAATTCTCCGAAAAAATGTGCAGTGTGATAACTCCCAGACAATCACATGAGAGACAGATAGAAAAGAAGGCTTATTCCGATATTATGAATAATGCATTCTATAGAGAAGTGGTTTCCTGAAGTCATAAGTTGCACGTACTATCACTTCTTAATTTTCAGGACTTTTGCTCTTTATAAAATTGCTATATTGTCTATATCGTATTTGTGTAATTAAAGTGAATTATAATTTATATTGAGGTTAGAGCCCAAACTGTGATTAGAAGCCAATTCTTTGGATTCCTAGTATAATGTTTTCTACTAAGCTGAGTCACTCTCACTCATTTGAATACGCCTGATCCAGTATTGTCAGATAAAAAGTAACCTTTGCATTCCTTTGTAATCGTAGGTACTTTATTTTATGCATTTAAAATATATTTCTGGGGTGAAGCCAAGACAGCACAGTGCAGGCAGGGAATCACCTCAGCTCTCTCAAATTCCCTTCCAAACAAGGTTAAAATAATGGCTCAAGATAAATTCTGGAGAGGCAGAACAAGCAAAAAGGATGGAGTGTAACGATGTTCCAGCCCAAGATAACATGGAAAGTCAGCAGGAAAGATCTGTCTCATTGAGGTAAGAGTGGAATGCAGTCCAGTAAAGGCTCTCCTGGTAAGCTGTGGGAGTGACTAAATGAGCAGTAGCAGTTTGGGGAGGTCTCAGCTAGAGATGGTAAGGGGGTCACATAACTGATCAAAAGGAGTAGGGGACCGTGTCCTGACACAAGGAGCAGGACTATGTTGCACTGCCCATGCTTGGTTCCAGGTGGCAGTCTCAAGGTGCAGACTCAAGTACTACTAGTAGTAGTGAGACCCTGGTCTTGACTCCAGGGAGGAAAAAAAGGTGTTTCTGGCTGCTCATAGACCAGAGTATAGGCCAGAAAATGCAGTTTCTCTTCTACTACCTAAGATTACAACCAAGAATCATCTACCCAGCAAAACTGAGTATAAATGTTCAGGAGCCCAAAAGGGATATTTAATGAAACAAAGGACTTCCAAGCATTCCTGATAAAAAGACCAGAGCTCAATAGAAAATGTGACTTTCAAATATAAGACTCAAGAGAAACATAAAAAGGTTAATGTGAAAGACAAATCATAGGGGATTCAATAAGATGAAACTGTTCACATACTTACATGAGAAGATGATACATGCAACTCCTAAGAACTTTATTAATTATTAGGGAAGTTATGACTATGAGGGGATGATCACTAAAAAAGAAAATTAAGGGTGAGAAAGAGGGATGTACTATGGAAGAAGGGGGAAGAGAAAGGCAGAATGTGTGAAATTTGGCTATAAAATTCCTTGAGGTTTTTATTTTGGGATCTCTTTCCTGAGGTGATCAGTGGATTCTTCAATGCCTATTTTGCCCTCTGGCTCCAGGACATCAGGGAAGTTTTCCTAACCCTAACCCTAACTCTTTTGATTATGGCTTTCAGGGAGTTCAATGATTTTGACATTTTCTCCCCTGGATCTATTTTTCAGGTCAGTTGTTTTTCCCATGAGGTATTTTACATTTTCTTCCATTTTTTCAGTCTTTAAATTCTGTCTCGTTGATTCATGATGTCTCATAGAGTCATTATCTTGCACTTGCTCAATTCTACTTTTTAAGGTGTTGTTTTCCTCATTTAGCTTTCATACTTTCTTTTCCATTCGGTCAGTTGTACTCTCTAAAGAGTTATTTTCTTCAATGGATTTTTGTATCACCTTTTCCATTTAGGTAATTCTACTTTTATGCAGTTTTCCAAGCTGTTGAGTCTTTCTTTTCATAATTCTCTTGTATCATTCTCGTTTCTTTTCCCTATTTTTCTACTCCTTTTATATGATTTTTAAGCTCTTCCATGTCTCTAGCTTCTTGTGCTAATGGTTATGGGCCCTGGCTGTTTATCTGGTGCCATACTGATGTTGCCCTGAGGCCTACAGGGGATGCTCATGTCTGATACTATGTTGTGGGGGTGGGGTGAGGGTTGGCTGATATAGGCTAGAGGGTTCTGGCTTCTTACCTGGTGTTGAACTGAGGTCCTAGTGGGATTATCTAGTGTGTGCTGAGGCCTGGTGGGGTTTTCTTGTGTTTCACTCAGACTACACTGAAGCATAGGGAAGTTTGGCCCCTGGAGGATAACTTCTGCCCTGCAGCCATGATGAAGTACATGGAGGATACCTGCCTGCTCAAGCCTGGCCAAAGCACATGGAGATCCAGTGCTTCTTGGAGTTGAAGTCTGCCAGTTTCCCTGTATATGCCAAGGCCCATGGGAGTCCTGGTGTTGGTGTTTGTCTATACCACCACACTAAAGCTCAGGCTCTCCTGCTGGTTTGCTGAGGTGGGGCTTCCTGTTGGCTTGCTGGGATGCTTCCTGTACTGGAATACACTCCCTTTTACTGGAGTAAGATGAACCTTACTTATTGATCCTCCAATTTTCCTGGGCTAAAAGACTGCTCTACCCTGTCTTTCTGCTGGTTCCACTGTTCCAAGATTTATTCTGGAGTACCATTTTATGGTTGTTTGGAAGTGAATATGGGAGAGGAACAGTGATTTACTGCTTACTCCTACATCTAGGTCCCCAGAAGTCCCACCAAAGCAAAACACTGTTGATGAGAGACAGAGTGAAATGACAAAGAGAAGATTGATAGGGCAAAAAGTAGGATGGAAGGAAATACTCAGTAATCATAACTGTAAATGTGAATGGGATGAAATCACCCATAAAACAGAAGCAGATAGCAGAAGGGAATAAAAACCAGAATTCTACAATACACTGTTTACAATGAACACACTTAAGCAGAAAGATACATGGAATAAAAAATAAGGTGCTAGAGCAGAATCTATTATGCTTTCACTAAAGTAAAAAAAACAAACAAACAGGATTAGCAATCATGATCTCAGACAAAGGAAAAGCAAAAATTGATCTAATTAAAAGATATAAACAGGGAAACTGCACTTTGTTTAAAGGTACCACAGACAATGAAGCAATTTTAATGCTTAAACATATATACAATAAATGGAATAGCATCCACATTCTTATAGGAAAACTTAAATGGATTATAGGAAAAAAAACCAGACATATCTCTATTTATAGTTATATAAAACAGACATATCTCTACTTATATATTTATATCTCTAGACACTTACTTTGATAAAATAGAGAAAGAACAGATTAATGAATTGGGCATGCAATTAAAAAAAAACACTAGAAAAAGAACAAATTAAAAATCTTGAATTAAATACCAGATTGGAAATTCTGAAAATCTAAGGAGAAATTAATAAAATTAAAAGAAAACCATTGAACTAACAAATAAATCTAGGAACTTGTTGATAAAACATAGATCAATTTCCCTAATAAATATTGATGTAAAATTTTAAAACAAAATACTTGCAAGGAGATTTTACTGATTTATTATGAAGGTCATACACTATGACCAGATGGGATTTATACCAGTAATGAAGGGCTTCTTCGATGTTAGTGAAGCTATCAGCATAACTGACCATATTAATAACAAAAAATATGCAATTATATGATTATTTCAATAAATGCAGAAAAAAGCTCTTGGCAAAATACAACAGTCATTCTTATTTTAAAAAATACTAGGAAGAACAAGAATGAATGTAGCTCTCCTAAAAATGATAAGTATTTATTTATATTAAACCAAGATTAGGCATTATCTGTAATGGAGATAAGGTAGAAGCCTTCCCAAGAGGCCTAAGGACCTCTATTATTCAGTACTGTTCTAGAAATGCTAGGTATAGCAATAAGACAAGGAAAAAAACTGAAGGAATTAGAATAGGTAATTAGCAAACAAAACTACTGCTCTATGAAGATGATATGATGGTATACTTGGAGGATCTTAGGGAATCAACTAAAAAATTAGGTGAAATATTTGACAACTTTAGTAAATTTGTAAGATATAAAGGGAATCTACATAAATCATCAGAATTTCTATATATATTAACAACAAAGTTAGGAACAAGAAATACAAAGGGGGAGGGTAGGCTAGGTGGCACAGTGAATAGAGCATCAGCCCTGGAGTCAGGAGGACCTGAGTTTAAATCCAGCCTCGGACACTTAATACTCTAAGTTTTCATGACACAGTTTTCTCCAGTTTTTTCCTTTACTGATCTGACTGTTCCTTCTCAGGTTCTGTTGTTTGGTTCTAATTCAGGTCGTGCCTGCTAACTAATCTCCCTGCCTCAGGCCTCTCCAAATTTTAATCCACTGTTCACTCAGATGTCAAAGTGATCTTTCTAAACCTTAGGTCTAACCATGTCACACGCTACATAATAAACTCCAATAATTCTATATCACTTCCACAATCAAATACAAAATCTTTCATTTGGCATTCAAAGCTCTTCATAACCTGGTTCCTCTATGCCTTTCTAGTTTTCTTATACCTTACAGAACCATTCACCCACCCACAATGTACTCTTTTATCTAGCTATACTAATCTCCTAGTTGTTCCTCTAACAAAACCTTCCACCTCTGGACTCTGGGCATTTTCATTGGCTGTCCCCCATGCCTGGAATGTGTTTCTTCTTCATCTTTGTCTCTCAACTTCTTTAGGTCCCAAATGAAATCCTACCTTCTATAGAAAGCCTTTACTGATCCCTCTTAATTCCAGGTCCCTCTGTTGATTACATCTGATGTGTCCTCTATACAGACAATTTTTCCATAGTTATTTGTATGTTCTCTCTCATTAGACTATGAGCTCATTGAGGACAGGAACTGTCTTTCTTCTTTCTTTGTATTCCCAGCACCTAGCCCTGAGCCTGTTATTGACTGACTAGTTTCACAAGTTATTGCTTGAACTGGTCTCTTTCAATAATCTGACCAACTCTGAGGAGAGCTCTAGTCTCACCTTGTTATATAGGTGCTATGTAACCTATTGCTATATAACTGTTTCCGAGTCCAACCAATGACTTCCATTTTCAGGGGCCACATAGAACCAAAAGTCCATCCCGGGATTAAAGTGATAAAGGCTGACCCCAATAAAGGAATTGCTCCCACATTAATATATATGTGTGGGTATTTCTCAGGGGCATCACTCTTGCACAAATCTCTAAGTCATTTGCAATGTCCCTGTGTCAGCAACTCATTTAAATCAAAGGTTAAAACAAGAGATTGCCCTCAGACAATCTCTGCACCCAATTCATGATCTCCAAAAATATACTTCACCTCTTCTCTCATCCTGGAACACCCCTCAGTACTTGGGGCCTTCTGAGCCTGCCAGATCCACTTAGCCCTCCAACCTCCTCACCCTGGAACATCCCTCCTCCAGGACCAACCCTTTCTCTCACAGCTGAGTCCTTCTTAAAGCCTTCTTTGTGCAAAAGGCCCTGTCCGTCCAGTGGGTTCCCCTGCATCCTGGAAATGCTTAGTGCAATGTCTGGCACTCAATCAGTGCTGAGTAAATGCTCGCTTCCTTCTTTTCCACAGCGTCAGAGACTTAAATGCGAGGATTATAGCCTTAATGGGACAAAAAGAGGAAATGCCACATGTATTCCTGAAAGTTTCTTTTCTTCTCTTTTTACTCCGTTCCCTCCCGTGGTCAAAGTGGCTCCCGTAGTTTGGCCTTAATCTTGTTCTTTCTTCCTCTGTAGCAGCAATAGAAGCCTTGAAAAAGTCTGACTGCTACCAATGAGCAATGCTTTCTTGACACCAAGCACTGTAGTAAACAAAGCTCTATGGATATGCCCTCAAATGCTTTATAGAGGGCGCTATGCAAAGGTGTATTATTATTACATGCACTTCATTTAGCCAACTTGGTGCAATGTTCCAGTGGCACTTGGGCTACTCACAGGTTGTGTTTGTCCTTCGTTTTCGAAGAGGACCATGGCCTCAGGGAAATGATGACATGACTCACAGTTGACTTTGATTTGAGTAAGGGAGGGCTGTGCAAGGTTACCAGCCTTACTTTCCCCTACAGAGCCATCTGGGTGCAGTGACCAGATATTCCTCAAGATGACAGGAGATGACTCAAGATGCAATGGGAGACCCTGGCCCTTTTAGGATAAGGCATTTTCAGGTACTCACTTAGAGTGAGTTAACACCCATTCAGTGAATGGGCCTCTTTAAGAAGTAAGTCAAAGGATGGTCCCTTTAATTAGAAAAAAGAAAAAAATAACAATCTGGGAGGGGAAGGCTTTACTGTTACTGTTCCAAAGAGAAACAGTTATCATGGACATTCCACTCCAAGTCTGGAGGGCCCAAAGTCAACTGCAAGTCACGTCATCATTTCCCTGATGCCATGGTCCTCTTCAAAAACAAAGGACAAACACAACCTGTGAGTAGATGGAGCTGCCTGAATGGGGACCCAGCTAGTTGGGTAACACAGCTCATCCTCTCCCTTTCCCTCTCCCTATCCTCCTCTCCAAAGGAAGGCAAATTTTGATGGCCAGAAGCTGCCCACTTAACTTGGGGTTTACTGGCTATATTCCTTCCTTTGATGGAAGGGGAAAGGAAAGGAGGAGAAAGGAAGGGGAGGGGAGGGGAGAGGAGGAAAGGGAAGAAAAAAGAGAATTCCCTAAATCTTTATTTAGGGAACTTAGAACACAATGACTGCATTCAGGAACCCCAGACTTCAATGGCAGGGCCTCTGACACTAGTACTGAACCTCGGGGCCTCTCTTTTCCCATATGCCTCTCTTTTTCCCTGGTAATATAAAGGAGAATGGCACATATACATACGCACACATCCCTACATAACACTTAGAATAAGAACCAACTTTCCCCCAAATACACAAGAGATGCTTGGTCAATGCTTGTTGAATGAATGCAAAAGTAAGAAATGACTGTAATTATAAGATTTCATTTCCTGCAAAGAGGCTGTTACACTGCCCAACGAGATAACTACTTAAGACTCATGAAGTCCTTTGGATATCTCACATAAAAAAGCTATATGAAGTTAGGACATCATTATTAAAAATCACATACAATATTACGTGAATGACATAGGTGCTGAAGAGACAAAACAACAGCTAATATTCATGTTATGCATTAATATTTGCTAAGTGCTTTACATATGTAATTTAATTTGATCCTCACAGTGACCCTGTGTGGCACGGTAAGGGATACAGCAGCCTCCCTGAATGGCTACATGAAGAAGCCCAAGAAAAGCTAAGTAGAATCACCCAGCAACAATAAGATCTGCAGAAATGACCCAAAGCTCCTTTTCTCAAAGGCTTCTGGTCAATGGACCTCTCACTCCCCAGGGTCTAGCATGAATCACAATCAGCTTCCAGGTCCAGGCTCCTAGTTCCCTTCCTCCAATGCTTAGTCCTGTTAGAGATCTTGCTTGGAACACTACAAAAATAAAACTACCAGACTTTACTGACAGAGGTGAAAGGGTGACCCATTTTCCCTTTGGACCCCAGAAAGATACTTTCTTGTAAAGGACTTCGGTATCCCATAGCCCAGAGGTGAGAAACGATGGCCTTGACACCCTTCCCTAGCCATCCTGGACCCAATCCCATTCCTCTACTAACAAAGGTAAATAATTACCTCTTAATTGTTAAACTCATTAGGCTTCATTTAGTCTTCTCACAATACTCTGACCTTTCTTTAACATCCAACTTGGATGCCCCTTCTTCTTCAAATACAGCACCATAAACACTGAGCCATTTAAGCAATGCTTGATTCCTTGAAAGACTGACACTATGACCTTAGCAGCTGCAACACTTACCTCTCCTCACTTTCTTCCTACAAGTCTGACTCCTCTTTCTGAGGATGCTTACAAGGTTCATTATCTTGAGTCATCCCCTGTTGGGTTGTAGTGTTTAGCGTAGGGTAGCTAGGTGGCGATGCAGTAAACAGAGTGCCAGTCTGAAGTAAGGAAGACTCAACTTTCTGAGTACAAATCTGGCCTCAGAAAGTTATTAGCTGTGTGATCCTAGGCAAGTCACTTTACCCTGTTTGCCTCAATTTCCTTATCTGCAAAATAAGCAGGAGAAGGAAACAGGAAAAAAACCACTCCAGTATCTTTGCCACAAAAACCCCAAACAGGATCACAAAGGGTTGGACAAAACTACATATGATAGAACAATTTAAACCTAGGGCCTCTGGACTTTTGAGTGGTTTCTTTTGCATTTTAGCAATTATTTCCATATATTTGTTTTCCTTTAAAATGCTGTAATCTTATTATTTCATTAATTTTAAAACATTCTGAGAAATTTTATGCATTTAGAAGCATTATTTCCTCATGTATAAAATGAGAGGGCTAAACTAGAAGGATGACCTTTGAGGTCCCTTCCAGTTCTAGAGCTATTAAATAATTAATAAAAGGAATACAAGGAACCACAACTGCAGAGTGACAAAAGGATACAAACAAGGTTGTAGAGAAACAATATTCCCATTGCCTCTTCCTTTATTTGTTTTTCTTAACCTCCAAAGATGTAAAATAATTACATACTTCAGCATAAATGAACAAGATGTCTGTGGGGGGGATATGTTCTGTCCTTCCTGAACAAGTCTCAACCTATTTTGATCACAAATGCAGTAAAATCATAAAAATATCCCTCTGAATGATCTGCTTATATACATATACATATACACACATGCAAATACATACATTATATACAGAATTACATATACGTGTATATACATATATGTATAATAAATGTCCTAATAATTTAATTTAACAAATAATCAAATAATCAGAATTCTCATAATATAATGTGAGTATAAATGTTAGAAATATTTTAATTTCGTCTAGAGTACATCAATTTTATTCAAACTAGTGGAAGAATAAAAAAATTGAATAGATCTTTATCTAAAATACATATAAAAGGTTATTCAAAGTAGTAAAAATTTAACCCATTCATCAAAAAGACAACTGGGGAGTACTAATTCATATGCAGGTTTAGAAAATTATTACAGTGAAATGATATTTTACACTGATAACTTAGACCAACACTCAAATCTCTTGAAAATATCAATAATTTAAAAATTATTCTGTGCTACTCTAGGATTGCTAAGCTCTGCAGCCTGGGAAATGTAAGAGTATTCTAATAATCACTTATCATAATTGGAAAGAGCTTTCTGTACTACTGAATCATGACCAGGAAAATACTGTTTAATTATAGGGAGGAAATGTAAAGTTTCTTCCTCAGAAGTCCTATATCATATGAGGCCAGGATAATGTCAGCTGTTATAAAAACCAGCCTACCTAAGGTTGTAACATAAGAACATTCCACCAAAGATGGTCACACTAGTCAAAATGAAACTATTTAAAGCCTTTATTAGATCAACACTCAGTGACAAGCAGAACATATTAAACCAAACCGTTCTAGTGTATTAAACAAGCAGCATCCGAGGCCAAATCCTGCTATTTCAGTAGCTAGGCTTGTCATCCACCCCACATATTTTTCTTGTTTGAAAAAGTTATTTCTGGGATAACTAGGTGGTACAGTGAATAGAGTACCAGCCCTGAGTCAGGAGGACCTGAGTTCAAATTTGGCCTCAGACGCAACATTAAAAAACTAGCACTTTGGCCTTGGGCAAGTCACTTAACCCTAATTGCCCTACCTTCCCCCTCCAAAAAAAAGCCCCCAAAAAGTTATTTCATCTCAGCCCCTCCTGCACGCAAAGTGACATTTTATTGCACAATCCCTTTCTCCTTGACCTCTTACCCCAAAGCAGGTTTGTGCTATAGCCAGCTAGAAATTTTTGGGGGGGTGAACATTTATACTTTAGAAATAGACAAACTCTACAAATGAGGGACTGATTTATTGTTTTTATTATTTAGTTAAGAAAATTATAGAGTATAAATTAATAACACAGATTAAACTTAGAAGTTTGTCCTGCATGTTATTCACCCCCCCAGAGTGACATTTTAGTTACCTGCACACCCATGCCCAGAAACTACACTTATGAGAGCCCTTTTTTTTTAAGTGGGCCCAATGGGTGAGAAAACTCTTTAGTATCCTGACACTGTGAACACTTTTACTAAGCAAGCATTATAAAGGGTAAGGTCATGGGATCATCAATTTAGAATTAAAAGGAACCTTAGAGATCATATAATGTAACTGCTTTATTTAAGAGGTAAAGAAAATGAAAGCCAGAATCATTAAATTATTTTCCCAAGTAAATGGCAGAGGAGGGATTTCTAGTCCTTTAATTTTATATCCATCTTTCCATAGCTCTGCATTGTGTCCCAAGAATTCCACCATTTTTAAATGACAGTAAAATATGATCCAAAGAATATGAAAATCATAGGTCTCAAGCAGGGGTGGGGAATCTGAAGACTCGAGGTCACCCTTCGCTTTCTAGGCCCTCAAGTGAAGTCTTTTAACTGAATCCAAACTTCACAGAGGAAATCCTGACTGAATCCAAACTCCACTGAAAAAATGCCATAATAGGGGTGGAACCAAGATGGTGGCATAGAAACAGGAAAACTCTGTGCTCCCCCAATAACCACTTTAAATACCTATAAAAATGACTCTAAACAAACTTTAGGGCTGCAGAACCCACAAAGTGACAGAGAGAAACAAAACTCCCACTGACGTCAACCCAGCAGGTGGAAAGGAAGGATCCATTGTACCATGCTGGCAGCAGAGCCCAGCTCCACCTGAGACCAGTTTTAGCCCCAGGGCAGCCCAACCAGCCACAGCTGGAGGGACTTCAGGAGATTGGATCACCAGCAGCAGTAGTGGTTTCCAGAATTATCAACCCATAAATGCCAAAGACAAAGTGAGAGATCAGTGTGGACTTTGGGAACAGGGGGTCCGAGAGTATGATCCGGGCTCTGCTCCACAGAGGGAGAAGTGGCTGAGGCATGGTGGCCACCACCGCATGGCTGCTTCAGAGCTCTTGGTCTGCAGATTGTAGGGGGACCAAGAAACCATTCAGAGGGTAATACCCCTTGCTTTAACCTATTTGGATCTGGATTGCTGTCTAGACCAGGTGTCAGAGCCAGTGAAAGCTTCAGAAAGGGCAGCCAACTAATAGCTCCAGCACCTGCTATAACCCCAGTGATTTGGGACAAATCTCTCCTCTCTGGAAGCAGAGTTCTACTGTGATAAAAAGCTCAAAAGTCAAGTAATTGAGTGGCAACATTAACAAGCAAAGGAAGCAAAGGAAACACAGCAATCTGACTTTAGATTCCTATTCTGGGGACAAAAAGGATCAAAGCCTGGAACAGGAGGAAAACAACAAAATCAGAAGGATTACACTGAATTTGGCTTAGGGAAGGAATGATATACACACTAAATAGGGTATCTTGCCCTACAGGAGAGTAGGGAGGAAGGGGATGAGATGGGGGATGATGGAGGAGAGGGCAGGGAAGTTAGAAGCACACACTTTTGAAAAGGTACAGGGTCAAAGCAGAGAACAAAACAAGTGGGGGTAGGATAGGATGGAGGGAAATATAGTCAGTCTTTTACAATATATCCACTATGGAAATGTTTTGCGTAGATACACATGTACAACCTATATTGAATTGCTCATTTTCCCAGTAAGGGTGGGTGATGAGGGAAAAAGGGAAAGAATCTAGAATTCAATGTTTTAAAATGAAATACTAAAAAAATTATCATTATTATTTTTTACATGCAACTGGGAAATAAGATATACAGGCACTAGGATATAGAGATCCATCTTGACCTACTGGAAAATTGGAGGGGGATGGAGGAGGATATAGAAGAAAGCAGACTGGGGGAGGGGGTATACAGTGGGATCACTGTTTTGGGTTGGTGAGTAGGGGAAAGACGGGGAAAATTTGTAATTCAAAATCTTGTGGAAATGAATAATGTAAACTAAAAATAAACAAAATATTAATTTAAAAAAATTCCATCATAGGGGCAGCTAGGTGGCACAGTAAATAGAGCACCAGCTCTGAAGTCAGGAGGACTTGAGTTCAAATCTGACCTCAGATACTAAACACTTACTAGCCATGTGACCTTGGGCATGTCACATAACCCAAACTACCCTACCCTCCCCCCTCCAAAAAGCAAAAAAAAAAAAAAGTCCTTAATCAAATGATTTGTTCTGTGAAGTTTGGATTCAGTTAAAGGGCTGCACTTGAGGACCTAGAGGGCCACATGTGGCCTTAAGATCACAGGTTCCCCATCCCTGGTCTGGATAATACCACTCCAAAGAAGTGACTGTGGCACTGTCATATTGTGTGTGTGTGTGTGTGTGTGTGTGTGTGTGTGTGTCTGTACACACTTATGCATATGAAATAACTTGTGAATATGCACATCTTAACTGACCAATAAGGAATTATTTTTTCTAACTAATATGAACTGATTTTACTTTTTTTTTTGCTTTTTGGAGGGCAATTGGGGTTAAGTAACTTGCCCAAGGTCACATGGCTAGGTTTTTGTTTGTATGTGCGTTAAGTGACTGAGGCTGGATCCGAACTCAGGTCCTTCTGACTCCAGGTCCGACGCTCTACTCACTGCGCCACCTAGCCACCCGTGATTTTACTTTTTAAAGAAAAAAAGTCATAATATGGAAGAAAATATGAAATCCAAACAACGTAAAATATCCTATTTTAGTATAATTACTCAAAAGCTAGGGATCCTGTTGTAATAGAAGTTCAAAGTCGTGTAATCCTTAAATCTGAAAAATTGTATGAAATGAACCATTCAAAAATTAGTGATCTGTCATTAGGAAATGGGGAAGGATATTTTGGAAAATATTTAGATTAATGGAAACTATTTAAAGAGAAAGTGAAAAGTTTTATAAGAAAAATAAAGCCCATGAACTTGGGTGAAAAGTCAAATTTATTCCAAGTTACGAGAACCCAAATGAAATTGTTAACATGTTTTTCTTGTTTTCCTGCTAGTTTACCACAAAAATCATAGAATGAAGAACTAGAAGGGTTCTCAAAACCCAATTTGTAATCTGAACACAAATATCATCAGTGATCATTTTTTCCTAAATATGAAACTGATATGTTTCCATATTTTCACTACCCTAAAAAGCAAAAAACGTTATTCTGCCTTGAACAGACTTCAGTCCTTCAGTGGTAATTGTTATGAGTTAAGACTAAGAAAAAATCACTATAATTTGGAAAGACTTCATGGAAGAATGAAGAATGTCTTGAAAAGATGGGTAAGATTTGGCCCAATTATTTCATCCGTGGTGAAGTGAAACAATAAGAATAAAAGCAAAGAGACAGAAAATAAGGTCTGAGTATGATTTTAAAATAACTATTTTCGGTTTGTTTTCCATGAGATAATCAAACCCTGTCACATCCTAAAAAGGTCCTTTGTTTCATTTCCTCACAGAGAATAAGCCCCATGAAAACAAAGGAAAAAGAGATTTAAATATCACCTCCAGCTAGACGGCTTTAAGTGAACTCTGGATAACTTAAGCAAGATACAGAAACTTCCAGGAGCTGCAGCAGTGTATCTCAGGTCAGATCTATTAATTTTGAGTTATTTCATTTGAAAGTTGGAATGAGCAAAGAAAAAAATGTATAACCTAGACTGATCACAATCTTTCTACATTCAAGAGAAGTGACAGGGCCTAGAATTTATTAAATTCCTTGTCGTTTGCTGAATTAAATATAATTATAATGAACTCATTTGTGATCTGATAATAATCTGTAGAGTGTTTTTCCAATTATATAGCTTCATATTAACTCAAACATAAACTTGTAACCTTTCTCTTCAAGCTTAGCAAGTAAGATTACTTTATATTTTGCATTTTTTTTATTTAGAAGAACTTGGCACACTTCTCCAAGATTCTTAATCAATTTGACCACAGCATTCTGTGGCAGGTAAGCAGACCTATTATTGCCCTCCTTGCTACAGCCCAGCAATTCTGGATCCATGCCCTTCATGAGTGACTTTGGTAGCACTAAGTTACATAACTACTCAAATCTTGCTTAGGATTTCAAATCTAAGAAATCCTGTTGGACAGATGAACACCCATTTTCAATTCCAACTCAGAAGAAAGTAGTCAAACCAGTAAATTAGAAATAAAGAATATCTATCTCTCATATCTCTCAAACTATCACTAGGAAGCATATATGCTCCACCTTCATAAGATACTGCTGCCACAGTCCCAACATTCTACGAGGCTGCTTACTTTCATGACATTATCATACCTTACCTGACTGTAACATAATAGAATTCAGACAGAACATAAGAACTAATACAGAACTTACCCATTATCTATTACCACACACCTCCATGTCACAAATGGGAAACTAAGACTCTTTGAGGTAAATGACTCATTTAAAGTTCGTCAGAGTTCCTGACGAAGGTGAGAAACTAGAATCTAGATCCCCCAACTGCAAATCCAGCATTATCTTCTTAATTAAAATATCAGAAATTATATAATGAGATCAAATTCAATACATATATGCAAACTACTGTTTGTACATTAGTAAGAAATGGAGATTCAAACTTCTATGTCTATACCATAGCTTTGATAATGCATTCAAAGTAATAGATCTGCTTCTGGTGTCAGTGTTAACTTTCAAAATTTGTGGAGATGAAAAAGGGCAATATTACTGAATAAGAAAGCAAGGTGGTAGAAAGAAGACTACCCTGAACTTCAAACCAAAGAACCCAAGTTCAGATAAGAACAGTGCAATTTACTGCCTATGTGACAAAGTGTGCCTTAACCTCCCTGCTACTCAATTTCTTCATCTGGAAAATTCAAGCACTAGAGTAGATAACTCTGGAGGTCACTTCAAAGTCTAAATTTATGATCCAATGATTTTTATATTAAAATCATCAATTTTTTCCCCAAAAGTCAGTCTTCGGCAAATATGAGAGTTGTGGTTTTTCCAAACATATTTTTAGTCATTATTTATTTAGGTCTACAAAGAATAATATAAGTTTACACTAGGAAAAGATCATAAATAATAAATTGCTTTCTCTAGTCCATCATCAAAACTAAGACAGATTTCAATATTGTCATATCGTATGGTACCCTGAGCTTAGGATGCCTTGGTATTTCAATTGTTCCTTTGCCTGGAACACTCTTAGACTAACACTGCAATTACAGGTCTTGGAAACAAGAAAATACAAATATCCCCATAAGAAACTACCACCATGGATATGTACACATTATCAGGTGATTACAGAAAGATATTTAAGTACAAGAAATACATTTCTATAAGAATAATATTATGTTTCTCATATAGTACTTGGAACATATAATGTTTTGCTTTGTTTTTCTTATGGAAAGGCAGTACAAAAACACTTGCTAAGGTCTTGTACCTAAAATATATGTGCAGGCAATTGATTTAATCATTTTAAAAGTCAGGTAGAACATTATTACTGAATGCTACAGCTAGAAGAAGTATTGGAGAATGTGGAGTCAGAAGACCTCAGGCTGAATCTCAACTAGAGATGGGCAATTTTGGAGCCATGACCTTCAGTACATACTTCAGTACCACTTAGTTATATGGATACTCATGAATCCTTGCTCAGGGTTTCAAATCCAAGAGTTGCAGCAGTCAGATAAATACACATTTTCAAACCCAAATCAGCACAAAACTGTAGAACCAATAAATGAGAAATAAACAACATCTATGTCCTAATCTTACTAGCTATCTGATCATGGGGAATTTCCTTTGCTTCTGTAAGCCTCAATATCCTTCTCAATACTAGTACTAAAAACAGGATATCATTTTACTTATATACACAAAGAACTTCTCAGGGCAGAGTCAAGAGGGTGGATTACAGGAAGCAACTCAGCCAAACCCTCCCAACATTGTCCTCCAAATAACTTTACAATGATGCTTCAAATCAAATTTTGGAGCAAAAGCATCAATAAAAGGTTAGGGTGATACATTTTTCTAGCCAAAGACAACTTGAATCAGCAGGAGAAGTCTGTGACACCAGGATGGGAGCCAGCCTGGAGCACACAGGGCCACAGCAACAGTGCCGAGCTTTGGAAGAGGTTCTAACTGTTGCAGTGGGAGTAGAAGTAGCAGCAGTAGCAGCATCAACAGTAGTAGCAGTAGCACCATTAGCAGCAGCAGCAGCTTCAGGAAAACTCAGTAAAGAGACAGTAAGGAAGTTGAACAACTGGTCATAAAGAGATTGGGGGCCCATGGCTGGAGGGACTTAGGGGGAATGGATCACCAGCAGCTGTGGAAGTTTCCAGAATTATCAAACTACAAATGCCAAAGACAAAGGGAGAAGTCAGTGGACTTTGGGAACAGGGGGTCTGGGAGTGTGGTCTGGCCTTTGGCTCCCAGAAGGAGAAGCAGCTGAGGCACTATGGCTGTCCAGCCACTGCCACATGGCTGCTTCAGAGCTGTAGGCCTACAGGCTATAGGGAGACCCAAACAACCATTCAGAGGGGTAATCACTCTTGCTTTAACCTGCTTGGATCTGGATTTCTGTCTAGGATGGAGGCCCTGGGTGGGTAACCAGGTGCCAGAGCCAGTGGAGGCTTCAAAGACGGAGTCAACTAATAGCTCTAGCAGCTGCTAAAACCCCGGTAATTTGGGACAAAGCTCTCTTCTCTGGAAGCAGAGTTCTACTGTGATAAAAAGTTCAACAGTCAAGTAACTGAGTGGCAAACATGAGCAAGCAAAGGAAGCAAACCAAGCACAGCAATCCAACCTGGATTCCTTTTTGGGGGATAAAAAGGATCAAAACATGGAACAGGAGGAAGACAGTGAAGTCAGAACTCCTGCACCAAATGTTTCCAAGAAAAATATGAACTGATTACAGGCCATTGAGGAACTTAAGAAGGATTTTGAAAACCAAATAAGAGAAGTAGAGGAAAAAATGGAAGGAGAAATGAGAATGATGGAAGAAAGTCATGAAAAGAGAGTCAACAACCTGACTAAAGAAAATAACACCTTAAAAATAGATTAACTCAAATGTCAAAAGAGGCTCAAAAAGGCAATGAGGAGAAGAATGCCTTAAAAAGCCAAATTTGCCCGATGGAAAAAAGAATCTCAAAAGCTCACCGAAGGGAATCATTCCTTCAAAATTATACTGGACTAAATGGAAGCTAATGACTTTGTGAGAAAACAAGATACTATTAAAAAGATGCAAACAAATGAAAAAATAGAAGGCAATGTGAAATATCTCATGGGAAAAACCACTGACCTGTAAAATAGATCCAGGAGAGATAATTTTAAAATTATTGTACTACCTGAAAGCCATGATCAAAGAAAGAACCTAGAAATTGTCCTTCAAGAAATTCTCAAGGAAAATTGCACTGGTCACAGTTCCAACACAGACAGGAGAGCTAGCATTTACAGCTGAAGGAGAACAAATGACCTGCTCACAAGACCAGGGCCAAGAAAAGTTCTAATGCTTGTTGCTACTGGGAAACAGGGGCCCTTCTTGGGTAAAGGCCAGACTATAGGACAGGAAAACAACATCCATACATCTCCTCAGATTACCCCACCTTGGAAGAACCAAAATCTTGCAGAATCCCAAAACTAGCTATGAAAACAGCAGCATAAAAAAGCATGAAGCTTGGGAAATTATCTCCCTACTCCCAGATCTCCCAGATAAGGAATACCCAACCAAAACATAAAGTCCAAAGTCAAGAAACAGACTGAAAAATAAAGTGAGAAAATAACAAAAAAAAGTTTGATTGTAAAATGCTACTATGGGTGCAGGGAAGATTAAGATACAAAAATCAGAAGAAGACAACAAAGACAAAACAGCTACAAGCAAACATCAAAGAAAAATGTTAATTGGACCCAAGCCCAACAACCATTCCTAGAAGTGTTAAAAGAAAGAGAGAGAGAGGAGCAGCTAGGTGTCACAGTGAATAAAGCACCAGCCCTGGAGTCAGGAGGATCTGAGTTCAAATCTGGCCTCAGATGCTTGACACACTTACTAGCCATGTGACTTTGGATAAGTCACTCAATCCCAATTGCAAGAGGGAGAGAGAGGGAGAGGGAGAAGGAGAGGGAGAGGAAGAGGAAGAGGAAGAGGAAGAGGAAAAGAAGAGGGAGAGAGAGAGGAAGAGGGAGAGAGAGAATGAGAATAGTGGTAGAGGAAAAATTGGGAAAATAAATGATCATGCAAGAAAATTTTTCTGAAAAGAGAATTAACAGCTTGCTAAAAGAAGCACAAAAGAAATACTGAATAAAATGAAAAACAGAATTGGTCATATGATATGAGGCACAAAAATTCATAGAAGAAAAGAACTCCTTAAAAAACAGAATAGGCTGAATGGAAAAGGGTACAAAAAGCTCATTGAAGAAAATAATTCCTTAAAAATTAGAACTGGGCAAGTGGAAGTTAAAGAATCCATGAGACATCAAGAAACAATAAAACAAAGTCAAAAAAATGAAAAAAATAAAAGAAAATGTGAAATATCTTCCAGGAAAAACAACTGAATTACCTGAAAGTGATGATCAAAGAAAGCCTAAAAATAATCTTTAAATTAATTTTCAAGGAAAACTGCACTGATATCCTAGAACCAGAGGATAAAAAAGAAATTCAAAGAATCCACCAATCACCTCCTGAAAGAAATCCCAAAATAAAAACTCCCAGGAACATTACAGCCAAATTCCAGAGTTCCTAGGTCAAAGAGAAAATACCACAAGCAGCCAGAAAGAAACATTTCAAACATCATGGAACCACAGTCAAAAATAACAGAAAAGGGGCAGCTAGGTGGCACAGTGAGTAGAGCATCGGCCCTGGAGTCAGAAGGAACTGAGTTCGGATCTGGCCTCAGACACTTAATTCGCACACAAAACAAAAACCTAGCTGTGTGACCTTGGGCAAGTTACTTAACCCCAATTGCCCTCCAAAAAGCACAAAAAAAAGTAACAGAAAAGCTAGCAGCTTTTACATTAAAGGATTGGAGGGTCAGGAAATCATATTCTAGAGGGCAAAGGATCTAGGATTACAACCAAGAATCACTTACCCCACAAACCTGAGCATAATCCTTCAGGGGAAAAATGGATATTCGATGAAACAAAGGGCTTTCAAGCACTCCTGAATGAACAGACCAGAGCTGAATAAGAAATGTGGCTTTCAAACCCAAGACTCAAAAGAAGCAGAAAAACATAAACATGATAGCGTAATTATATAAGGGTATTAATAATGTTTAATCTTTATATTTCTATATGGGAAGGCAATGCATGTAACTACTAAGAATTTTATCATTATTAAGGCAGTTAAAAGGAGTTTACATAGACAAAGGACATGGATGTTAGTTATGTTTGAATTATCTCCAAAAAAATTAAGGGGCAAGAAAGAGGGATATACTAGGAGAAGGGAGAAAGGGAGAGGTAGAGTAGGATAAATAATTTCACATAAAAGAGGCACAAAAGAGTTTTTACAATAAAGGAGATAGAACAGGTAGGCAGGAGCACTTGAACCTACTCTCATAAAAACTGGCTCAAAGAATAGTCTCATCCACACTCAAGTGGGGATAGGATAGAAATCTATCTTACCCTACAGGAAAGCAGGAGGAGAAGGGGATAAGGGAAGGGGAAGCAACATAAGGAAGAGCAGATTGGGGGAGGTAGTAATCAGAAGCAAAACACTTTTGAGGATGGATATGGTAAAAAGACAGAAAGTAGGATAAATGGGGGAAAATACATTTAATACTGTATTTTCTGTACTGAAAATACAATCAATAAATGGTTGAAGGATATGCATAGGCAGTTTTCAGACAAAGAAATTAAAGCTATCTATAGTCATATCAAAAACTGCTCTATATCACTATTGACTAGAGAAATGCAAATTAAAACAACTCTCAGATGCCATTCTCATCTATCAGATTGGCTAATATGACACAAGAGGAAAATTACAAATGTTGGAGGGGATGTTTGGGAAACTGGGATACTAATACACTATTGGTGCAGTTGTGAACTTATTCAAACATTCTGGAAAACAATTTGAAACTATGCCCGAAGGACTATAGAATCATGCACACTCTTTGTTCCAGAAATAACAGTACTAGGTCTATATCCCCCCGCCGCCCCCCACCCCCCGCCAAAACCTACATGTACCAAAGTATTTGTAGTAGCTCTTTTAGTGGTGGCAAATAATTAGAAAACGAGAGGATGCCAATTAATTGGGGAATGGCTGAATAAGCTGTGATATATGACTGTGATAGAATATTGTGCTATTATAAAATTTATGAATAGGATGCTTTTAGTAAAACCTAGAAAGACTTATATGAACTGATGCAAAGTATAGTAAGCAGAACCAGAAAAACAGTGTATACAGTAATGCTGTATGATGATCAGCTGTGGATGACTTAGCATTCACAGCAATACAATGATCCAAGAGAATTCCTGAAGGACTTATGATGAAAAATTATATCCATTTCCAGAGAAAGACCTGATGGTGTCTGAATGCAGATTGAAGAATACTTTTTTACTTTCTTTATTTTTCTTGTGTATTTTGGCTATGTTTTCTTTCACAACACAACTAACATGGAAATACATTTTATATGATTGCACCTATATCAAATTGCTTGCCTTCTCAATGAGGTGTGGATAAGAAGGAGGGAAATAATCTGGAATTCAAAATTAAAATAAATAATAATGTTAAAAACAGTTTTACATGTAATTAGGGGAAAATAAAATGTTAAATATTTTTAAAAGGAAAAAACAAAGATCATACAGCCAGAGTGTATATCAGAGGTGGCACCTGAATAGAGACCTTTTTACCTCCAAGATCAGCTCTCTATCCACATGCCATATTACATCTTCACAAACACAAGGAAGCAGGAAAATACAGTCAGGACTTGAAAAAAATCCTGATGAAAATTACAAGGCACATGTATTTTCTTCCCTACTGACTATATTCATGGCTGTAGGATAAAAATACTACTTTTTTTTCTAAAACTGACTTTTGTTGATTTTTGAGAAAATAATTCCCTTTTTGGGGAAAAATGATACAGAAACAGATATACAGACTCATCCACATACAAATATCTACACATATATGTTTTTAGCCCTTTTAAAAACACTCATTCCCTGAAGTTTCAGAGAATTTGGGGTGGGAGGTAGACAGAAGATGTGGTTATTACATGAGGTTAATCCATGGCATGCGGCTTGTTTGAGGGATAGTGCTGGGGAGGAGGCGGCCAAAAGCATATATTGCCAGGTATTTTCCCAGAACTGAAATTACATTCCTTACATATCAAGTTTTAATGATATACAAAATAGTTCTTAAAGCTTTATTAAATTTTTTTGGCAGACATGGAAGCCAAATTACTTTCCTTACCACTATGCTATGAGATAAAATATGTTAAGTACTTTGCAAATATTAGACTGAGATATCAATGTTAGGTATTATTATTAGCTATTAATGAATATAGTGCTGTAGAGGTGTGAACCAGCCCAAACTCATTGGAAATCAATATGAAATTATGCTTTTAAAAAGTAACTAAAACACCCATATCCTTTAATCCACATATCCCACTGTTAAACATCTACTCCGAGGAGATCATAGATACAAAGAAAAGTCTTAAAGACACCAAAATATTTATGGCAGCACTTTTGGTGACAGCAAAAAAAAAAACAAAAAACTACAAATAAAGTGGAAGCCCCATGAATGTAATAAAATACCACTTTTATGCTGTGCTATAAAAATTATAACTATGGACAATTCAGAAAAGCATGAGAAAGCACCTGAACTGATACAGAGGGAATAAGGAAGAAGAGAGAAAATAAAAGGAATGACAACTACAACAGTTAGAAAATAACAAAAATTAAACTTACTGCTGTGTAACTATGACCGACAACTCCAGAGAAAAGCAGAGAAAAATGTATCCACGCCCTCCCCCTCTATATATTTCATATGTTGCCAGACAACAGTGATAGGCTGGTTGACTCTGCTGAACATTTTGCTTATTTTTCTTTTTTCCTTTCAAAAAACTTTGTTCTAAGGGATAACTCTCTGGGGAGTGGTGAGAGAAGGTACACTGGGAAACTGGAGTGATGCAAAACCTGATAAAGTAAAATTCACTTTAAAGGTAAAATATGTGAGTTTTTAGCATTAACTACAATTATTAGCATGGACAACTTACAAAATTAAATGTAAGTTAAGGTGTTGGGGAAAACCATAAAGAAACTTTGGATACATCCTTTCCTTCACAAATTCCAAATGACAAAAAATTCAGAGAAGTAAAAGATAAATTTCATTGTGTACACATGATGAAGGCAACAATTACCCATAGAAATTCTACTCTGAAATCTAATTACTGATAACAACAGTATTTGGTGTCTTTCTCTAACCATCTTGAAACAAACTATAGGGGCAGAAGCAAACCTAGACTTCCCTCAAATTTCACTAACCTTAACACACACACACACACACACACACACACACACACACACACACAGACATATATATATATATATATATATATATATATATATATATATATACACACACACACACACACATACACAAAAATATGAACAGATATAATATATAGTATTATATGTGATACACAGACATATACATATATCCACATTTATTTATTTGTAGGAACAGGTCATTCAATCATCAAATTCCATATGGAATTAAAAGTTATTACAGGAACTTTTTTGTCAATAGCAATTCACAGTTAAGGATCAAAGCTTTTAAAAATATGAAAAAGTATGCCTTCTGAATTTCTCTTTCTAAAGCATCCCAGGCTAAATTCCCATTTTCGTCTTACAGCATGGTTTTAATTCATAGCCTTGTAATCAAAAGGTGCTAGTGGGTGAAAAAAGGTACAAGTATTCAAAGGAGATTAATTAGGGCACTAACGATGAGTCACCAATAAGAAGATTGGACAGGCAATGTGGTGCAGGGGAAGGAAGACCAGATTTAGAGTTATGACTAGTAGATAAAGTACTAGACTTGCCCCTGACTCTTGTGATCTATTTGATCTGGGACAAGTCATCTCACTTCTTTGAGTTTCAGTCTCTTCATTTGTGAAATGAGAATAATATCTGTAATAACTGCCTCACAGGACTGCATGGAGTTCCAATCAGATCATTTATGTAAAGCACTGTACAAAGCAGAAAATGCTATATAAGCCTTTTTTTCAGTTATAACCACAACCACCATCACCACCACTTCTTCCTCCTCCTCCTCAAAACCAAGTATGAATCTTGATACTAGGACTTAAATCTCTGGGCAAGTCATTTTCCCTTTCTATCTCTCAGTTATCTCATCTGCAAACTTTCCAGATAATGCTGCACTATCTCTAAGAGGGCAAAAGTCCATACAGAAGCAACCCCTTTGCTTTCTAGATGTTCCTTGGACACACCTGCAATCACTGAAGCTCAAGCCTGTAGAATTCTGTATATAGCTGTACTGCTCCTTATTTCTGCTTCTGAGTGGGTGGAAGAAATGGAAAATCAATAACAATACTTAGCACTCTGTGCCACCATGGAATTATCAGTAGGACCAACAGTACAACTGGTGCCACTGGTATTGGTTGTTGTTCTTGGCAATAACGTCAAATCAAGAAACAATTATGCAGTGAATCTTCCCCTTCTGATTCTTTCCACATAGTGTTCATATAACATAATTCATACACTTAACTCAAAGAAGTGATCCTAATTCACTCTAAAAGCTATTTTTACTTTAGGCTTAGACAAGCTTGATTATCTAGTTTATCATCCCATAGCAGATTAGTGCTAGCAACACTGGGAAGAAGGGAGAAGGTAAACTAGCACTAACAAGAAATGAAGGCTCATCACATGGGGCAAGACAGAAAAACTAAAGTGAAGCGACAAGAACAGTGAAAGGACAGTAATGTGGACACATTCAGGGGCAAGGACTATATTCTGTCTACTTCTTCTACTCTCATGAGCCAAGACTTGAGGAATGACCTTTGGCTCCTGCTGTCCCGAGTGGGGAGAGTTCACCTTATCTATCTGGCCCCCTATGCCCACTCTCCTCACTCATGCTGAGACTAAGCAAGCTCCCAATCCTATTAAAACCCTCTTATAAAACCTTGTCTCTGTGCACAATAACCAAATAAACACAAAGCATTTCTGAAAGCGGAAATGTTAATTGATTGCCCTTTCAACCACACCATCTCTATGACTTGGTCCAACGGCCTTAGACATAAGAGAAGTTTTCAGAGAACTCAAAGTAACTGTCATTTGAACACTACTAGGAGAATTAATCATAACCACTTTGAACAGACAATTCTAAAATGTACACCCTACTTCCGTGATTTAGTAAACTAAACATTTTGTGAGGAAGCATCGTGTAGCAAAAAAAGTATAGGATTTAAAGGAAGAAAACCCAGTTTCAAATTATATATATACATATATATATGTATATATATAATATATTATTATATAAATATATATAAATAATTCTTTATATGTGTGCATATATAATACATGCATAATATACAATATATGCCTATACACAATATATAATATATATGCATATACACGCCTATACATAATATATAATATATATGCATATACGTGCCTACATAATACACAAACAATACAGTGACTGTGGCTAAGTTACTTAATTCTCTGAGCTTTAACTTCCTCATTGGTAAAATTAAGATGCAGGGTCTCTAAGGTTCATTTCAACCTAGAACTATGAGCCTAGGAAAAACCTTTGCCTTTGGCTTCTGATGCAGGGTCCCTATTATGAAGATTATTGCACTTTCCACTAATTCATTGATCAGAGAAGTTAAATGACTTCCAAGGTTACATAGTTAGTATATGGCAAAGCTGGGACTGAGTCTTCTTGCTTTAACTTCAGTATTCTTTGTACTGCATCTGGCAGTATCTCAAGCATTTAGTAGCTTAAGAAGTCAGGGAAATAGTGTGCTATATATTTCAGAGATTCCTCTCTAAAATGGTTATATATTATACATAATTAATATCTCCCAAAGTGCATATAAGGGTAACCCTGCAGTTCTCTGAAATCTTCCCTTATATATAAACCTATCTGACAAAACCAGAGAAATCATGCTAGATGTATTATTCCTTGAGGGAATAGAATTTGCTGTTATAAAAGAGCACATTATTTGTCCAGTACTTTTGGTGATAGGTTAAAGTATCTTTGAATAATAATGCTGTTAGGTGGAGTAGTTTATCACATTTCACTGTTCTACTTTGTCAGTAAAGACTATATATTACTACATCTGTATACACTCGAAGAAAATCACCCTAGCATATGGACATCTTCGCAAATTGTATGCCTTTTTGGCCACATAATGCAAGAGACCAATACATCTGGAGGAAGACCAAAAATCTCCATCTGCCAGGTGTCCTATGTACGTGACTGGAAACAACTTTATTAATGAATCTTTATCCAAATGCTTAGAGTCATGTAGACCTAGCTGGGTTCTGACAGAGTGGGACACAGCACAATTTGTCTATTCCCATGTATGTTCTCAAAAATTGAGTCCAAGATAAAATTTCCAGGAGGTCTCCTCCCAAAGCTTTTTGTTTATCCAGTTGAAATGTGGAAACCAAGGGTTCAACATTGTTCAAACTCATTTCTGCGATGTACGAGAACTTCGGAAAGAAAGGGGTATCTCTCCCCTTGAAGAGCTAGATATTCTGCAATAACAAATGGTAAAGGAGATCATTCTGAAAATTTGGCTTATATGCTTAGAATAAACAAAATTTATTTTTGAGGGTGCTTCATTTGGCACCATCTGGAACATAGAGTTTGCCAGCATAACAACCTGTACTTCTTTAGGTAAGGAATTTTGGCCATTTAAATTAAAAGTTACTGTTGAGAAAACAATATGGGGAACATTAATGATTTAACATCAAATTTCTCAAGAGAAGACATTAATACCAATAAAATATTTAACCACTCATGTTTTTACATTGCTCTGTAAGGTTACCAAGTGCTTTCATAATGATAGCCCTGATGACACAGACAGAACCATTCAAATGACCTTGAATTTACAAATAAGAACAGAGAGACAAAGTGAATTAAGTGCAATCATAAGTCTGATAGATGCTCAACTCATACTCACACTTAAGTGAATTGAATTCAAGTATAGATATATTTTGAAAATGCCCCAATAGACTGAAACACTCACTTGATCTAGGGAAGACAGAGGGAACTAGCCATATTCTGCATTTGCAATTTCAGGAATTTCCAGCAGATACATTCATTGCACTAACACATACCAGCAATATTCAAATGTAATTCCAAGTCCTAGAAATGAGTCCAGTGCATTGGGAAGGTAAGCAACTCATCCACAATTTCTGAGTTAATATTTGTCAGAGGTAGGATTTAAAACCAGCTCTTCCTGCCTCCAATACCAGTTATGTAGCTATGTATAATACAGCTATTAAAATGATCTAATATTCACTCAAGATACTTGGTAAAAGTACAAGGTACCAAGTAAGAGAGTCTAGTACCTTTCAAAAGGATCAAGGGAAGATATTAATTTGGCATCATCTATATTATGATAGAAGCAATTGAGTCCGGAAGAGATTTTAAAATCTTGGTGCTCTCAATTTTCTTCCAATGTTAAAAAACAAAAAGAAAAGAGGATTTTATCCATTCATTTTCCTGTTGGAAATTATATAGCTGTTTCCAGGTATAATCTAGTTTATCTGTTAACAACTGTAGTAGTTGTACCAGAAAGAAATGAAATGTAGTTATCCTTGGGAAGCCAGAGAAAGCAACATATCAAAGTCTATAGTTAGTGTTAGCTAGATGTTTCACCTAACAAGGGGATATAAAACAATTTAAAAAGAAAAAAAAACAGTTAACAGAATTTTGCTGCATTAATAGTTGGGCAAAAATAGGGAGTTACTTGAAAAAAATTATGTCACTATTAGTATTGAATTGGAAACAAATTTACAGGGCTTTAAAAGGAAAAAAAAAGAAACCATGCCTTAAGCTATGAGCATCAGATGTTGTGCCTCAGAGCTCCAAACACAATGGTTCATGAACTACTGGAAGGGCTACTAGGTTTTCAATGTTTGCTAGATGAACTCATTCTGTCAAAATAGAACCCTTGATATTTAACACTAGAAAGCTAACTCTATTTCAAAGGCAAATAATCTGATCAAAGGGCAGAGGAAATCTTCACAGGCACTGACAGAAGGGAAATGGTAACAGGGGATTTGTAGAAATGACCACCGTAGATTTACGTTGCCCTTCTAAGCCTTTTGACTATTATGCCTTCACCTTTCAAAGAAACTCCTAATTGGTGTTCCAGTTACTGTCATCTAAATGGCATCACTCCATGGCCAGATGTTCATATGACAACTATCTGCATTATATCATTCGGTACTTTAGGAGGAACAGGTAAGTTTTATGGGCTTGGGAAAATCCATTCACCAATACATACTGGTGATCTGCTTCGAACTTTTTAGCCTTATAGAGTTTCATGGTGAATGACTTGAACATATGAATGACTTACTCAAGGTTAAGAGGGCTACTATGGTCAGAAGCAGAACTTGAACCCTGTTAATTGCAGCAGGGCTGGGGAACCTTCGGCCTCGAGGCCACAACATCCTCAGGTGTGACCTTTTTACTGAGTCTGAGTTTCACAGAACAAATACCTTTATTAAGGGGATTTGTTCTGTGAAGTTTGGATTCAGTCAAAGGGCCACACTTGAGGACCTAGAGGGCTATATATGACCTGGAGGCTGCAGGTTCTCCACCCCTGAACTAGAGCCAGCTCTCTAACCTCTGTGAAGACTGTTTTTCTCTACCAATATTTTACAAGAAGACTTCTCACAGCATCATTTTCAATATTTCAGAATTCAAGGGGGCTGAATTACTTGAAAAACATGTGGGAGTAAAATAATTTTGCACAACCTGTGTGAGATCATCAGGGGTCACAGAGAAAAAAATCTATGGGTCTAAAGACTGAAGAAGAAGTAACAGAATCAATAGAAGAGAAAACAGAAGCATTAAATTATTTCCTTGGCTAAATTCCTGTAAGTAAATCAAAAATCTTTTGTGAGAGGAAATAACAATGGGAAATTCCAAGAAGCTGGAAAGAAACTATGTGACTAATGACAAATAAATGTCAGAACTAAAATGGCATGTCAATTCAATGGATTATTATTGGGCAGCAAGGAAAACGAATATGAAGAATTCAAGGAAACTTGGGAAAAATGTTATGAACTGATACAGAATGAAAAAGAAAGGAACTAAAGAAAAATATACCTCCTCAAACATCTGAATCAAGAAGCCCTCCAAAAACTGGGAAAAATGTCTAAATCACCTTGTCAGAATAAGGCTAGCAGGAATGACCCAAATGACATGAAGCTAGGTGGCTCAATGGACAGAGTGTCAGGCCTGGAGGCAGCAAGACTCCTCTTTCTGAGTTAAAATCTGGCCTCCCACACTTATTAATCTGTGTGACCCTGTGCAAGTCACTTCACCCTGTTCGCCTCAGTTTCCTCATCTGTACAATGAGTTACAGAAGAAAATGGCAAACTATGCCAATATCTTTGCCAAGAAAATATCAAACGGGGTCACAAAGAATAGGACACAACTGAATACCAGCAACAATGACCCAAAGACCTCTTTCCATCAGCAGGGAGTATGCATTACCTACCTATTCTCTCCTGAATTTCCTACATAGGAGTCAGCACCAGTCTTAAACCCAGGTCCTTCCCTGGCCCTTGCTGCCAATACCTAGGCCTACTTGATGCAGTTAAGAACCCTATAAAACCCACGTGTCTTTCCTAATTTTGAGCACCTATGTCCATCCAGAGTCCCAGAAATCCAATCTCCGCAATAAAGCATGCTTTCTGTATTTTCTGGCCATACCTTTCTAGGTGTATTCAGTTTGTCTAGGGTGCCGTCCCTCTTAGCAAGACCAGTTAACTTCTTAGAAGCATGAGCTGTAGCCCAAAGCTCCAACTAGCTATTAGGTAGCTACATCAAGTTTGCAACTCTTTGACAAGACAGTCAGAAAGAAATTGGGAACCATATGTTTCTATGGCAGGGCCCCTCTTCTTTTCCAGAAACCAGGCTGTGCTTAGGGGCTCTGCCTCCAAACCAAGACCCTTAGGTTTGTTTTTTTCCAGGCAAATTAAAATAAAGAAGATCGCCATGTTTCCCTGTACAGGACTTTGATATTCAGAACCTTCCAAGTCTATGTTAAGATAGAGGATATCTAAATTTGAGGGAAACCTTCAAGACTGCATTTTGTTCTACTGAGTCAATAGCTTTGGAAAAATCAATAAACAGAAGACATAGAAGCATCACCAATCCTCTAAACCTCTCGGTAATATGTCAGGAAAGCTTTTGTTGACTACAGAAAATTTGAAAACTTCCCATTCTTTTCTCATATTTTCATTTAAGGATATCACAAAAAAACCCATTTATTGCCATAAAGATTAAAAAAGAAGTATACTGGTTCATAAGAATTATGGTCTGTGTTTTATTTCCTTTCTTTTGGTATTTCACCCTCTTTGAGCTAATCTAAAAATCAATCACCAGTGTGGTAAGAGAATTTCTGGATTAATTTTCATACTGTGACTTCCGATTTACTTAAAAGCATGTCCTGTAGTTGGCTAGAGTTTGTAAAATCAAGCTTAAGAACTACAGGTCCTGTGTTAACCAGGTAGTTTCCTGCTTTACCTGAGAGACATGCTGTTCCGTTCTTGGCACTTGTTCTTTCATCTGTAAATTATTATCTGCTCTTTGAATTATATTTTACCCAGTAACCAAAACATATAATGTGGTTTAAAAGTGATGTCTGGGGACGACTGATTTTTTGTTCAGTGAAGCTTTTGCTCTGAGTATAATAGGCTGTGTTCCCCCGCTCCATTTCTGCATCACTGATTGTATGATTGGCAACAGTACCTAATCAATGGATCCCTGGGCCATTTCTGCTGCACTAAGTATCCTGAGTCATCTCTTAGCATTGACCTCATCAGTATGTACATAGTTTGGGTACTTATTAAAGCTTTGCTTCCACTAAAATGCCAATGGACAGGCCATAGAAATCCAAATGATAGATTAAAATAAGTAAATATGAGCTCTGCCCTTCTTGACTATGTAATTCTAAACTCACACAGAGTTCTAAGGTTAGCCAGAGAAAGACTCAGCAAAGCAAAAGGGGTTACCTTTTTTTTCAAGAAGGATGAATTTACTTGTGAAGTCCACAGGGATTAAAAATAGAAAATCAATCTAACTTAACAGGAAAAAAAAGACGATTTTGAGAAATCAGGCTAAAGGATATAAGTAATGAATTTCATCTCCAAGGAAGACACATTTTATATAAAATGTGAATTTTGTGAAGGCAGAGACTCTCACTTATATGCTAGTATCCTTAATACCTGGCATATTGCCTAGCACAAAGAAGTTAGTATTTCATAAGTGCTTATTAAGTTATTTTTTTCATTAAATTTACATTAATTCTCTATCCCCATAAAAGTTGACTTCCTTGAGTTTACCTGGGACTACCTGCCACCCCAAGGCAGCCATTGATTAAACTCAAAGCACTCTTTTCAGTCACCCACAAGTTCATAGCTGTTGTCTTAGCCCTTTCTGGGCATAGCCCTCCCCCTGCCCCATTCAGGATGGACACACTGGAAAAAACTCAACTACTACTTGAACCTCCTTGGACAATGATAACCTAACAACTCATTTCTCCATGTCTGACATAACCTGACCCTGCCATTCCATCCCCATCCCAGGGATTCAGAAACCCCAGCTACCATTATTCAAACCCTATTCTTGGTCCCATTGTCTTAAACCCAACTTCAACAAATTTCCATTCCAAAGCTATCCACCTTTTCCACTGTGCTCTCTGGAATGTCTGTTTCATCAGTTAACTCCCCAAATCATTAGCTTTCATCTTAAAAACTTTTCTTCTCTTGATCACTTTATACTCACTGAAACCTGGCTCCATCCTGATGACACAGGTTTGCAGGCCACCCTTCCCAGGACTGGTTACACTTTTACTCATACCCACAACTCACTGGTCACGAGGAGGGAGCTAGATTACTCTTTGCTACCTTTTTCTACTTTCAGGTTCTCCTACCGCCATCACCAAATAATCTGTCTTCCTTTGAAGTTCATTCAACTTCTATTTATCATTCAAGATGTTAGTGGCTTTTCTCTATTAATCTCCAGGACATTCTCCTTTCTTAATGAATTCAGTGACTGTATCACAGTCCTCTTTTCCACCCCCAACTCCTGCCCTCATACCAAAAGACTTTAACACACATCCCTCAAAATCATCTAAAGAATAAGGTTTACATGCACACACAACAGTTCTGATGTGACCTCAGTGAAAAAAAAATAATGGAGACAGATCAGGAGATAGTGGTATCTTTGTGTGTGTCCCTACTGATTCACTGGTTTGAAGAAGCATCATCCAAAAAGGCCTACATTTGCAATTAATAATGGAAAAGTACCCCACTTTGCTAAAATTAAAAATTTATTAATAAAAATATGAATATGCATAAAATAAATTTAAACAATGAGAATCTAAAATGATGTATTTGGAAGTTTATATCACAAACTTTTGAAGTCATTAAAAGCACACAATTTTTAAAACTTTTAAGACACAATTATAATGATTATAACAATAGTTGAGATTTCTAATTCAAATATGATTAGTCTCATTTTATAGAAAAGGAACTAGAGGCTCAGGGAAGTTACATGGCTTAGCCACAGCAGTGCTCACACTCAGTTCACCTACTTGCTTCATCTGTGCTCTACCAATACTCTAAAAAAAGTATCATCCTCATTCATTCTTTTATTCATTCATTCCACTAACATGAAATAAGTGCCACTTTAGGGCGAAACCCTGAAAGTATGAAAGGGGAAGGGACATGAAGATAAAACAAAATAGCCACTGCCATCAAGGAGTTTATGTTCTTTCTAATTTGAGGATTCCACACATATGCAGATAAATAGACTTAAGCTAATTTGATCAGAGAGAACTCACAAGGAAGGGGTAGGGTAGACATATCAGTAAGCCAACAAGCATTTATTATACAAAGAAACACCAAGATATAGGCCCTGCTCTCGAGGAGCTCACGTTCTAATAGGGAGATAATATGCCTGTAACTAGGTACACACAAAACCTAGAAGGGCAAATTAAAGGTCCTAGTGCAGGGCACTAACAGCAGTGTAGACCAGGAAAGGCCTCCTGTGAAAGGTGAGTTTTGAGAAGAGTCTCAAAGGAAGCTAAAGAACCCAGGAATTAGAGGCAAACAGGAAGGGCACTCCAGGCACAGAGGTTGGCCAGTGCAAATGCATGGAGTGTTGCTGGAGGAGCACAAAACAGCTCAGTATAACCAGATGACAGAATGTGTGGAGAGGAGGAAAAGGTGAGAAGACTAGAAAGGGAAAGACGAGACTGGGCCTTCAAAACTTCAAAAGTATATATTTAATCTTTGAGGTCACAACAGACTTTTACTGAGTAGGAAAGTGACATGGATGGTCATATTTGTGTTTGAAGAAGACTGCTTTGGCAGCTGGAGTGGACAATGGATTACAACAGAGAGAGACTTGGGGCAGGGAGACCATTTAGAAGATTATTACAATAGTTTAGAAGAGAGATGATGATGGTCTATAAAAGAGGAAACAGAAGAGAACGAAGTGAGGACATGCTGTCAAGGTAAAAATGACTAGATTTGACAACAGCTTGATTATGTGATGTGACTGCAAGAAAGGAGTCAAGGATGACACTAATATTGTGAATTTGGGATGGTTCCTTAGATGGAAATAGGGAGGTTCTGGAAGAGAAAAAGGTTTGGGGGGAAAGATAAGGAACATGTACAGTTTGAGATGTTCACAAACAAGACAGTTGGTGGTAAAGACTGGAATTCTGGAAGAAAGGCTTGGGCAAGATAAATAGAACAGAAAATCATCTGCATAAAGATGGCAGTTGAATGCAGGAGAGTTGATGAAATCACCAAGGGAAATAGTAGAGTCCCAGAAGCAAACCTTAGGGATCATCCATGACTAATAGACATAACCTAAAAGAAGATCCAGCAAAGGAGACTAAGAATTTGGTAGACAGCTTGTTGTATCTGCTGTTATTCTTCATTTTCAAAGAGGAACAGCGACATTATGGGGGTAATGTCTTGACTTACACATGATTTGGGTTTAAATGAGGCAGTTACACAAAGTCCTCAGCCTCACTCTCTCTTCCAGAATCATCAATGTCCAGTAGCAGGACAAAAGTCAGGATGACTGACAGTGGTCTGGTTGGCAGTGGATGACCTTGGCATCTTCAATGCCTGACAGAGCTTAAGTGCTCCATTGCATCTACTTCAGCCGCCTTCATGACCACTGGAACAAATTGTTCTCATCCACCCACTCCACTGGGAGAATTCTTCACATGCTTGCAGTAGACACCCCCCTAACTCATCAACAGGTTTGAGGCCCATTGTTTACCCCTGACCTAGTTTAGCCCATTTGCTAAGAGGGTTCCCACTGGAGTGTGGCTGCTGCTCATACTACAGCTTTTTGGAGACACAAGTGGGAGCTGGGTGACAGGTGGACACCAAAGATGGATAAACATCTCTTAAAAGGGCTCAGTAGCCCTCACAACCAGAGAGACTAGTCCTTCCTAAACACCCCACACACCCTTGTCTGTTTGTAGACAGGTAGAATGTGAGACAAGAGAGAGAGAGAGAGAGAGAGAGAGAGAGAGAGAGAGAGAGAGAGAGAGAGAGAGAGAGAGAGTAACAAAAACCAAGAGAGGAAAGAAGACCCAGTAGGAAAGAGTGAAATAATAATGCCAAATATTGGAGAGACAGAGAGAAAAAGGGGAAAGGGGTGAACAGGAGAAATTTGGGGAATGAATAAGAAACAAGACTGTGCAAGAGATTGGATATAGATACATGGAGGAGTGGTGAGAAAGAGGAAAGAGTCAAACATCATGATAAATGAAAGGTAGTGATGGTACTGATACCTTGTCCACATTCACATCACAGAAATACAATGTCTGGAAGGTCAAGGACAGACCACATTCACTGCATATATTTTATAGTATTCCTAACACATAGGTTTGTGGAATGTTGAACTGTATTAAGCAAAAACAAAACAACAACAACAAAAAAACAAAACACCCCACCAAACAATCCATTTTAAACCTAATGGTCAAATAAAGTACAAAAGAGAAATGGTTTCTTTGTCAGAATAGCCCCTTCTCTAGATTGAGTGATTTAAGAAGGTAATATGCAATAGGTTCAAGAAGTAAGTAACCAATAATGATCTAGATCATTGTACAATGGCTTCAAAATGAGGAATCAGAAAGCCTTTCATTATTTTTTTATTGCTAACTCTCAATATAAGACACAAGTTGTGTTATTTTCCTAAATGAGTGTTTGACTATATTTTTATAAGATGTTTGGTTTGGTTCCACAACTGTGTCATCTGTACATATGCAAATAGGAACAAAAAGAAACAAACGGTTTATTATAACAACAATTCAAAGTGATGCACCAGCATCTGGAGGAAAATATCTCCAGCTGCACAGCTCACTATTTTAGACAAAAAAGCATTATTTTGGCCACGTAAGAGACAAATGTATAGTATTTAATATGACACAAAGGCAAAAAATGAATATTCCTCTACTCCTGAGGATATGGAAGACTCAATACTTTGGTAACAATTTCTAAATTTACCTGTTACTTTTAGGTAAACTTTTAGCTACAATCCTAACTGAAAGCAATTCGACTCCCACCACACATTATCTTCTTAATCTAAAAAAGTTGGAGACTAGAAGACTAAATAATATATGCGGGACCCTTAGTTATCTCACTGACAGACTAAGAATAAACAAGAATATTGACTAGATAGGATACTAGACCTGCCTTTTAGTCCATATCCTACCAAAGAGTTGATGAGTTTGGACAAATCATTAAATGTTACCAGGCCTTAATTGTTCCAATTGAAAAATACAAAAATGAATCCAGATTTTCTTTAGGAGGAAAAAGCACTGTGTTCTTTTCACTGAGATGTCAATGTGAAAGATAATAAAGCAGCTCAGGTCTCCAATCAACAACCCAACAAATATTTCAAAAAAGCATCAGATGGAACAATGATCAAGGAGGCAAAAGACAAACAATATCTTAAAAACCTCACACTCTTCTCTGAACTAGGCAAAGGAAGATTGAGCACATACAGAGAGTGTGCAAAAATACATAAAATTCAACAGAGAAAGACTTGGGACTGGAAAAGAGACACATTTATGAGTAATAAAAGAGTTAGGGAGGGAAAAGTCACAAGCATAAGGAAAGAAAGAAACTTTAAGAACCAGTGATCATGATCAGGACTAGGTGGAGAGAAGAAGAAGAAAAAAGATCACTTACATTTTTAAATTGCTGAAGCTTATCACATTCTTTCCCTTTCATCAGGCTGGTAGATTTGCAAATCAAGGGAAAGTGAGAATATAACAGAGGGGAAAACAAGTCAAATAACCTTTGTCAGCCTTAGTTTCCTTATATGTCAAATGAGGATTATAATAACAGGATCTACCTATCAGGGTTGTTATGAAGATAAAATAATATTCCTAAAGGGCTTGGTACAACACCTGGCACAAATCAAACATTTAATAAATGCTTCCTTCCCTCCTCCTTATAATCCTCTTTTGCTTTGTAATGACAGCAAATCAAAGCAAAGAGGATATAACGGAAGGGAAAACACATTGAAAAATTAGAGATTTAAATATAAATGGGATGAACTGGCTAATAAAGTGAAGGAAGGTTGCAGAACTGATTAGAAAGCAGAATAGAGGAGGCAGCTAGGTAGCACAGTGAATAGAGCATCAGCCCTGGAGTCAGGAGGACCTGAGTTCAAATCCAGCCTCAGACCCTTAACACTTACTAGCCTTGTGACCTTGGGTGAGTCCCAACCCTAATTGCCTTCCTCTCTCAAAAAGCAAGCAAGTAAGCAAGAAAGAAAGCAGAATCCAAGGATGAGTTGTTTACAAGAACCACACAAGAAAAGAAGGAATGCATAGGGTTAAAATGACGTTATAAAGAAAAATTTAGTATGCTTTGGGTGAAATGAAAAAAAAAATTGGAGTGGCAATCATAATGAATGGACAAAATTATTTATAAAAGATCCAGAATTCATCAAATATGACAGCATATTATTTGATAATAATAATGATAAAGCAATTATATAGTAATTTGAGGTTTATAAAACACTTTACAAATAAGTATTACTTTATTTTATCCTCCAAACAACCCTGGAAGGTATGGGCTATTATTATTTCTATTTTAGAGAGGCAAAAACTGAGGCTGCCTGGATAAACCCAGGTAAACAAGCTACTGTTATAAGGACTACATATTAGACCAAAATTTCTAAGACAATCAGAAAGTACTCTGACAAAATTAGGCTTAGACCATCATCTCAAACCACTTGTCACAATAAGCTCCAAATAAACCTACAGTTTAGATATCAGAGATTATATCAGAAAGAAATTATGGCAGAAGAAAAGGAGATATATTCCCAGCTATGGCCAAGAGAGGTTTTGACCAACCTGGGGACAGAGAATATATATATATATTAGACAATTTTGATAACATAAAATTGAAAAGCTTTTCCACAAACAAAATCAAAGTAATCAGAATTAGAAGGGAAACAGTAAATTGGGGAAAAAATCTTTGTGGTAATTTTTCCTAATAAAGGTATGATAGCCAACACATATAAGGAATTCATACAAATATAAAAGAACAAAAGTCATTCTTTAAGAAACAAATGGTCAAAGGATCTGAACAAGCACTTTTCAAAAGAACAAGTGCAAAGTACCAACAATTCTATTTTGAAACACTACACTAAAAATAAGAGAAATGAAAATGCAAATTAAAACAACTTTAAAGTTCTACCTAAGAGAAAACAGATTGGCAAAGACTACAAAATGGGAAAACAATAAATCTTGGAGGAGCAGTGGCAAGACAGGTATACTTGTGCACTGTTATATCGTTGGGGAATGGCGGAAGAAATGATGCCATGTGAATATAATAGAATGCAAGTAAATCATAAGAAATGATAAAAAAGTTTGCAGTCAGAGAACCATCCAAATATTAGCAAACATAGCAGTAAACTGTTATGAACTGAAGTAAGTAGAATCAGAGAACAATACCATATATACAATAACTACAGTTATTTTAAGATATTTTAGTGGTGTTAACTGAATCAATCTATCCCAATTATTGCAATTCACAAAATGCTGATGACTTTATCTGGTAAGAATATCTCTACTAAATCAAATCAACAAACAAGGTAGCTAATCAAGTAGAAAGAACAGACTGTCATGAAAAGAAATGGAATGATGCTACACCAGGAACATACTGTGACAGACCAAGGAGTATTAGTCACTCCCTGTGGGTTCTCAAAAAAATAGCAAGAGAGCTCAAAACCAGACATTCTAGTGCCAGGTCAACCTGGAGAGAGCAACATCAGCACAGTGGATAGAGCACTGGCTTGGAGTTAAGAAGACAAATTACAAAACCTACCTCTAACATGTACTAGTTGTGTGACCACAGAAGTCTCTTTACTATCTCAGTTTCTTCATCTATAGAATGGGGATCATAACATCATCTACCTCCCATGGTTGCTGTGAGGATAAAATGAAAAAAAAATATTTGTAAAGTGCCTAGCAACCTGTGTGGAACATCATAGGTGATCAATAAATACTTAATCCCTTCCTTTCTGACCCAAATCCCTGAAATATAATCAAGTGGAAAGGGAACTGGAGGGGAGGAGAAAGCCTGTGTTCTTGGGAAAGTAGTCACTGAAGGCACAACCTACACTAGGAGGTGGAAAACAAACTAGACACACTTAAGAAATGCAGTTTCAGACTACCACAAGGAGCCTAGCTATATCACACCTAAGGGAAAATTCATTAGGACTCCACAAAGGGAAACAAATTATTTCCAGAAAGCAGGATCAATGACATATCTCTTTGCCATATGTTTTCTGAGCTCAAGATCACTTTCTCCTGAATTGTGCATATATTTATGAAAGATTATGCCCCCAGTTTGGGGGAAGAGTTTTATATCAAGTACTCATACTATTTCACTTTAATAAATACCTGTTTCTAAGAGCTGATTAACTCTGGGTTGCTAAGTGCTAACAACTGATCTCTGAGGGGAGCATACCAATGGGACCTTGGGAGCTTTAATTAAAAAACTACACCCAAACCCTTAAAATTCTATCTGATGAGTCAAATGATTAGGCTTACCCTGGGAAACCAACTTGCCAGTAAGCATTGAAGTGGAGCTAGCCCCAGAGCCAGAACTATATGAAGAAAAAAAATTAAAACTCTCAAGAACTACGTTCAATTCAATGATGAATCACAATTCCAGAAGACTGATGGCAAAGTCTGCTTTAATATCATGGTAGAGAGGAAGTAAAATACAGGCACAGAATGAGACGTACATTTTCAGATTCAACTAATGTATGAATTTGTTATGGATCTCAAATTCGAGGTCTTAAAATTAAATGTTTCAAATATATATAAATACTATCATTAATACTCTTATGCTTGTAATTGGGAGATAAGATGTGCAGGCATTGGAACACAGAGATTCACCTTGCTCTAATGGAAGTCGAAGGGGGTATGGGAGAAGATATGGGAGAGAGCAGATTGGAGGAAGCGATATCTTATGGGACTGCTATTCTGGGAGGGCGGGTAGGGGAAAAAAATTGTAACTCAAAATCTGGCGGAAATGAATGATGTAAAACAGAAGTTAATAAAGCATTTGTTTAAAGAGAAAAAAATGCAGAGAAATGAACAGAAGGTAATTCAGAAGGGGAAACAGACAAGCAAAGTTACTACTACGATGTAGTTTCATATATATATATATATATATATATATATATATGCTATAACAGGCATTCATAGTTTTATATGTAAACTTTTTTTGACATGGCAAAGTTAATTTCTGCTGATGCCTCAAGTTCAAAATTAAGAAGCAAAGATAATACAAAACCAAAAAGGTAATATGTAAATTCTATAGTGACAATTAAATAGCAATAGTTCTTACCAATAGTATTAATTTGTAGCAAATTAGCAGCATTTTTGCCCCATTTTTTTTTATTCTGAAAGGGCTTTACTTCTTAAAAATCTGTAAACTTTTAAAAAAGGACTCCTTTTGTGCCCCTAGTACTGAAACTGTATGTTCTGAGCCAGCAAGAGTTATACTAAGGGTATGGAAGGTAGAGCAAAACATATTAGCATATTCAGATATTTTATAGTTCATTATTATGATTTGGGTTATAAACACTCAACCAGATGACCTTTCCTAAGGATTCAAAATCTTCAGAAAATGATTCATATAACTGACATGCTAAAGACATAAGAAGAAAACCAGTACAAGCAAAAAAGGGGGGTATATCACATCATATATTGCTATTTAACAAGAGTGGTTTTTACATTTTGATAATACACGGAATAATCGAATAATCTTTATGAGTAAGAATTGTAAAGAAAATTAAATTGTTGTAAGGGTCAGCAGTTTTAATTTTTAAAACACATTGTAGAAAAGAAAACAGCTTAAAAGAGTTTTCCAACTCTACAAAAAGTAAAAAAGAAAAAATGATATCTTAATAAAATCAAAATATGAATAATTTTAATTTTTAAAAACAACAACAGTTATATTGCCCCCAAGATTTATCCCTCGATAGCAATTTGAAAAATAGTTAATTCTAGGTCTTGAATGACATCTCAAATACACAATAATGCCTGATTTCTTCCTGTGTTTGGCTTATGGTTAAATTTGGCCTATGTAAAAGTGTGCTTTAGATACATTATGTGTTCATTTAGGACAGTTCTGCAAGAAATTAAATGTGAAGATATTTAAAGTTGTCTTCTCATTTTCAGAGCATGAAAGAGACACATAAATAGGAATTCATTACCTATAAATATACTAGTCACCAAAAATGAATGTGATAAACTAATTTTTGCTAGCTATTAACATAGTAGCTAATTATTAACCTAGAAATAATAGCATGTTGACTAGGATATTTTTTAAAATACCTTAAGCATCCAGTAAAATTTCCAGATCATTCTTTAACATTTATTATTATTATTATTATTATTATTATTATATTTATTTATTTATTTTTGCTTTTTGGAGGGCAATTGGGGTTAAGTAACTTGCCTAAGGTTTTTTTGGTTTTGTTTTGTTTTTGCTTGTGTGTGTGTGTGTGTGTGTGTGTTAAATGTCTGAGGCCAGATCTGAACTTAGGTCCTTCTGACTCCAGGGCCAGAGCTCTACTTACTGCGCCACCTAGCTGCCCCCCAGATCATTATTACATACCTTTTATACCAAAAATACACTGCAGACCAGCACTGTATAATCCTTTTGTTGACACAAGATCAATACCTGTGCCATAAGCTCGGTCATATATGGCTTCTATTCTATACAGTTACATTTATAAAAAAACACAATTTAAGTCTTAATATGTCCAAATATGTAATATAAGTAGCTATGTGATAATGGGGTAAAGGTAACTAGAGTCCATAGACAGAAGATTCTTATATCTCTCCCAGTTATTTCCAAAGTGCTGAGAATCAGTGAATACAGTCAGAAAGTATCCTCTATTTCTCTGGCATTTCTAGAACAGTGATGCATCCTCAGGCCAGTGGCCAGAATCCTATACTCCACTATTATTAGCACTAATTAGTAATAAAGATTATTGGTCCACAGACTACACCTAAGATAAAGCCCATATATAAAGAATAAAGATATAAGGTAGAAGAAACTGAAACTAGTTAATAGCCCCAAAGCAAAATGTGTAGTATGGTCAAGGAACTGTTCATTTAAGCACTGGGGCCTGTGAGAAGAAATGATGGCTCATTTAGCCAAACCTGGGCCTCAAGAGTTCTTTTGTGCAATGATTTTTATCAAGCCTTGATAGAGAGCCGGAATTAGAAGCCAAGACTCAATCAAAGATTATGTTTCTGATCTCTGCTTAACATATTGTTGCAGCTCTAATTAAAGTACACACTTGTGAAGGATATGGAACATGGAGGTTTTGCAAAGTTCAAGATGAAAAGATTGTAAAATACCAGTCTATATTTCCAGCAACCATTCAATAAACATTTTGTGATTAAGGTGAGAGTGAAAAAGTTTAGTTATATGAAACCTCAAATGTGAATCTCAAATAATTTTATACTGATGAAATGATTTTGTATTAATTATGGAAACAGGAAGAATTTTTTTTTGCTTTTTGGAGGGCAGCTGGGGTTAAGTAACTTGCCCAAGATCACACGACTAGGTTTTTATTTGTTTGTTTGTTTGTGTGCGTTAAGTGTCTGAGGCGGCATCCAAACTCAGGTCCTTCTGACTCCAGGGCTTACACTCTACTCACTGTGCCACCTAGCAGCCCCCATCAGGAAGAATTTATAAACAGAATTTCTGGCTACAATTTTTAAGAAATCATTTTCCTCAAATACAATTTACTATTTTTCAAATATGAACTATAAAATTTTTTTGATCAATAAATACACTTGCATTTTTTAAACTCTCTAGTTTTTCCTGCTATCTATTTATCACAAACTGTTCCAGACCACATAATTTCCAAATCATCACTTTGGGAGGTTTACCATGTACACACTTTAAACTTTTTAAAAATTTAGAGATGGTCAATGTCATATATTAAGATGATTTCAGGAAACATAGAAATAAAATTTCAAATATTTGGTTAGTGGGAAACGTTATTTTAGGGGTAGAATTTAGGGACTGAAGAATTAAAGGGAAGAGTCAAGACTTAAGATAACAATAATAGCCAGCATTTATTTATTGCTTTAAGGTTTACAAAGCACTTTAAAGTTACCTCATTTTACCCTCACAACAAACCTATTAGGTGGATGCTATTATAATTCACCTTTTGTAGATAAAGAAACTGAGGGAGAGGTTAAATGACCTGCCCAAAGTCCTATAACTAGTAAGTGACTGAGGATGGATTTGAATTCTGATCTTCTTGACCCCAGGCTTAGCTCTCTATCCACTATCACCTAGCTGATAAGAGATAGCATAAGGTGCAAGATAAATTATGGAAGCATAGAAAGAATACCAAGTTTCCTACCTTAATTTCTTCTAAATATAAAAACTGATTGCTAAAGACACCATAAGCATAGCCCTAAGTGAAACAGCAGCAGCTGATAATAATGACGGAGGGCTGAGCCTACAATCAGGAGGACCTGTGTTCAAATATGACTTCAGATATTTTACCAATGCCTGAGCCTGAGCAAGTCACTTAAGCTCTGTCTGCTTCAATTTCCTTAACTGGAGAATAAGGATAATAGTAGCACCTACTTTCCTGAGTTGCTGTGAGGATCAAATGATATGATTTTTGCAAAAGTACTTAACACAGTGCCTGGTACATAGCAGGCGCTATATAAAGGCTAATTCTTCTTCCTTTCCTTTATGATCTTAACATGTAACTTACTACACAACAAACATTTAACTCCAGTGGTTGGGATCATTATCTGGCCACTGGACCCAAATGGCTCTGGAGGAGAAAGTGAGGCCGGTGACTCTGCACAGTCCTCCCTCACTCAAATCAAAGTCAATTGCAAGTCATATCATCATTTCCCTGATGTCATGGTCCTCCTTGACAATGAAGGATAAACTACAACCATACACAATATGCAACTTATGATACAACAAACATTTAACTATATGTATTTCTAAGCACATAGCAGGCTTAATTAAAAGTTATGTGATTCTAGTTGGAAAATAATGTTTAATAATTAAATGAATAATTAAGGAAGACCAAATTAAATTAACTACAATTTCTAAATGCAATTTACATGCTATTAAAGTATCAAATGGTAGCAGCTATTGTAATTGGAACCAAAGAAAAGTGGCATGAATTCAGGTGTATGTTGGTAGATGTTTAACAACTAGCTTTTTTGGGGGGAGGGGGAAGGCAAGGAAATAGGGGCTAAGTGATTTGCCAAGGTCACACAGCTAGTTAAGTGTCAAGTGTCTGAGGTCAAATTTGTACTCAGGTTCTCCTGACTCCAGGGCCTCTATTCATTGCACCACCTAGCTGCCCCAACAACTAGCTTTCTTTAAAAAAAAAAAGTACTCAAGTCACACTTTTAAGTTTAATCTACATTGTTAACATTTTCTCCATCACCTAGACAATCAACAAAACAAAGTATCAAGGTCTTATTTGCAGCATGTGCCCATTTCTGAGGTATAAATGCTAATACTAAAAATGTAACAATGATCTCTTTAAAAGCTGATGGGAGATCAGCCAGTCAGTATTTACTAAGCATCTACTATGTGCCAAGGCCTCTATGCATTTCAGAACCCACAGCTTCTCTTCTGTAATAACTCAGCTGAGTTTAGGAAAGACAACCAGGCATATTATTCCAGGTGACATGACCAAGAAAAGAGGACTACAGATTTTCTTCAATGCTCAAAGTCTCTTAAATCTTTCCAAAATAGGAAATGGGTATAAAAGAGGAAGCAACTTTAGCTTTCTCCACTGCCTAAGACACTGAGAATACTAAAGAGGGAATAATTCAATGAAGGGCAAAGACTATTCCCTACTCCCAAGCATGATCATTCAGGACTTCTTCCTCCATCACCCACCACAATATAGCAGCTGGGTTAACCAATGGTATAATTGAGCATATCAACAATAAAACTAGCAGAAACCACATGATCATCTCAATCGATGCAGAAAAGGATTTTGACAAAGTACAACATCCATTCCTATTAAAAACACTAGAAAGTATAAGAATAAATGGAGCCTTCCTTAAAATAGTTGATAGCATCTATTCAAAACCATCAGCAAGTATTATATGCAATGAAGATAAACTAGAAGCCTTTCCAATAAGATCAGGAGTGAAACAAGGGTGTCCACTATCACCCCTCTTATTCAATCTGGTACTAGAAACACTAGCAGTAGCAATTAGAGAAGAAAAAGAAATCAAAGGAATCAAATTAGGCAAAGAAGTGACCAAGCTATCACTCTTTGTAGATGATATGATGATATACTTAGAGAATCCTAGAGAATCAAGTAAAAAACTACTTGAGACAATAAATTTGGCAAAGTTGCAGGGAATAAAACAAACCCACATAAATCCTCAGCATTCCTCTACATCTCTAATGAAACTCAACAGCAAGAGATAGAAAGAGAAATCCCATTTAAAGTCACTGTAGACATTATAAAATATTTGGGAATCTACTTGCCAAAACAAACCCAGAATCTATATGATCACAACTACAAAACACTTCTCACACAAATAAAATCAGATCTAAATAGTTGGAAAAATATCAATTGCTCATGGCTGGGTTGAGCTAAGATAATAAAAATGACAATTTTACCCAAACTAAACTATATATTTAGTGCCATACCAATCAATTTACCAAAAACTACTTTTTAGAGCTAGACAAAATAATAACAAAATTTATTTGAAAAAAAAAAACAGTCTAGAATATCAAGGGAATTAATGAAAAGAAACGCTAGGGAAGGTGGACTAGCTATGCCAGATTTTAATCTGTATTTTACAGCAGAAGTCATCAAAACTGCTTGGTACTGGCAGAGGTATAGAGTAGTGGATCAGTGGAATAGATTAGGCACAGGAGACCCAGCAGTTAATGAATATAGTAATCTATTGTTTGATAAACCCAAAGACCCCAGTTTTGGGGATAAGAATGCACTATTTGACAAAAACTGCTGGGAAAACTAGAATACAGTATGGCGGAAACTGGGCATAGATCACTATCTAACACCATATACCAAAATCAAGTCTAAATGGGTGCATGATCTAGGTGTAAAGGATGATACTGTAAGCAATTTGGGAAAGCAAGGAATAGTTTACCTGACAGATTTGTGGAGAGGGGAAGACTTTAGGACCAAACAAGAATTAGAGAGCATTATAAAATTAAAAATGGATAATTTTGATTACATTAAATTGAAAAGCTTCTGTACAAACAAAGCCAATGTAACCAAGATCAAGAGGGAGGTAGAAAATTGGGAAAAATTTTTTTACAACTTGTTTCTCTGATAAAGGACTCATTTCTAAAATTTATAAAGAATTGAGTCAAATATATATGAATACAAGTCATTCCCCAGTTGATAAATGATCAAAAGATATGAAGAGGCAGTTTTCAGAGAAAGAAATTAAATATATCTATAAGCATATGAAGAAATGCTCTAAATCACTATTGATTAGAGAAATGCAAATCAAAATAACTCTGAGATACCACATCTCTCCAGTCAGATTGGCTAAGATGACAAAACAGGAAAGTGACAAATTCTGGAGAGTATGTGGGCAAATTGGAACACTAATGCATTGCTGGTGGAGTTGTGAACTGATCCAACCATTCTAGAGAGCAATCTGGAATTATGCCCAAAGGACTATACATAATTTCATACCCTTTGACCCAGGCAATACCACTTCTAGGGTTATATCCCAAAGAGATCATAGAAGTGGGAGGAAGACCCATATGTGCAAAAATATTTATAGCAGCCCTTTTTGTGGTTGCAAAGAATTGGAAACTAAAGGGGTGCCCATCAATTGGGGAATAGCTAAACAAGTTGTGGTATATGAATGTAATGGAATATTACTATGCTATAAGAAATGAGGAGGTGACGGATTTCATAATTACCTGGAGAGACTTATACAAACTGATGCTGAGTGAGAAGAGTAGAATCAGAAGAAATTTGCATACAATCACAGACATATCATATCTGTGATGACCAACTATGACAGACTGGACTCTTTTCAGCAATGCAGTGATATAAGTCAATCCCGAAAGACTCAAGAAAGACAGAAATGCACCATCCAGAGATATAACTAGAAAGAACTGAGCCTGAATCCTGATGGAAGCAAACTAAATGATCTTTTTCATTTCATGGTTTGGTTTTATTTCTTCTTTACCATCTTTCATCTCACCTAGTACAATACGCTTTTGTAACTGGATTAATGTCTAATATGAATGTATTTGCAGATCCTATACTGGACTATATGCTGTCGTGGGGGGAGGGGGGAGGGAAGTAAAGGAAATTTGAAAATTAAGGAACTATGGAATTGAATCTTGTTAACTGAAACTAAACTAATAAATTAATTTAAAAAAATGTTAACCAATGGCTGGCAACAAAATTCAATTTTATAATCTCCTTCTCCTAATAGTGAAAAAGTCAAATTCAGAAGCTTCCTGAGGCTTGGACAATAGTGAAGCACTGCTCTGTGTTGGAACAGCATTTAGTCAGATAACTAAGGCGAAGAGGGAACTGGACATTAGTGTATGATTCTTTTGTAAGCCTGAGGGAAAGAGCCTAACATCCTGTTGGGGTCAGTTCTACCACCTACCTTCTAAGTCACTTGAGGTAGCCTATGTATGAATGGTTCACTGCCTATTATAGGAAGTGGATGAAATACCTTTGAGAGTCAGCCCTTAGAGAAATTACCATTAAAAAGCAAGGAGTCAGAAAGTGAGCAATAGAAGAATAGATATATACATATATCACATATATACATACACACACACACACATATATATACATACACACACATATATATACATACACATACATATATATATATATACATACAGATATAAATTTATTTATTTACTTTTAGTTCATAACATTCTGTTCCACAGTCCCTCAAGTTTCAAATTTTCTCCCTCTCACCCCACCCCCATGGCAGCATGCATTCAAATATAGGATCTACACATACGGAAGAATATATTTTTAAGTGTAATTAAATAATTATCAAATAATCTACCAAAGCACACAAATACTTTTATACACTCAACTGCAAAATATGCCTTAAAGATGCAAAGAACAAATACAGGAATATCCAGTGCTCATGCTGGGCTGTAAAAATGTCTAAACTGCCAAAATTAATTTGCAAATTTAATTCTATACCTTTCAAATTGTGAAAGGGATACTTTACAGAATGGAATAAAATAATAACAAATTTCACTTGAAAAAATAAAAGAGCTATAATATAGAAGGATACAATGAAAAGAAGTAGGAATGAGGGGGAACAGCCCTTGTAGACCTCAAACTTATTTTATTATAAAACTTTTTCTATTATAAAGCAGCTATCATCAAAACCATCTGTTACTGGTGAAAAAACCCCCAAAACAACAGAGGTATAATAATGGAACAAAGGAGATATCAGAAAGAGTCCAATTCAATAGCCCAATGTTTAATAAAAAAATAAAGTATAAATTACTTATAAAAAATCTCCTTATTTGATAAAAAACTTCTGGAAAAAAAGTATAAAAGCAGTCTAGGAAAACTTAATCTTAGACCAACAACTTAGACCACATTCCACGATACGTTCTAAATGATTGTGCCCTGAATATTAAAGATGATATCATAAAAAAAGGAGAAAGAATATTATGCACACCTCACAGTTATGGGTAAATGTGGAGATATATTTCTAACCAACCAAGAGACAGAGGCAATTACAGAAGATAAAGCATGTAACTTTGTTGTTAAGAAACTGAAAAACTTCTGCACAAAAGATATCAGTACACCTAACTTAACAAGGGAAGGAAGTGACTGACTGAGGGAGAAAACAAACAACTTTGTACCACATTTCCCAGGCAAGGATTTGTTATTTAAACTATATAAACAATTAACATAAGTATGAATATACATACACATGCTGTGTTTATCCAAAACAAAAAATAGCTATATAAGGCCAAATAGGTAAGTGGTTAAAGAATATGAGCAGTGTTGGGGCAGCTAGGTGGTGCACCAGACCTGGAGTCAGGAGGACCTGAGTTCAAATCCAGAATCAGACACTTAACACTTACTAGCCATCTTTGGGCAGATCACTTAACCCCAACTGCCCTGACTTCTCCCCTCCAAAAAGCAAAAAATGAAAAAGAAAAGACTATGAGCATTGCTCAAAAAAAAGAATTGCGAGCTATTAACAGCCATGCTCCAAATAACTAATAACAGAAGAAATGCAAATCAAAAGAACTATGAAATTTAACCTCACATCCTGCAACTTGGCAGAGATGACAATGGGTATCAATGTTGCAGGGGCTGCGGGATGATAGGCATTCTTGTAAATTGACAGTGGATCTGTGAATCAATACAACTGTTTGTGAAAGCAATTTGCAATTATGCCAACAAAGTGACTAAAATGTCTTTAGACTCTGACCCAGAGATTTGAGTGCTAAGTTGATAAACCTCAAAGAAGCCATTGATAAAAAGAAAATCAATATATTTATAAAGCAGCACTTTTTTGTGGTAAAGAACTAGAAACAAAACATATACACATTGACTGGAGAATGGCAAACCAAATGGTGGTACAGGAAAGTAATGGAATTTTGTTAATTATAAGAATAAATGTGATAAATACAAAGATCTACATGAACTAAGGCAGAGTGAAGCAAGCAGAGCCAATAAAACAACATACACAATGACTAGAACAAAATAAGCAGGAAAACACCAAAAAATCAGAAGCAGATACTGAAAAAGTACAAAGAAAATGCATGGCTTTACCCTTACAGACATGGGGGGGGTCAACAAATGTTGAAGATGGCACGTACTTTCAGACTTTTTCAGTATACTGAGTATTGTTGATTTTTTCCTTCCCTTTTTTCTTTCTTTTTCTCTTATGTATTATTTGTAATATGGAATGGCTCTTTAGGAGGGGAAGGGAGAGGTGTTCTCGAGGAAATCATACTTGGGTAAAAAAAGTAATAAAAACTAAAAATCAAAGAGAAATTAGTGAAAACTACACAAAAGAAGTAATAGGAAAAGATGACACACAAAGAATCTAAACTATAGAAAATTGGTGAAATCTTCTCAAAATTGTATTTTCCTGCCCATCCAAAAGCATCTCCTCACATTCTGGAAGAGACTTTAAACCTCCTTTGTCTCCGTTTTCTTATCCATAAAATGAGGTTGTTGGACTACTGGAGAAGCCTTTTACTGACTAAGATAGGGAGAAGCTCCAAAAAGAAGTCAAGCTAAGTCAGTTAGCATTTATTAAGCTCCTGTTACATAGCACACACTGTGGTAAGTGCTAGGGACATAAAGAAAGGCAAATAAAAGTGCCTTCTCTCAAAGAGGTCACCATCTAAAGACAGATAAGATGAAAATAACTGAATAAGCGAACTATGAGTAGAATAAACTGGAGATAACCTCCAGGGGATAGGGACTAAGATGAAGAAGGTCTGGGAAAGGCTTCATGTAGAGGCTGGGACTTGAGCTGAGAATCAAGGAAAGCCAGAAAAGGGAGAATTAGAGGATAAGTAGGGGGAAAGTTCCAGGCATAGGAGACAGTCAGTGAAAATGGCTGGAGTATGGAGATGGAACAACTTGTGAGAGGAAAAAAGAAGCCAGTGTCACTGTAAAGCAGAGCTCATGGAGAGGTAGGGAAGGGAGGTGGCAGTTAATAGGTGCAAAGAAGACTGAAAAGGTGGCACCAGGTTATGAAGGGCTTGAGAAGGCCGAACTGATTACCCTTGTCTAAGGAAAAATTCTGTGGTGTTTAAGAGACTAGAGACTACTCAGGATTTGAGCTGTGTATGCAATAGGATCCCACAGCCCTAGGAAGAACACATATCTTCAATGTTTATTATATCCTACAATGATTGGAAATAAATACTATACTAACCTACAGAATATACATAGTAGCTGAACCTGTTAAGTAGGATATTTATTTCAGAAGAATAAATAAATTAATACAAGAAATAGTGTGGATAAATAATTTTGTTTTCATCTATAAATACAGCATCCATGTTTTTGCTTGGGACATCAAACTATGATATTGACTATTCACGATCATTCCCACTCAGAGTACTTTTTAAAAGAAAGAATAAGTAGTGTTCTCTCAAATTAAATTTTGTCTATTTAAATTCCCACTGAAGTTTCAAAGTTGTATGTATTTCTATTTTAAGGGCCTGTAGCATATTCTAGGTGTATTCAATATACACAAACATATACTTTTCTTTAATAAATCCTTCTGAGAGAACAGAATGAGGTATTAATAAGGGCTATTAACAGACTACCATATTCCAGATGATTAGTTCTAAACTACATTTTACTCAACAGAAAATCATTTTTCTCCAAGTAATTATGGGTAATCCTTGATTTGCTATAGGTCAGAATAGAAAAAGATTTTTATCTTCTTTCCCACTCTTTGTTACAGAGAGACCTTAACCGAAACTTTACGCTGATATTTCTACACTACTGGTGTCAACCTCAAATAGAAATGGATCCCTGAAGATGCATATTGACTTAGAAAACTACAAATTAACATTATCTATGTTTTATTGTATTTTTATTTACATGTTAATATTTTCCAATTATATTTTAATCTGGTCACTGTTGAAGGCCAGGATGACACCTCTGTTTTATATCATATACACTAAAGCTAGATATTTTCCCCAGCAAATTCAATTCAAGTGACAGACAGTCCTTACCAGTTCTTGGGGATAACATTTTAATGAATTTTTGGCAGCCCACAAAAAAGTTTCAGATTGTGAATGTCACATGTTTTCTTTCAATGGGACAGCTCCCTTTAAAACCACTAGTATTATGAATTTCACATACAACTGATAGTCAAGAAACAATTATCTCTCAATGGTTCAGTAATAGCATTTTAGAATCCAAAAAGGTATTGTAGTCTTGGAGAAGAACTTGACTTGTGTTTATTTATAATTATCTATTCACTGAGAAAGATTTAATTCCCTTGGATGAAGTATTATGCTTCATACCTGTATGCTTATGTGAGATACCCAGAATGACACTGTCGACACAAATTAAAATAGCATCAGCAATGCAAATTTATGGAAATTAGTCAAACTATCAAGAATTCATACAAAGCCATCCTGAAGTGACTCCAATACAGGTAGAGTTCAAAATGAAACATTAGGAACTCTATAGCTACTTCCCTCCTGTTCAATAGTCTAAGATTGATACTGATGCAGATGTCTCTATTTTTATGGCCTGTAATTGTTTCCTACTCATCAGAACTGTTTAAGGTGTTTATCATACCAACCAAATCTGTAGAGATGGTACAAATTACAGGCAGGAAATGGGGAGGCAATATGGGCTAGCTTCTACAACACAGGTCTTAGAAATAAGAATACAACACAGTCAAAGTTTCAATGTTTCATTGGGTATATATCTAGACAGTTTCCTCTTTCAGCTTCTATGAAGGACATCAAAGGTTAGACTTTTTAGAGATATGTGACAAGAGCAATTAGTAATTATCCAGGACCCCTAGGTTGTGTTGTCATCAGATCATAACAATCATTATTTACTACAATCTGGATCATCTCACTAGTAAGTAATTATGTGGCAATGGCTCACTTTATTTGATACCACAGTGCAGACATTTTGAGGATGGCCCAAAGTCCTCCAAGCAATTTAAAAGGAAGAAGATTCATTAGAGTGCTAGGTGTTATCTCAGCTATTACTGCTAATCCCTGGAGTTTAGGACAAGAAAAAAGATTTTCCTACTCCCTGAGATCTATTATGACCTGGCCTACAGTCATCAATTATGGCAAAAATTATGCAAGAAATTAAGTTAAATGGCAGCTTTGTTGAATATTGTTCTAAAGTATCATCATGCACATGAAGTTCAATTCAACAAACATGGTTACATATAAAAAGGGAAGGCATGATTACAGCATGGATGGAGACAGGGCTATCAATTTTCAACCATCCCAAAGAAGTAACTTTTTTTACTTAACAGCAAAATAAGCTGTCATGGGGACACAAGAAACATGGGAAATGCCACTATAGGTCAGCCACATAATAAAACCAGATCACTTACTGGTCTGTATCTGAGGAGGATGCTAAAAAGTTGGAGGACTTAGTCAGTGGGCGATGGTAGTTATTCACCATAATTCTGTGACCTCAAATGCTAGAGATGTATTCCTAGTAAGAAGGATAATGGGACATTAATGTTCTTCCACTATGAAGAGGAGCTGACTACTATTAATTACAGCAGTAAGAAAGAATTTGAGTTTTGGAAAGCCAGGGAAGTCCAGGGTAAGGGACTAAAGGAAGCCTATGGAGAAGCTATGAAGTAAGGAGAAAAAAGTAAAGCTAAAATGGACAACAAAGAACCGAGGGGATGGAGGAACTATATATATTCATTCATGTTAGTTTGCAAGGGAAGGCCAGGGCAACAAATTCTTAGCCACTGAGCTCAGCTAGGTTGTCTGCTTTTCAGGGATCTAGGACTTGACATGGTAAGAGGGGCTGAGGACAAGGTTGGCTCCTTGGGTGATCTTCTACCTGTCTGCTCTAAAATATGCTAATTAAGCTATAAAAAGAAAATGTGATCTATAGCATCTCCGACTTCATCTTCTTTCTCTTAGAAGTATCTCTTTATGCAAAGGAGAATGCATTATTGGCTTTTAATAAAGAAATTAAACTTCAATAGTGTGTCAGTCAAAGCACTTTAAAGACCTCTTTCAAAAAAGTCACGGTCTATCTCCCTTCTGTAAATAGCCTGCCAGCAGAGAAGGCTCAATAAATTGGAGGCAAAATTTTTGTTTGTCTCTGTGCCTGTGATAGGTGACATTTCTCCAAGAAGATATTATTTAGGACAGCAGAGAGTTCCAGCAACACAATACTGTCCCCTCAGTCCTTCTCACCTTGCCTGCTTCTCCAGACAACTGCCAAGACTGCCCCTTTAATTGTTTGATTGAGAGAATTATTAATAGCTAAGATCTCTTGTAGGAAACCACCAGGAATAGGCAGATTAACCTCTAAGACTTGCCTACAGAGAGACTATATATATATACACACACACATATATACATATGTATATATATGTATATGTATGTGTGTGTGTATTTTGCATTCTTATCAAACTATCCTGTTCACATTACAGACATATTAGTTGCAGAGCTTAAAGGCACAGTTAAAAATGAAATAGTTCTCAACTTACATCAAACCACAAAGTTCTTTAAATGCACATCTCTGTTCTGCAGTTCCACAAATGTGCCATATAAAATTCACGACATCGTACTGAGAGAAATTAAGATGACAACCAATGCATTTTAAATTTCAAAGCTTGTACAAAAAGAGTAAAAAGCTTTGTTAACCACACTTCTTCCACACCTGTATACTAAATTTCAAAAATACTTTAAGGGATGATCTTTCACTATAAAAAGGGATACAAAGAGAAATGTCCCAAACAAACTTGGCATGAAATCCTATGATATCATAAGTGGATACTGAAAAGATCAATTTGAAGGGGTAGTTTACTCATTCCTACCTTAAGAAACCATCTCTAAGTAATATGAAGGAAAACCTTAATCTACTGACTCTCAATATTTATATTCTTAAAGATTAGCATAGCATTCCTTCAGAACTATATTAAATTCAATTAGAAATATAGTGTTATATCAATAATGAAAACAACAAACATCATATGATTATCTCAATAAATGCAGGAAAAGCTTTTGACAAAATATAACGCATTCCTATTAAAAACAGTGGAAAGCATAGGAGTAAATGGAATTTTCCTTAAAATGATAAGTAGTCTCAATCTAAAACCATCATCAGGCCTTATCTGTAATAGGGATAAGCTAAGATCAAGGGTGAAGCAAGGATGCCCATTATCACCATTATTATTCAGTATCATATTAGAAACGCTAGCTATGACAATAAGAAAAGAAAAAGAAATTGAAGGAATTTGAATAGGAAATGAAGAAACAAAACTTTTTGCAGATAATATGACGGTATACTTGGAGGATCCTAGAGAACCAACTGAAAAACTAGTGGAAATAATGAACAAATTTAACAAAGTTGCAGGTTAGAAAATAAATCTGCACAAACCATCAGCATTTTTATATATTACCAACAAAGTCCAGCAACAAGAAACAGAAAGAGAAATTCAATTTAAAATAATGGTAGACATTATAAAATACTTGGGAATCTACCTGCCAAGACAAACCCAGGAACTATATGAACACAATTACAAAATACTTTTTACACAAATAGGGAGTAGGCAAAGTCAATATAATAAAAATGACAATTCTACTTGAAATTAATTTACTTATTCAGTGCCATACCAAACTACCAAAAATTATTTTAGAAAGCAAGAAAAAAATAATAACAAAATTCATCTTAAAGAATAAAAGGTCAAGAATACCGTGGGTATCAATGAAAAATATGTGAAGAAAGGTGGCCTAGCAATACCAGATCTCAACATATTTCATAAAATGGTAATCATCAAAACAATGGCTAAGACATAGAATAGTGGATCAATGCAATAGATTGAGTATACAATATGAAGTAGTAAATGTCCACAGTAATCTAGTGTTTAACAAACCCAAAGATCCATGATTTTGGATTAAGAACTCATTATATGAGAAAAACTGCTGGGCAAACTGGAAAGTAGTTGGGAACAAACTAGGTATAGACCAACATCTCAAACTATATATCAATATAAGGTCAAAATGGCTGTGATTTAGACATACAGGGTGATAATATAAATTTTGAGAGCATGTAATATTTTACACTCTGAAATCTATGGACAAGGGAAGAATTTATTACCAAACAAGAAATAGCATTATGGGATGGAAAATGGATAACTGTGATTACAATACATTAAAAGTGTTTGCACAAACAAAACTAAGATAACCAAGACTGGAAGGAGAACAAAATGGGGGCGGAGAGCGAAATTTATAACAAGTCTGTTTTCTGATAAAGGTCTTATTTCTCAAATATGTAGAGAATGGGACCAAATTTATAAGAATACAAGAACTGATAAATAGTCAAAGGATATGAACAGGCAGTTTTCAGAAGAAGAAATCAAAGTTATCTTTAGTCATGTGAAAAATACGCCCTCAATCACTAGTGACTAGAACACCACAAACAAACAACTTTGAGACACCACTTCATACCAATCAGATTGGCTAATATGAAAAGAGAAATGACAAATGTTGGAAGGGATATGGAAAAACTGGGACACTAATACCCTGTTGGTAAAGTTATGAACTAGTGCAGCCATTCTGGAGAGTAATTTGAAACTTTGCCCAAAGTGCTATAACGCTATAAAACTGTGCAAAGCCTTTCCTTGGAGATATTTGGTGTGAAGATGAATATTGGGATGGGGCTGAGGGTAAAGCTGGGCATAATGTAGTCTTCATGTATCAGACCACTGTCATAGTGGCAAATTTCTTCTGCTGGCCCCAAAGAACTAAAAGTAAAGAGCTACTAGAAGTACTCATAGAGAGATTTTGGCTCAATATAAAGAAGAAGAAGAAAAAACTAAGAGAGCCATCCAAAAATAGAATGAGCTTCCCAGGGTGGTGGCAGTGGTTCACATTTACACAATGCTTTAGAGATGACAGTGCTGGGAGCTCCTTGTCACTGGAAACACAAACCAGATGATCATCTCTGAGGGCCAGAGAATGTGTCCCTACCTGTGGTAAAGGAGACTGGACCAAAGGATCTCTAAAGTTACTGCCCATTCTGAGGCTGGAGGATGTCAAGTTTTGTTTTGTTACAGTTACAGTTGTGGTGGTGGGGGTGGTAGTTGTTGCTTTCTCAGTCATTCACAATAGTAGGCCTGGACAAAATTATGAAGCTGGTGAACCTCATGTTGAGCCCCTATATTTCTCTTTTATTCAGAGACCCTCTATAGACTCTTAATGTCCTCAGCACTTATTCCCTACTATACCCTCTGCCTCATTCTTCAAAATGAGACCATCCCAAGAGACAAGCTGTCCGGGGCAAGAGTCCTGTCCTTTACATTTTTCCTGCTACTGACCTTACAAGTGCTTTTTTCCCCACAGACACAGTGCAAAGGTCATTTTTCTAAGGCCCTATGTTCCCCATGAAGCCAGGTCTGGAAATGAGGCAGAGATGTGTAATACCAACAAGTCAGACCCAATAGTAAGAAGACAAGAACAGCTTCCTTTTTTAATAAGCAATTGGGGTTAAGTAACTTGCTCAAGGTTACACGGCCAGTCATTATTTATGTGTGGGTGCTCATTTTCTGAGGCCGGATTCGATCTTGGGTCATCCCAACTCCGAGGCCGGCGCTCTTACTCACTGTGCCACCTAGCCGCCCCAACAGCTTCCTTTTTTAATGATTTATCTCACGCTTAGCAATTCTTTCTCATTTACAATACACACTGTAAATTAACCTTTTTAATAGGTCAATCCTAATAGTAACAATGTACAGGAAAGAAAGACAAGTCAAATAGCAAATAGATCAGTTCCTACTCTTTAGAGAAACCGTATAATCACTCCCACAGCACGTCTAGCCTCTGCTAGCTTGTCAAGTAAGCATCTTATTGGGGCTTTTACATTTTATAATGCAGGCCCCTCAATTCAGCAACCACTAGTTAATGAGCATCGAAAATGGATTTTACAGCTTCAATTCAAAATATATGGTAAGCATGAATTCAAGGACCCAAAGCATTATGAATGTATATTCAAATATTTTTAATCCTGGTTCAAAAATGTGAAAGACAGTCTTTCCCATACTACGATCAGGTTCATAAAATAATTCATATAAGGATTAAGGTATAGGGCAAATTTTTCAATAATTCATTTAAGTTTGGTAAGGTACAACTATAATTGAGATTTTGTCCTTCGCCCTTAAAAATTCAATCATATTTCAAGGAAAATTCAATCTTTCTTATTTGGTGATAATTAACTCACCACAAGAACAAATACAGAAAGTGATAAAGTGAAATGTCAAAGAGGAGCCCCCCTCTACAATAGAAACTCCAGTAAGTATTTTAAAGGACTAGAGACAGAGTGATGAAAAAGATCAAAAAGAAAGCTAAGTAAGCTCCTCCCCCCAGGCCAGAATGGCACAAAAAGATGGCCAGAAGCCAGCAGAGGTTAAAAGGGCTAATCAAGGAAAGAGAACACTAAGTCCAGAAAATGAACAGCAACTAGAAAAGATGAGAGAGGAACCAAGCCAAGATAAAAAGTGCTGGCTCTCACAATGGCTCCTGAAGCCAGACAGTGCTCTAAAGAGCTGTGCTGGTAGGCTAAAGTCAGATAAACAGTCCAGGCTTGTGAGAACAGATCTGAGAAGACTGAATCAGATTCAGAAGTTAACAAAACAGGGAGAGACGGCACCCAACTCTAGACTCTCTGGGGTCCTACAAGCCACAGCAGGAGACAAGAGTACCTCAGCAGAAGGATGCACACAAGTGGGAGACTTGTTAGAGGCCTAAGACATCTGATTAGGGTCAGCCAGCATAGGAGAAGGAAACAATTCCCATCTGGTGACTATGCAAGGAAGGGAAAGAGACTGGTCAAGGAAAGATATCACAGTAAAGTACCAAGACATTGAAGCCAGGGACTGAGAGGATGAGATGGGGAAAGGGAGTACAAGCTAAATCAGGGGTGAGAAACCTGGGGCCTTGAGGCCACATGTAGTCCTCTAAGTCCTCAGGTGCGACCCTCTGACTGAATCTAAACTTCAGAGAACACATTACCTTAATAAAAGGATTTGTTCTGTAAAACTTGGACTCGGTCAAAAGGTCACATGTGGTCTCAAGGTCAACAGGGTCCCCACCCCTGAAGGCCATTCAAAATGGCAGTAGAAGTGGTAGTGGCATTAAGACTACAAAGGTGGCAGGCCCAAACAGTATCTATCCCATCAATTCAAGAGTGCTATAGGGGACTGCCTATGATAAATGGTGCCTGAAGAAAATTTACATGGAAGAAAAATATTTTAATTGTAAAGATTTGGTGGGTCAAGGAGAAAATCACAAAGGGCTAATTTCATCAAGGTCAATGACAACAATGAGACAACATATTAAAACATGATAGCCATTCTGCAACCAGTTGGATGAGTTGTGAACAACTAATGGTGCTTTTTAAAAATTAAATCTAACTGAACAGAAAAAGATCCTGAAAGCAATGGTTAAATACAGCACAACACCACCTATCTGAATTGCACCAGCTGAGTCTACACCCAATATACTGACCAAAGAGAACGGTACCTGACATTCAATAGGCATCTAATATGGGTATATGCCTTAATTATCTTTTATCTCCTTTAGCACAGCACTCTGTATACTTTTTTTTTTGGAGGGCAATTAGGGTTAAGTAACTTGCCCAAGGTCACATGGCTAGGTTTTTGTTTGTGTGTGCGTTAAGTGTCTGAGGCCATATCCGAACTCAGGTCCTTCTGACTTCAGGGCTGACGCTCTACTCACTGAGCCACCTAGCCGCCCCAGCACTCTGTATACTGCAGGTACTTAATAACTGTTGCATAGATGGGCCTTACTATCCAGGTTCTTTTCAAGGTCTAAGATTGCAGCTCAAAGTTGAACAGGATACCTTTTTTGGAGAGAATCAACACATCCTAGTGAACATTGCTCAGTCACTACATAATTAAGAGTATTAGTTTTACATCCATCAAATGCCATAGCCTTCACTTCCTTTTTGGTCAGGTCTTTGAAACTCAAGGTCTGAGGATAGCTTTCTATACAGCACTAATTCATAATCTCAGAGGCCTTTTCAACAGAAGGCATGACCTGTGGCTCATGTCTGTTTGTACAGTTTGCAAGGCTGATCCTTATTCAAAGCAGGAACTCAGCTCTTGAATGAACTCTAATGTAACTCTGGCCTTAGGAAGGAATTCAACCCCACCTACGTCATGAGAATAACTGTACTGCCAAAGCAGGTCCAAGAAAAGAGACACAGAAGAGATGAAGAAACCCTGGGACATCCCCAAATGTTAAGAAAATAAAGTCAGTGATGAGAGAATGGGGGCCAGTATGATACAAAGACATTTTGGCGCTACGTTCTGAAGAAATAACTAAGGTCAAACTCAGAAGGAAAACTTGAGTAGCAATGCACTATGGGAAAGTAAGCAAGACTCACTGAGGAGGAAGAGAGAAAAAAGTGTATCTGTACACTAATGTGTATTCATCTATATCTCTTTGGGAAAGGGGCTGGGGAACGTCAGAGGCAGGATTCAAAAATATCTGTCCTTTTAATTCACAAGACTGTAGAATCCCAGACTTCTGATCAGTGGTATACATATGCATGCCTGTGCACTTCACTGATACCTGGTCAATAAATTACAATAACCAGAGGTAAAGCTCATAGTGGACAGAGGGCTGATTTGGACATCCAAAAGACCCGAGTTGAAGTTTTTTTTACCTTCAAGAGAAGCTATTTATCTCTATATTCCTGAATAAGAATAATAATAACTAGCATTTATCTGGTGCTTTGAACATTACAAAGCATTTTAGAAATCTTTCATGTGATGCTCACAACAACTCTGGGACACAGATGCTTATCATTCCCATTGTACAGATGAAGAAACTGAAATGACTTGCCCAGGGTCACATAACTGGTAAGGGTCTGAGACTGAATTTGAACTCAGGTCTTCCTGACTCCAGGTCCAGAGCTCTAACCACTGTACCACATACATGCCTCATATTTATACTGGAAATCCTCTTCCATTACATGGAGACCCTTCTCACTGACCATTTCCTACTTCTTGCTGAGCACTATAATAAAAATCAGTATTACAAATGCCTCTGGAAAGGCTATATCACTGGGCTGCCCTACTGTTCACTTACCATCTCTGTGACTTCCCCTAACAAAAACTCCCTTCTTGCCCTGGTTACCATTTCCCAATATGTGATCTTCCCTATTAGAATGTCATCTCTTTGAGGTCAGGGACTGTCAAACTCTTAAATTTGTATCTACATAACTTAGTTTGAAATGCAAATAACAGAGCACAGTGTTTCTAAGGTAGTAAGCATTTAAAAGATAATTTTAATTCACATAATGTTGGACTTGTGTTATTTCTGTTTTTCCTTTTTTTTTCATCCTATTATAGACAATTAGTCTCTAGGAAGAAATGATATGTTAGAAAATGTAGACATTGTAAAAACAAGACACGTAAAAACAATTAAAAAAACTTTTAAAAACAGACAGAAGAAAACAGGAGCTTAACCATTATATCTTTGAAAGTAAATGGATGGGGGGGTGGAGCCAAGATGGCGGAGTAGAAACAGCATGTCCAAGCCACTCTCAGCCCAGATCACCTCCAAACAATGTGAAAGGGGACTCTGAACAACTTCTGGAGCCCCAGCACCCACAGAACAACACAGAGAAGCTAACCTCCCACTGAGGACAGCCCAGCAGCCCTGCAGGAAGGACCAGTGCAGTGGTCTGGGAGTCGGCAGCGCGCAGTACGCAGAGCGCGGGGAGCTGAGCCCAGCCAAGCCTAGCCCAGGTCCCCTTGAGCCTCAGTTTTAGCCCCAGGGCAGCAGGGCCAGCAGCTGGCTGGAGGGACCCCAGAACACCAGCAAGTGTGGCGATTCCAGAATTATGAACTAAGATATGCCTAGGACAAAGTGAGAGGCTAGTGCCCTATGGACTTTGGGACCAGTATTTGGGGAACACGTCGGTTTCCTCCCCTGGGGGCTAGAAGCCGCTTAGGAGAAACGCCATTTTGTAGTTTTCAGAGGCAGCTCCAGCTCCTGGCCTGCGAACTGTAGGGAGATCCAGCGATCAGTCTTCAGGGGTAATCGCTCTTGCTTTAACCTCCCTGGATCTGGATTGTGATCTGGGGGGGAGGCCTGGGGTGGGTATCCAGCTTGCCAGAAAGCTGTGAAGACCCCAACGTTTGGGACGAAAGTTCTCCTGTCTGGTGGCAGAGTCCTACTGTGGCAACAAGTCCAAAAGTCAAGTAATTAAGTGGCAACATGTCAAGGCAAAGGAAACAAAATAAACAGACAAATGCAACCTTAGACGCCTATTTTGGGGGCAAAAAAGATGGAAGCATAGGACAGGAAGAGGATTGTGAGATCAGAAATCCTCCTCCAAAAGCCCCAAAGGAAAATATGAGCAGGTTACAGGCCATAGAGGACCTTAAGAAGGACTTTAAAAATCAAATAAGAGAAGTGGAGGAAAAATTGGGAAGAGAAATGAGAAGGATGCAGGAAAAGCATGAAATGAGGGTCAACAGCCTGAATGAGGAAAACACTACCTTAAAAAATAGACTAACTCAAATGGCAAAGGAGGCCCAAAAGGGCAATGAGGAGAAGAATGCCATAAAAAACTGAATCTCCCAGATGGAAAAAGAATCTCAAAAGCTCACTGAGGAGATTCATTCCTTCAGAGTTAGACTGGAGCAAATGGAAGCTAATGACTTTATGAGAAATCAAGATGCTGTTAAGCAGATCCAAACAAATGAAAGATTAGAAGGCAATGTGAAATATCTCATGGGAAAAACCACTGACCTGTAAAATAGATCCAGGAGAGACAATTTAAAAATTATTGGACTACCTGAAAGCCATGATCAAAGAAAGAACCTAGAAATCACCCTTCAAGAAATTCTCAAGGAAAATTGCCCTGATGTTTTAGATCCAGAGGGCAAAATAGAGGTTGAAAGAATCCACTGACCTCCTGAAAAAGATCCTAAAAAGAAAACTCCCAGGAATATTATAGCCAGGTTCCAGAATACCCAGATCAAGGAGAAAATACTACAAGCAGCCAGGAAGAAACAATTTCAGTATTGTGGAAACACAATCAGAATAGCCCAGGACCTGGCAGCTTCTGTCTAGCTTGTGGGACTGCTATTCTGGGAGGGTGGGTACGGGAAAAACACAGGGGAAAAATAATTGTAACTCAAAATCTGGTGGAAATGAATGCTGTAAAACAGAAGTTAATAAAGCATTTGTTTAAAAAAATTTTTTTAAGTGAATGGATGAAACTAACTCCCCCAAAATTAAAAAAGACAAGATGATTTTAAAAAAATACAAGTTTCCAAAAGAAATGAACATATTTAAGACACAAAACAATATATAAAAGAAAATGAGAAGCTGAAAAAAATTCCTTAAACCTCAAGCAATCCAAAAGAATCAGGTGTATAATCATTTTTTTCAGATAATACAGTAGTAAAAAACTGAAACTGTCAAGATAGATAAAAAGGCAAACTATATGATACTTAAAGGCACCATAGACAATGAAACACTATTAGGTACAGATGCACTAAAAGAAAGATACACCAACATGCAGTTGGTGGAACTGCTACTTGACCAACCACTCAAAATCAATTTTGAATTACTATAGAGAAATTACTAAACTCTTTATATCCTATGACCCAGTGGTTCCACTAGTGGTCATATCCCTCCAAGAGGTTGAGGACAGATAGGAAAGTCCCTTATATAACAAAATATTTATGGCAGACTTATACTACAAATAATTAAGATATGGGTTCACTGAATTGGGAATAATGGACAATAAGATGCATATAATAGAAAATTACTATATTGCAAAGAGTGACAACTATGAAAATGGGAAGACTTGTATAAATTGATATAGTGGGAAGAAAGAAAAACGTAGGAAAATAATTTAAACAATGACTATAATAAGATAAATGAGGACGATTCTAAAAGGTAAGAGAATTCATATGAAATGCAATGACTAATACTGGTTCTAAATGGCTGATGCAGGAACACATCTGCTTCAACTGTATAGAGTATACCCACACCCACATATATGTGTGCATGTGTGTGTACATATATATATATATATAAATATATATATATATATATATATATATATAGCAAAGGAGGGTAGTATAGATGGGAACTTACAAGGGAAGTGACTGTGGGATAAAAAACATGACAGTATTCAGACGGAGAGAGAGAGGGGGAGGGGGGGTAGAAGGAGACCTAAGAAGGTCAAAGACTGTGAAGATATTATCTGCCAAATTTTTCTTCTTTCACACTTTTCCCACATCCCTAGGTCAAGGATTTGGGAACATCTCCCGTCTCTAAGTCCCTCCTCCCTGATTTCTATAGACAGAACTTTCTGCATTCAAACAATTTCTGCTGTCAGAGTTCATAAGATAACCAAAGTCATGTTTACTGGAAGAATGGCACCTATATTCTCAATCCTAATTTCTTGTCAACGTGTGTTGCTAATTTTAAAATAGTGCTCCTCTATCCTTGAATAAAAATACTGGTCCTTAGTTTAAAAATAAGCATTACCTTTGAGAAAAATGACAAAAAGGTTTCTTGTCCCCTGTGTAATATAATAAAGAATTAAATATTAAAAAAAAAAGAAAATGCTAATATAAATTCAAGTGATTATGGCAGCATCTTTGTTTAGAGGAAAGGTGAAGAGTCTGACTATACCAAACAATGTTTACCAGAGGTAAGTGAAGCTTCTCATCTATTGCGCTATTTTATTTTGGACTTTAGCATCTATCATGCATTAAGCAAATAGCTCTTAGCTATTTCTTCCTCGTCAACTGATGAAGACAAATCTTTATTTACTGAAATTCCCCTAATCTTTAAATCCTATATTATTTATAGAAATCAGATAATTATGCCAATGTCTGAAGCCACACATAAGACTTAACTCAAAGGAAAGTAATGACTATGGACCTTGTTTTGAGCAGAGAAGGGGCAGTGAAGAGATAAAATCATCAACCCTCCTACTTGCTATGGTTATGAATAACTGAACAGAAAGGTATATCCCTATTTTCCACACTGATACACAGCTGCAGCTTATCCCAGAGATCTAGCAGGGTTTGAAAATAATAAAATTAGAGCTGTAAATTAAGTTTGAGGACTAAAGCCATCTTTTGATTACTGGATTCAAGTGAAAGGGAATAAGGACAAGTATTATAATCTTCTCTGCATGGTTAGCTCTTTTTATTCCAGTATGCTGACTATGGCATAATCCTACTTACTTTTTTGATCAGATGTTAAATTCTTTTTAGTCAGAAATTTCCTTCAATTCCACAGGAGATTTTTACTGCAAAGGTTGACCAAATGCTGTATTGATGTCTATACCATCCAAGAGATCACCTCCTCTACGACCCTGCCAAAAATAGCCTGAGCAATGCTTCTTTTATTCTCAGATAATATAGCTATCTGTGCTTGGAAAACACACACACACACACACACACACACACAAGTATGTGTATTTCATGGGGAAAAATAACTGGACTAAAGACAGAAACATGGATGAATGAAAATGAAATTATAATAATAATAAACACAACATGGAATGACTCATTCTATCAAAAATCAGTATGTACTGATTTTGAGATATCACATCAGACAATATGGGATTACAAAGAAACAAAGATATGGTCTTCACGGATATACAAGAGGAACTTGGAAAATGGACTAGACCTGTGATTGCACTGATTTGAGGAACACCTAGATGAAGAAATTCCATCTACCAATATAGGTCAGCACATTCTGTGCAAATTATACTCTTAGAAAGCAGCCTAGTATTTATGCTATGGAGGACCTTTAAAAATCAAGTTCACATGTACAGGTCAGCAGATGCATAGGCACCAGTTAATTCAATCAAGAAGGCCTTTTTGTTTGCTTTTTGGAGGGCAATGGGGCTGAGTGACTTGCCCAAAGTCACACGGCTAGTTTTTGTATTAAGTGTCTGAGGCCAGATTTGAACTCAGGTCCTCCTGACTCCAGGACTGGTGCTCTATTCAGTGTGCAACCTAGCTGCCCCCCAACAAGGACTCATTAACCACCTACTAAGCCAAAGATTATGCTAGGGACTGGAGATTTTTATTGTACATCTGTTTTTCAATCATGTCTGACTCTGTGTAACCTCATCTGGGGTTTTCTTGGCAAAGATACAAGAGTGATTTGCCATTTCCTTCTCCAGATCATTTTACAGATGAAGAAAGTGAGGCAAATAGTGTTCAATGACTTGCCCAGGGTCACACAGATACTAAGTGTCTGAGGCTGGATTAGAACTCAGGAAGATGAGTCTTCCTGACTCCAGGCCCAATACTATATCTCTTACAGAGGCATCTAGTTGCCCTGCACTGAGAATACAAAGACAAAAACTAAACAGTGTCCACACTCATTAAGTTTATATTCTATTGGGGTAGGGGTGGGTGGATTCCATTGGGGTGGGGTAAGGGGAAGTAGAATAACATATACACAGACATATATAAATATGCATGTATATACAACAAAAATATAAATTTTTGATAGTGGGTGGACAGAGGCTCTAGGAGCTAGAGGAAATTAAGAAATGCCTCATACTGAAGATGCAACTTGAACTAAGATATAAGGAGAGCAAGGATCCTAAGGGGTGGATCATTATGGTATGGGGGGCAGCCCGTGCAATTGCACTGAGGCGGGACATCAAATATTATGTGGGAGGAATAGGAGAACAACAGTTTACCTGGGCCATAAGAGTACAGGGAAAAGATTAAAATGAAAGTCAGCAGGGACATGGCAGGGCCAATTTTCACCTTTCTTGTATACCCAGTGTTCAGCATAAAGTAAGCACTTAATGAATGCTTGTTGACTGACCATGCATACAGAGCAACATCTACTGAGATCCATGCCACATGGTTGACTACACACAGTAAAAGCAACATCTACTGGGGTGCCTGCCACATGCCTGGCTAGTTTTTCCTTTAAAAGGCAGAGAGAAGTGATCTCCAAGGTTTAAATGGTCCAAGGTGACCTAAATAGAAAAGTATATTACAGGAGGAATCAGCTTACACCTTGGGTATAATACATATTTCTGACTGGTGGGCAACCATAGCACAAATGGATGGATTGAAACTTGACCCAGTGAAATGACACTTATCCTTGCTTAATAGCTTTTCATGCTATACTTCATTAATTCTTCTTTTGCTAAGTTTTGTATGGTCTAAGAGTATCTCATGCCATCCCAATTCATACCAAACTTGAATCAACAAATTTATTGGGGTTAGGCCTGTGTTAGAAGAAAGAGCAATGATTATATAATAAGGATGAAAAACCAGATTAGGCCAGGCTGTGAAAGACTTTAAATGTCAAATACAGGACTTGTATCTGACTCCAGAGGCAATTAGGGAGCACTGGAAGTGACTGCTTAGGGAAGTGACATGATCAGAATTGGGCTTTAGAAGAATCACTTTGGAAGCTATACAGAGGGCAGACTGGAAGAGAATGACGTGAGGCAGAAAGATAATTGGGAAATTTTTGTGATACTCCAGGAAAGAGGAGATAAGGACCTGAGACAGATCAGTGGCCATAGAAGTAGAGAATAATGGATTAGATGTAAGAGATGGTATAGGCATAGGAATGACCACGCACTGTTTATGTGAAATATGGCAAAGTAAAGAATCAAAGATGATTCCAAGATTATTAACCTGGATGGTGGGAAAAGGGTGTTTTGAAGAGAAAAGCTGATTAGTTCTATTTTAGAAATGTTAAATTTGAGGTGCCTGTGAGATATACAGTTTGAAATGTCTAATGGTCAACTGGTAGGAATACAGTTTAACAGAGACTACGTATGCATATACACATCTGGGGCTACTGACACAGAAATACTATTTAAATCTATAAAAGATGATGATGTTATCAGAGAGAGAAGAAGATACAGGAATGTGACCTGGGGCATACCCACAGTTAGGGGGTGTGAAGAGATTCTCCTGCCAAGTAGACGGGAGAATAAAGAGAGCTGTATCACAAAGAACCCAATGAGAGCATCCAGGAAGACGGGTCAAATCGGCAGTGTCAAATGCTATTGAGAGGCAAAGAAAGATGAGAATTGCTAAAAATCCAGTAGATTTCAATACTAAGAGGTCATTTCTAACTTTGGAGAAACTAATTTTATGAGTCACAAAGTCAAAATCCAAAGTGTTAAGAAGTGAGTAAGAAGACAGCAAGTAATGACAATAAGAAGAGACAGTTTTTCCTGGGAATTTGGCTGTGAAGGGAAAGAGAAATAAAGGAAAATTAGGAGTAAAGAAAGGAATTTTCAAGGATGAGTGAAACTGGGGTGTATTTGCAGGGACCAAGGAATTAGAAGAGGAGTCTGAAGATCAAAAAGACAGGATAAATGACTGGGAAGTTGGAGGAAGAGCAAAATTGTAAGATGATCAATTGGGAAAGACTTAGCTGTTCTTATCAAGACAATGTTCCAAGACACCTATAAAAGATCCATAATCAAAACTCTTATTCACCTCCAGACTTGATCAACTCTGAACACAGATTGAATTATATATGTTTTAAAATTTCTTGTTCTTGGTTGTGTGTGTGTGTGTGTGTGTGTGTTTTCTTTTGCAACATGGCTCATGTGGAAACATGTTTTGCATGACTTTACATATATAACTAATAACATAACACTTATCTTCTCAAGGAGGGGAAGAGTTGGAGGGAAGGACAATATTTGAAACTCAAAATTTTTAAAAATAAATGTTAAAAATTTTACATATAATTGGGAACTATTTAGCTATCTCACTCTCTCAGCATATACATATACATATATATGGAAAAATAATTAAAGTTTTATTAGGACAGGGTCATATTATGGTTTTGCAGCTATAGCTCCACAGTAACTAGTACATAGTAAGTACTTAATACATATTGTTTTATTAACTAACGTATTTAAAAATAAAGCTTCACAGAAATGTTAAACATATACTTTGAAAAACCTAACACAATAAAAAGCTGTTAATCAACAAGGCAAATATGGAAGGAGAAGCTTGTAGGCAAGTGATTAAAGGATATGAGTAAACAATTTTCAAGAGAAAAAATACAATCAATAACAAATTAAAATGTAAAAATGCTAATAATCAGAGAAATGTGATTAAGACCAACCATGACATATTACCTCATACCTATCAAACCAGCAGATGGGCAAAAATGGGAAAATACACTATTGGAAGGACCAAAGGAAAGCAGGTACACTATTTCACTATTAGTAGAAACTGTGAATTATTTCACCCATTCTGGTAAGGAATTTGGAACTACATAAGAAAAGTTACTTAGCTATTTATACCTATTAACTCAAAGATTGCCCTACTTGGATTACACCCCAAGGAAGCTACTGATAACAAGAAAAGACTTGTGTACAAAAATGTCCATAGAAATATTATTGGTGATTAAAAAAATCTGGAAACAAAACACGTACTCAAAAGTAGGGGAAAGAGTCAAAGGACTCTCTTCTGCCTTATATCTATAGGGACTGGTGGGGACTTTACCAAGAACACTGCATAGGTATGAGATTGTGCTGCTTTACTATATATATAAATCCAACAACACCCCTCCCCTCAAAAAAAAAACCCTTTCATCTTCCCAAAGATAGTTTTGTGGCAATAGGGTTCTTTTTTCTGATTTCCACATCAAGTAAAATTTTTCATAAAAATATTTTACAAATGTGGAGCCTGGGCAACCAAACCACAATATAAATAACCCAAATACTGAATTTCCAGAATCCAGGTACCTTGGAATGTTTATGGAAAGCTTTTTTTGTATAAATTTCACAATTATATAATGTAGAACACCTCCTAAAAACAACATTAATGTTTAAATTGCCAAGTAAAATATTAGAGACATAAAGACTGGAAACATTTATACTTAGATTTAGTCAGTCTCAGAAGGAATGAAGGTCAACAACAAGCAGCAATCTTTCTACAATGGTGTTTCAGACTACTGAGAAATTAGCTAGCAATAACAAGTTTAGGAAGAGCCAAGATAGTGGAATAAAGCACTCAGCTGAGCCCTCCCAACATTCACCTCCAAACAATTTTAAAATAATGCCTCCCATCAAATTCTGGAGTAGGAGAGCCAACAAAAGGTCAAGAGTGAGACATTCTTCCAGCTCAATACAACTTAGGAGGTAGGAAAAAGAGCTGTGGATCCACATGGATAAAACACCACTGGTGGGCCTGGGTGGTGGTGTCAGAAGCAGCAGCAGCTTCAGGAACTACCAAGCCAGAGCTGGTAAGGGGATCTGGCAAATAGAAAGAGACTAAAGGGGACCCTTGTACTAGGACTGGATGCCAGACCAGATGCTGTTTGGCAACACAATTCCTTATAGCCACTTCTGGTTCAAGAGCAGGGAGGAACACTTTCACTCAAGAGAGAGTTGAAGTCCTGAGGGGCAGTATCACTTCCTATCAAAAGGGATCATGGACCCTGAGGAGCAGTATAAATCACAATCCCAAGTGATAAGTCTTGGTTAAGGACCAGAGTGCAGACCAGAAGACTGGTGACCACCTCTCCCCAGATCAGACCACTTTGGAGCACTGAAAATTTACAAATCCCCAGAACTAGCTCTAAAAACACCAAAAAGCCTTAAGCTTACAGAGCCCAACATTAACAAAAAGTTCCAAATCAAGAAAGAGGATGGAAAAAACAAGCACATAATAACAACAGCAACAAACTGACCATAGAAAGGTACTATGGTGACAGGGAAGATCAAGACACAATTTCAGAAGACAATAAAGTCAAAACAGCTATAAAAAATACTCAAGGAAAATCATCAATTGGACACAAGCTCAACAAGAAGAGCTTCCAGGAAGAGCTTAAAAATTATTTTCAGCATCAAATAAGAGTAGAAGAAAAATCAGGTGAAGAAATGAAAGCGAAGGAAGAAAATCATGAAAAGACAACAGCCTGGTAAAAGAGGCACAAAAATACTGAAGAAAACAATACCTTAAAAAATAGAATTAACCAAATGGAAAAGGAGGTACCAAAATTCACAGATGAAAATAGCTCCTTAAAAAGCAGAATTGGCTAAATGGGAAAAGAGGTACAAAATCTCGCTGAAAAAAAAAACTCCCTAAAAATAAGAATTAAGCAAGCTAATGACTCCACAAGGTAGAAAGAAATAACAAAGCAAAGTCAAAAGATGGAAAAAATAGAAGAAAATGTGAAATATCTCTTAGGAAAAAGAACTAACCTGGAAAATAGACTGAGGAGGGATAATTTAAGAAATATTGTAATAACTAAAATCCATGATCTAAGAAAGAGCTCGAACATCAAATTTCAAGAAACTGTTATGGAAAAATGCCAAGATAACCTAGTACCTGCAAGTAAAGCAGAAACTGAAAGAATCCAATAATCACCACCTGAAAGAGACCCCAAAATGAACATTTCCAAGAATATTACAGTAAAATTCCAAAGATCCTAGGTAAAAGAGAAAATACTTCAAGCAGCCAGAAAGAAACCATTCAAATACCATGGGACTGTAGTCAGCATCACAGAAAATATAGCAGTTATAATGTTAAAGGAGTGGGGGGGGGGTAGAATATTATATTCAGGAAGGCAAAAGAGCTAGGATTACAACCAAGAATAACTTACCCAGAAAAACTGAATATAATCATTCAAGGGAAAAATAGATATTTAATGAAATAAAGGATTTTCAATTGTTTCTGATAAAAAGATCAGATCCAAAAAGAAAATTAGAGTTTCAAATATAATCCTCAAAAGAAGCATAAATAAACATGGAAGAGAAACAATAAAGAACTTAATAAGGTAAAACTGTTTCCTTCTATATATGAGAAGCTGATAAATGTATATTCTAAGAACTGCATCATTATTAGGGAAGTTAGAAAGATTCTACACAGAAAGAGGGTATAGGAGTGAGTTGATTATGTTGGGATGATATAACTAAAAATAAATTGACAAAAAAGACAGATCCCCCAGGAGAAAGGCGGGAGGGACAGGAATAAAGGTAAAAGTTATCTCACACAAAAGTGGTACACAAGGTAGAGCTTTTACAGGGGAGGGAAAACTAGTAGGGGTAAGGAGTGGGCAAAACTTAAAGCCTTACTCACATCTAAACTGGTACGAAGAGAGAAAAGATATATCCTCAAATGGTAAAAGAAGTCTATCTTACCCAACAGGGAAGTAAGAAGGGAAGGAGACAAGAGGAAGGAGGAGGTGATAGAAGATAGGACATATTAAGGGAGATAGTGATCAGAAGTAAAACAGACTTTAGAGGAGGGACAGGATGAAAAGAAAAAAATAAGCACAAATAGAATAAAATAGGATGAAGGGAAATACACAGTTAGTTACCATAACTGTCAATGGGATGAACTCACACATAAAACAAAAGTATCGAGCAGAAAGGATTTGAAACTAGAATTCACAACTATGTTAATTTACAAGAAACATACTTGAAACGAAGAGATGCATGCAGAGTTAATATAAAGGACTGGAGCAGAATCTATTATGCTTCTGCTGGAGTTGAAAAGGGAAGGGTAACAATCATGATCTCAGACAAAGCAAAAGCAAAAAAAGACCTAATCAAAAGGGATAAACAAGGTAACTACATCTTGCTAAACTTAAATATATGCATATATATGTGTACATATCTATATATATACATACATGTATCTATCTATATAAATATATATACATAAACATGTGTATATATCTATATGCATATACATATATACATATGCATATTTTTATAGAATAGCAAACCAATTAGGAGGAAATATACAGTAAAATTATATCACTAGGAAACTCAACTTTACTCCCTCAGAACTAAATAAGTCCAACAAAAAAATAAACAAGAAAGAAGTCAAGAAGATGAAAAGAATTTTAAAAAAGATAGGTAAGACAGACCTCTGGGGGGGAAAAACTGAATGGGAACAGAAAAGAGTGTACCTTTTTCTCAGTGATATACTGCAACTTTACAAAAAGCAATGATGTATTAGGGCATAAAACCTCATAACCGAACGCAGAAAAGAAGAAATATTAAATGTACCCTTTTCATACCATAATGTAATAAAATTTATATTTAATAAAGAGCTGTGAAAGCAGAAAGTAAAAGTTAATTGAGGTGGAGTCAAGATGGCGGAGTAGAAACAGCTCATCCAAGCCACTCTGCCCCCAGATTTCCTCCAAACTATGTAAAAGGGGACTCTGAACAAGTTCTGGAGCCCCAGCACCCACAGAACAACACAGAGAAGCTAATCTCCCGCTGAGGACAGCCCAGCAGCCCTGCAGGAAGGACCAGCGCAGTGGTCTGGGAGCCAGCAGTGTGCAGCGCACAGAGTGCAGGGAGCAGAGCTGAGCCCAGGTCCCTGTGAGCCTCAGTTTTAGCCCCAGGGCGGCAGGGCCAGCAGCCAGCTGGAGGGACCCCAGAACACCAGCAGCTATGGCAATTCCAGAATTATCAACATAGACATGCCTAGGACAAAGTGAGAGGTTAATGCCCTATGTACTTTGGGACCAGTATTTGGGGAATGAGTTGGTTTCCTCCCCTGGGGGCTAGAAGCCGCTGAGGAAACACACCATTTTGTTATTTTCAGAGGCAGCTCCACCTCCTGGCCTGCGAACTGTAGGGAGATCCAATGATCAGATGGGAGTAATCTCTCTTGCTTTAACCTCCCTGGATCTGGATTGTGATCTGGGGTGGAGGTCGTGGGTGCATTTCCAGCTTCCAGAAACGAAAGTTGTTCCCCACACGTTCGGGATGAAAACTGCCATCTGGCAGCAGAGCCATAGTGTGGCAACAAGCTCAAAAGTCAAGTAATTAGGTGGCAACATGCCAAGGCAAAGGAAACAAATTAAACAGAAAAATGAAAACCTAGACTCCTATTTTGGGGGCACAGAGCAGGAAAAGGACTGTAAGGTCAGAAGTCCTGCTCCAAAAGCCCCAGGGGAAAACATGAGCGGGTTGAAGGCCATAGAGGACCTTAAGAAGGACTTTAAAAATCAAATAAGAGAGGTGGAGGACAAAATGGAAAGAGAAATGAGAAGGATGCAGGAAAAGTATGAAATGAGGGTCAACAACCTGACTGAGGAAAACAACACCTTAAAAAATAGACTAACTCAAATGGCAAAGGAGGCCCAAAAGGGCAATGAGGAGAAGAATGCCTTAAAAAGTCGAATTTGCCAGATGGAAAAAGAATCTCAAAAGTTCACTGAGGAGATTCATTCCTTCAGAGTTAGACTGGAGCAAATGGAAGCTAATGACTTTATGAGAAATCAAGATGCTGTTAAGCAGATCCAAACAAATGAAAGATTAGAAGGCAATGTGAAATATCTCATGGGAAAAACCACTGACCTGGAAAATAGATCCAGGAGAGACAATTTAAAATTATTGGACTACCTGAAAGCCATGATCAAAGAAAGAACCTAGAAATCACCCTTCAAGAAATTCTCAAGGAAAATTGCCCTGATGTTTTAGATCCAGAGGGCACAATAGAGGTTGAAAGAATCCACTGATCACCTCCTGAAAAAGATCCCAAAAAGAAAACTCCCAGGAATATTATAGCCAGGTTCCAGAATCCCCAGATCAAGGAGAAAATACTACAAGCAGCCAGGAAGAAACAATTTCAATATTGTGGAAACACAATCAGAATAGCCCAGGACCTGGCAGCTTCTACACTGAGGGATCGAAGGGCATGGAATATGATATTCCAGAGGGCAAAAGAACTGGGAATGAACCCAAGGGTCACCTACCCAGCAAAACTGAATATTTTGTTTCAGGGGAAAATATGGTCATTCAGTGGAATAGAGGACTTTCAAGCATTCTTGAGGAAAAAACCAGAATTGAATAGAAAATTTGACATCCAGACAGAAGAAGCAAGAGATGCCTGAGAAGGTAATCAGGGAAAAGAAATCAAAAGGAACTTATCAAAGTTGAACTATTTACATTCCTATATGGAAAAGCAATAACTGTGACTGACGATATCTTTCTCACTATGAAAATAATGGAACAAGGGTGTGTGATCATATGAATACATATGTGAATGTATGTGTATATGGTTACAGTTATATATGGATAGAAGGCATAGGTTGAATTTGTTGGGAAGGGAGGATACTCAAGGGGTAAAATTATGAGGTGAGAGAGGAAAGTGGCAAGAGTAGATGGGGAGAGACAGGGCAGGGTAAACTATCTCATGTAAAAGAAGCAAGGGGAAGTGGTTGCAAGGGAGGGGGAGAATAGGAAGGCAAAAAGGCAAAACCACATTCTCATTGAATTTGTTTCAGGGAGAGAATGACATACACACTAAATGGGATATATCAACCTACAGTAGAATAGGGGAAGGGGGAGGAGAGGAGGGATGATGGATGGGAGGGCATCCTTATGGGGAGGGGAGGTTGGAAGTACCCACTATAAAAGAGGGACAGGATCATGTAGGGAATGGACGAGGTGGTGGGTGGGATGAGTGGGAGGGAATTATAAGCAGCCTTGTACAATATATCTACTATGATAATGTTTTGCATAGCTAGACATGTACAACATATACTGAATTACTTATCTCCCCAGAGGGAATGGGTTGACAAGGGAGGAAAGAAATGGATCTGAAATTCAAGGTCTTACGATTAAATATTTCAAATATATATATAAATACTATTATTAATACTCGTTTGCTTGTAATTGGGAGATAAGATGTGCAGGCATCGGGACACAAAGATTCACCTTCCTCTAATGGAAAAGTCGAAGGGGGTATGGGAGAAGGTATGGGAGAGAGCAGATTGGAGGAAGCGATATCTTGTGGGACTGATATTCTGGGAGGGTGGGTAGGGGAAAAACAGGGGTGGGGAATGATTGTAACTCAAAATCTGGCGGAAATGAATGATGTAAAACAGAAGTTAATAAAGCATTTGTTTAAAAAAAATAAAAAAAAGTTAATTGAAAACTAAATAATTTAATCTTAGACAATTAGAACAAACCAAAGGAACAATCAATAACTTCATTAAATAGAATGGTAAAAATGAGACAACATTCCAAAATTTGTGGGATGAAGACAAAGAATTACTTAGGGGAAAATTTATATCTTTTAATGAAAAATGAAAAAGAGCAGATCAATTAATTGAGCATGTAACTAAAAAAAAACTAGAAAAAAATTTAAATCCTCATTTAAATACCAAAATGGAAAACCTGAAAATCAAAGGAGATATTAATAAATTTGAAAATAAGAAACCATTGAACTAATAAATAAAACTAGGAACTGGTTTTATGGGGGGGAACCCAATAAAATAAATGGTTATTTTGATTTTTAATATGAAAGAAAACCAAATTACTAGTATAAAAAATGAAAAGGGTGAATGTGCCACCAGTGAATATTAAATTAAAATTAAATTAAAAATATTAAAAGTTATTTTGCCCAATTATATGCCAGTAAAACTGATAATCTAAGAGAAATGAATGAATATTTACAAAAACATAAACCGTCCAGATTAATAGAAGATGAAACAGAATACTTAAATAATCCCATTTAGAAAAATAAATTGAACAAGTCATGAACGAATGAGGGGCTGGTTCAAAAACAGGTAAACCACCAGAAAAACTGACCATCGGTATTATCAGTATCAGTATTATCAATAAAAATACAATAAAAATCATATGGTTATTCAATGGATGCAGAAAAAGCCTTTGAAAACATACAGTACCACTCCTATTAAAAACACTAGGAAGAATAGGAATTAGTGGGACCTTTCTAAAAATGATAAAAAGTAGCTATCTAAAACCAAGAGAAAATATTTATTTGCAATGGGGATAAACTTGAAGCTTTCCCAGTAAGATCAGGAGTGAAACAAAAGTGCCTGTTTTCACCACTATTCTTCAATACTGTATTAGAATTCCTAGCTCTACCAACAAGCCAAGAAAAAGAAATTAAAGAATGATCTTTGCAGATAAAATGATGTATACTTAGAGAACCCCAGAGAATCAACTAAAAAAAATAGTTGAAACTATTAACAAGTTTAGCAAAGTTGCAGGATATAAAATGAACCTGTATAAATCATCACCATTTCTGTATATTAGCAACAAAATTCAGCATTAAGACATAAAAAGATAAATTCCATTTAAAATAATTGCAGATCATATAAAATTAAAATACTTGGGAACCCATCTGCCAAGAAAAACCTAGAAACTATAAGACCACAATTATAAAACATTTTTCACAAAAATACAGATCTAAACAATTGCTAAAATATTAATTGTTCATGGGCAAGAAGATAAGTCAATATAATAAAACTGTCAGTTCTACCCAACTTAGTGTGTTTTTTCACAGTCATACTAATCAAACTACCAAAGAATTATTTTTTAGAGCTAGAAAAAGTAGTAACATAATTTATCTGGGAAAACAAAAGGTCTAATATCAAGGGAATCAATTGGAAAAAAAAAGTCCAGGAAGGTGACCTAGCAGTTCCAGATTTCAAACTATACTGCAAAGTGGAAATCATCAAAACAATCTGGTAGCAGCTAAGAAATGAAGTGGTGGATGAGTGGAATAGATTAGGTTCACAATACATTGTATTAGACGTAACGGGTGATATCATAAGCAAAATATAGAAACATGGAAAAATGTACCTGTCAGATCTACAGATATGAAAAGAGTTTGTTTGACACAACTAGCTATGTGATCTTGGCCAAGTCACTTAACCCCAACTGCCCTGCCTTACCCCCTCCAAAAAGACAAAAAAAGAAAAGAGTTTGTAACCAAACAAGAGACTGAGAGGATCATGATAAGTAAAATGGTAATGTTTGATTATATAAAATCAAAAAGCTTTTGCAAAAGCTAGTGGAGCCCAAATTACAGGGAAAACAAGAAACTCAGAAAAACGTATGGCAAATTTCTCTAATAAAGGCCTTATTCCTCAAATACATAGGGAACTGAGCCAAATGTATAAAAATAAGAGCCATTCCCCCAACTGATAATTGGTCAAAGATAAGAACATGTATTTTTCAGAAGAAGAAACCAAAGCTATTAATAGTTTTGTGAAAAAATGCTCTTGGGGTGGCTAGGTGGCACAGTGAGTAAGAGCGCCAGCCTCGGAGTTGGGATGACCCGGGATCGAATTCAGCCTTAGAAAATGAGCACCCACACATAAATGACTAGCTGTGTAACCTTGAGCAAGTTACTTAACCCCAATTGCTTTAAAAAAAATGCTCTAAATCACTGATGATTAGAAAAATGCTAATTAAAACAACTGAGATACTACCTCAAATCTATCAGATTGGCTCACATGAAAGAAAAGGCAAATGTGAAATACTGGAGTATATGTGGAACAATTGGGACACTAATGTATTTTTAGTGGAGCTATAAACTAGTCCAACCATTCTGAACAACAATTTATAATTATGCCCAAAGGGCTATAATACTGGGTCTACCCTTCAACTGGACAATATCACCATTAGGTCTGTATCCCAGAGAGATCAAAGAAAGGGGGAAATGACATAGTTATAGAAAAATATTTACGATAACTCTTTTTGTGGTGCCAAAGAATTGGAAAATGAGGGGATGCCCATGAACTGGGGAACGGCTGAACATATTGTGGTATATGATTGCAATGGAATACTATTATGCTATAAGAAATAACAAGCAGGATTAAGTGGAATGCTGAAATAATGAAGTCCCCTCAGTATGGGATAAGAACTGACATCCCCTATAGTTTTCTCAGAAACTGCCTTGCTGAGAAAGCAGAGTGATACTCAAGATAAGGAAGTATACCAAACAACAGAGCCAGTTCCTGTTTACACAGATTCTACCCCACCTTGGGCTTCTCCCTTTGTTCCTAGGGAGGAGTTCTTTCATTTAGATAGTGAGCTCAGAAGCCCAGCCAATGGGAACAGGAGCCAGTGGGTGGATGGGGGGTTCAGAGCAGGGGTCTATATAAACTTGCTTTGAGCACGTCCCTTGCAGGGCTCTTCCAGTCCCTTGCCAGTGCCCTTTTGGGTGCTACAATAAAACAACTTTTTGCCTTTCTTAAGAAAAGTCTCTGATTATTTTAAAGGGGTCACAAACATACCACACAGGATGGTTCTAGAAAAACCTGGGAAGACTTATATGAACTCATGCAAAGTGAAGTGAGCAGAACCAGGAGAACATAATATCAGGTAATAGCAATATTGTGATGATCAACTATGAAAGACTTAGCTACCCTTATCAAGACAATGATCTGAGACAATTCCCAAGGACCCATGATGAAAGATGCAATCCACCCCCAGAAAGAACTAATGAACTCGAAAAGCAAAATGAAACTTACTTTTTACAATTCATTTTTATTCTTTTATTTTGTATTTTCTTTTACAACATGGCTAATATGGAAATATGTTTTGTGCAACTTCACATATATGACTGTATCAAGTAGATGGGAGGTTTGGGAGGGAGGGAGACAATTTGGAGCTCAATTTTTTTTAAACAGTGTTAATTTTTTTTCAAATTTAATTGGAAAGCATTTAATGAAATAAAATACTTTTTAAAAAGAAAAAATAAGTTTACAAACAATTACATCTCACAAAAATCATCTGCATCAAGCTATAAATAAAACATTAGCAACTTATGCATTGGATAAAGCACTGGCCAGGACTTCAGATGACCTGACCCTGCCACCTATTCAATGTGTGACTGTAGACAAGCTCTTTCCACTGCCTAGGTCTCACTTTCCTCATTTGTACAATATAAGTATTGAATTAGACAGCCTTTAATATCCCTTTCCAGCTCTACTGTTCTATGAAGCAAGCATATACAAAATCAAGTTTGGATCCTTAGGGTAGGTCTCTATGGGGATGCATGCATGAATGGAAAAATCTGTGACAGAGTTAGATAAGATGTTATAAGGTATGTAGAACTAGAAGGGACATTAGAAGTTATCTAATCTACAAGCCCTGATTTTATATATGAGGAAAAAAGGAAAAAGAAGTAGAAATCACACAACAACTTAAAAGAAGAGCCAGGGAAAGAATTTGTAGTCTCACTCCACAAAGCCATTTGGTTATAACAGAAATTCTTTTAGAAATACCACCTCCTCACTTTACAAATCAAACAAGTCATCTTTAAATACACTAGATTTTCCCTATATGAATATATACAAATATTATAAGGCAAGCATTCTCACATAACAAAGTATTTTTGCCACTTCCATTAGGATCACTAATTAAGTTTAACTTGGCTTTGTGCTGACTGGCATTTTAGTGAAGTTCTTATGTAGTAAATACTCCCTGGATATTATATGTGATGTAACCTATAATCTCTGGGGGCAAACAGAACAAGTCTAATCTCTTGGCAGCCATATAGTTATTGTTGTTTGTCTTTCATTCTTAAAATGGACCAATGATACCATGAAGGTGATGTCTTGACTTGTACAAGAATTGGATATGAGGGGGCTGAGCTGCACAAAATTATCAATCTTACTCTCTCCTTCAGATTTATCGAAGTCCAGTGGGGCAAAACAAAGGTCAAGATGACTGGTATTACCCAGGATGCACTGGGTGACCTTGGCCTTCCTAAATTAAAGTCTTTCCTGAGTTCGTCTGAGGCCAAGTTCATTCAATAACTGAGGACTGCATAAGAGCTAAGACAAAAGATGGCTCAATTTACCATCACAAAGATATCAATCTGGGACAGTTTCTGGTCAGAACAGAAAACAATGGCTGTTTACACTCAATCTAAGTTTAGGTTTTTACCTAAACAATAAGCCACAGAGGCTAAGAGGGGGAGGAGTCATTGTCAGCCTCCCTCTTTCCACCATGGTCACAGAAGTCCAGGGGCAAGTGACAAAGATCCAGAAGACTGATGATGGCCTAGGATTCACTGGGTGACCTTGGTCTTTCTAGGCAGTTAGATGGTATGGATAATAAAGAGTTGGGTCTGGAAACTAGAGGACCTCAGTTCAAATCCTCAGAAATGTAGTAGCTGTGTGTCCCTAGACTAGTTACTTGACCTTTATCAGTCTCAGTTTCCTCATCCGTAAAGCAGGGCTTTTACCTGCCAGCATTGGAGTGAAAGTCAAATGAGATATCTGTAGAGTGCCCAGCACAGTGCTTGGCATATGGCAGGCACTTCATAAATGCCTGTTTCCTTCTTTTTTTCCTTCTTTCTCTATGTGTCAACCCTTATCAAGTCCAGTACCTCCCTCCCCACTCAATTTTTTCCAGGATTAACAAGTCTAGTTCATCTAAGTGATCTTCCTTAACTTTTTATTTTGTCTTAATGGAGAGGATGATGATGATGAAGATAATGATAAAAATAGTAACAACACTTTTCCTCTACACACTTGTCATCTTAAGGTATGTGAAGGGCTTTCACAGGGAAGAAAGATTAGAGTTGTACTGACTCTGAAGGGCGAGGGAGGGAGGAAGAAAGAGAAGGTAAAAACAAAAATTGATTTAAGCACCTACTAATTCCTAAGTGCTTTACAAATAGTATCTCATTTGAGATACTAATATTATATTATAGTGAAGCATGTGGTATAGTGCAGACCAGTAGAAAGGATACGGGTCTTAGAGTCAGATGACCTGGGTTTGCATCTCATCCCTGCTGCTACTGGTGTGTTCTTGGAGAAGTTATTTAACCTATCTGGGCCTCAGTCTCCTTCTCTAGAAAATGAGGGGGTTGGTCTGGATGACCTCTATGATCCTTTACAGATTGATATCTATGATTACTATGCCTAGCTCTTTGAGCCTGTGCCTACAAGTCAGGCAGGACATGGTACAAGTTGGAGGACAATGGGAAGTCTGCCTACTCCCTTCAAATCTCATTCTTCCAGCTCATTAATATACCTAAAATTATATCACTGAAAACTCAATATTTGGGCTAAAAAAGCTAAGTATCTTTTAAAAATAAAAGCAAATATCTCTGGGAAGAACAAATACATTAATAATTAATGCCTTTCTGTGAATTATTTTATTGGAGCATTTCCCTTGTGACAGCTAGCTAAAAGTAGGCACTGAGGAATGGCCTCTTCTTAGCAGTCAGGGATATGGCCTAAAAATGTTTAAACTTCTATCACTTCCTAGTATCTACTTCAAGTTCTTTTAGGGCTCATATTTTTTACACATCTCCTTAAATCCCCACAGAACATTCTACCACGTGACACACACTAAGTATTATTCCAAATTATATTATCTGATTCCAGGAACATATTGCTTTAACAAAGAACAAACTCATAATCACTTAGAATGGCTTGTGAACCAGGGGTCCAGCGTTGGCGGAAAGAGAAGGGGGAGGAGGCAGAGGGGCAGCTGCAGCTCAGACCAATTCTGATTTCATCACTCTGCTAAAATCATTTAATTTTTGTACTTCTACTTCCTCAGCTCAACTCAAAGAAAAAGTAACTTTATGAATACAGAGAGCAACTACAGAGTTTTTGTGCTCAAAATGCTATACAACAGAATTAGAACAGAATTTACTACTTTCCAATGTATACCCTCATACTCACCATCTATGATAAGAGACTTGGCTGAAATGAGGTAGAAGAGCAGCTCAGGAGTGTAATGCCATGATTCCCAGACCTTTTGTGATCATGCACCTCTATAAGAAAAAGAAAAACAAAACCTCAGTACTATTATTCTATGTTCATATTTACTTTTTTAAAATTTTTTTTGGAGGGCAATTGGGATTAAGTGACTCGCCCAAAGTCACACAGCTAGTAATTGTGTCAAGTGTCTGAGGCTGGATTTGAACTCAGATCCTCCTGACTCCAGGCTGGTGCTCTATTCACTGTGCCACCTAGCCGCCCCGCATATTTACTTTTTTATAATTTATATACAGATACTATTTTACTAATAATGATCATAAAACCCACCCCCAAACAGATATTAAAAAGAGGTGGGTAAAGACGAAATAATATTTGATCCTTGTGTTGATAGGGAGCAACTGCAGTTTATTGAGTAGGAGAGTGACTTAATCAGATTTGTGTTCTGGGAATATCATTTTGGCAGCTGTAGGGAAAATGGATTAGACTGGGGAGATAGTGGAGTCCAAGAAACAGCAGTCATACAAGTAAAGACAAAGGGAAAGATGCAGGAAACACAGTGGAGGTAAAAGCAATATGACGTAGCAGCTGATGGGATGTGTAAAATGAGGGAGAGAGATGAGTCAAGGATAACACTGAGGTTGGGAACCTGACTGACTAGAAGGCTGGTGGTATCCTCAACAATAATAGGAAAGTTTGACAGAACGTTGGTTTCAGATGGAAAAGATAACCCAATGAGATAGGCTATGACAAGCAAAGCCTACCCACGCTGCCCAAGCCGTGTGATTCATTCAGTCGTACCCAAAACCATATGGAGCAGGAGAGAAGCACTAACCCACTGTCAGTGACCTGGAGCACAGAGCCTACCCTCTGAAGGCCTCCTGCTACCGTGGGGAGGTGATCTAGCAGACAGTGCTTGAATATACTGGAGAACAGGGAAGGGGGAGACACAATTTCTTTTTTCCAATGGCACGTACGCAGATGCTGGGTACTAGTGTGGTGTACAGAGGGTCTGACCCTTCAGAAAAATATCTGGGAGCTGAGAAGAGCGGAGTTAAGGAGTGTAGGGGGTGTAGGGAGTGTAAGGAGTGTATAACTGTGCTTATGTCAGAAACAAGTCCCACAATTGGCAATTGCAGGGAAGGTAGGATGGAACCCATTTTCTCATCCTCTGATTAGTCACATAGCTCTTGGGGTCAAGTCGATGCTCCCACTTTAAAGAACACTAGTTTAATAAAATCGGACAACTGTGGCACATTGGATGAACTTTGGAGTCAGGAAGACCTGGCTTCAAGACCCACTTATGACACACTGGCTATGTGACCGTGGGTGAATCATTTAATCTCTCACTGACTCAGGCAACTCCAATGCCATGCAGAGAAGGTGCCGTTCTTCAGTGACAGAGGGAGTTTCCTAGGGGACTGTTCCCAATACCAATAAAACGATCCATTTAGTCCGTATACCAAGGAAACCATAAGTCTTAAATACCTTAGGACACGATAAGCTATGCATCCAGCAGAAATTCAACTTGAACATCTGCCTGAGAAACTTAGCAACGATCTGCTTCATGCTATAATATCAACCCAGGAAGTTCACAGAAGGTCAAAATGTGGGCGATCCATTCCTAGAAGGCAGAGGACAGGGGATTCATCACCAGTGATCAACATAACCTGGGACACAAAAGGACTGGGAAGTCCATTCCATGTATACTTGGGGCGAAAAAAATACTTCCTCTCTCTGGGCCTCAGTTATTGCATTTGTTAAATATGTAAAATTAGGTATATTATATCTAAATCTATGACCCAAATATACTAAATGACAATTAATTTCCAAAAAAAAAATTTCCATCAGCTAGTGATGATACTTAATAATTTTTTTTTGGCCTTTTGGAGGACAATTGGAGTTAAGTAACTTGCCCAAGGTCACACGGCTAGGTTTTTTGTTTGTGTGTGCGTTAAGTGCCTGAGGCCGGATCTGAAATCAGGTCCTTCTGAGTCCAGGGCGGACGCTCTACTGACTGTGCCACCTAGCCGCCCCGATACTTAATAATTTTTAAAAAACCCTTTCACTTAGGTTAAAAAAACCAACTCTACAACTATAGAATGGGAGAGAGATGTGGCTAGAAATAAGTTCACGTAAAAAGAACTTACAGCTGCCAGGGGACTGCAAGCCCAATATAAGTCAGCAATGTAAAGTAACAGTCCAACGACAACAACAAATCCTTGGCTAACTGAAGCCATAATAATGGAACTATAACAAAAAGTACAGGGGATACTATAGTCCTGTGGTCCCCTGAGATCTGATAGCCTACAATCTCAAGTATTGTGTCAAATTAAAGGGATCACATTTTAAAAAGGATATTGGGAGCACATTGAGAAGAGGGTTCCTAGGACAAATAAGAACACTGAGAATATATGCCCTATAATGATTACCTTCCTGAGAAAAGTATGAAAATTTAGCCCAGAAAAGAGAAATGTGGTGCGGTTGTTTATAGAAGGGAATGAATGTGTTTGGGGAAGGAAAGGGCAGCCTGTTTGGCTCAGGAAAACAGATCTAGATCAGTGAGGAAAAGTTACAGGGGCAATTTTAGGCCCAAATAAAAAGGTAAGTTTCAAACAAATAGGAATATCCAAAAGTAGAGTGGGGTGTTTCAGAAGAGAGCTTTGCAAGTGAATGTAACTTTCACCACTGAAATCCTATGGTTCTCTGAAGCCAGGAAAATAGATTAAGAAATGAAGAGGTGGGTGCTACTGATTTGTGGCCAGCTCTAAAGTTTCTTAAGAACAAGACTATGGCATTTGGCTTTATATCCTTCCTTGCACCCCGTACATTCCATTTCACATAGCAGGAACTTAAGCTGGTTACCTAAATATTTACCCAAAACTCACCTGCATTGAGGGGGTCAGAATTTGCTCCTTAAACTATCATCACTAACAGGAACTGTGTTCATGTTCCTTGAATCAGAGGTAAGGCTCAGAGATAATTTCAAGGCAAATTTCTTACAATTGTTACTATTTAAAAGAAGGAAGGGAAAAGGAAAGAAATATTCCTAAAGTGATATTTATTTCATAAGCTCTCACAGTAATAGTTAGAAAACTGGAAGGAGCCTCATAAGCCATGTAGTCCAACACTCACATTTTACCAAAAGACCAAGGGAAGGGAAGTGACATGCCCAAGGTCACGCAAGTATTAAATGTTAAGTCCAAAACCTGAATTTCATCCTAGGTTCTCTGATCCTGTAGTAAATGCTTTTTTTTTCAACATGGCTTTGTGGATAAGAGAGTTAGACTAAAGTTAGCAAAACTTAGTTGTTCAAGTCCACACTGACTGTAAACAAGTTAACCAACTTCTTGCTGAACCAGTCAACTCTTTAAGATTCAAAATTACACAAATTTGCTAAGCTGTATTAGATTAAAGACTTTCCCCAACAGGAATCCTCTACAACAATGAAATTGCAGGACTAAACAGAGATAGCAAAAGAAAGAAAAAGGACAAAGGAGGAGGGAGGGTGGGTAAGAAAGGAAGGGGGAAGGAAGGAGGGAAGGAAGGAAGGCAGATTCTTTCAGAAGATCAAGTCAGGTGAGGGGATTGCCAGGGGTACAGTGGGAGGAGATGAACTAAAGGTATAAAATGAAGAGGAATAATACAGAAATTATACCTTACACTATGTACTACAATGTATTCTAATTGAATCAGCAATCTGAATATTTTATAAATCGATTTAAAATAGAACAAAAGGGAATAGTCTATCTCAAAAAGTATATCCTGAAAAACATAAGAATTATTGGAGATAGAAATCCGTTGGTTTGATTATACTTTAAGACTTTCAGGCTGCTTTCCTTGCAATGATGACATGAAGCAGTCACTCTTACTGCTATGTTAGAAAAGCAAAGGGAGATGGGTTCAGATAGGTGCTGTGATTTACCCCTGGTACCATAACTAGTTAAAGACTAAAACATCTTCAGATCCACATAGAGAACAATTAATGGTGTCCCCTCCTGGTTGTGGATCATACACATACATTTAAATTTTCCAAGACCAAAAAAGACAGAAAAATATTTGCAGCAAATTTATGTAATGAAGTTCCAATATCCAGAATTTACGAAGAACTAGAACATGTACGTTATATTGCCGGTAGAAAGTAAGCTCTACAACACAAAATCTTGTTCCTTATAGAGCCCCTCTGTATGTATGAGTATAACTCAAAATAGGATAAAAGAGCAAAAAAGACCCACCTTTGATTAAATCGCCTAGCACGTCCTGCTGGGTGCCTCTGCCCTCTAATATGAAAAGACGTCCATGGCCATGCTGGAAATGATGTATACATCCAACAAGTCTGAATCAGTTGTGGTATGTTAAAGTAATAGGATATTATGGCACTGCTTTAAAAAGAAAAATATGAACAATCTAGAGAAATATGGCAAGAGCTATAAAAATTATGCCAGGCAGACTCAGTTTAATGGCAATAGCATACACGGTGACTACAACCATATTAAAAATTAAGTAGGGTAAGAGATCTAAAAGAAATTCAAATGCAAAGCAAATTTATTATTATTGCTATTTTCAATTTTTTGCTTTAGAGTTATATTTTAATTCAAATTTAAGCAGTTGGAATTTTATTTTATTTGGAATTTTGCTCCCTGTATGACTTGATGGTTCACAGCTAGAGTCAACTGAGAGATATGACTAAATCCCGCCAGTTGATTTTCCCTTGGGGAAGAAAGTATGCTTACACACTGCTGTTATTTCTGTGTTTTTTTAGAGGCAGTCAGCCAAGGTAGTATGAATGGTGATCACTATAACAGGCTTCTGCTACTAAAAGCCAAGCACTAGGAAACCAGGCCATTTTTTTTAATTATGGAAAAAACAGGGAACTCAAATCCTTCAAAAATAAAGTTTTCCTCAAAAAAAAGTTTGAAAGGAATCTACTCACTCCATTACAAAAAAAAAAAAAATACAACTTTCAGTTATTAACCCTTTCCTTGACTTGGGCAGGGTTTGATTTTAAAACAAAAGTATATAATCCACAGCCAGTAGGGGGCACCAATAAGTGCTACTTATTCAGCCTAAGACTTTCTGAAAGATTTCAGTATTTACTATTACCAAGGGTAAATCACTCCACCATCTGTACCCCCCTCCTCCCAATCCAGTTTTTTCATTTATATAATGTACATTTTTTTAAAAAAAAAGCAATATGTAATCTTAATGAATTCTGAAAATGCATACTATTGTACAGGAATTTTTAGAAATATTATTTTAGTATTTTGAATGTGTAGTTTCTAATAAAAGTCAGCTAAAGAACAGCTTTAGTGGGGATTAGGATCCCTCCATCATGTCTCTGAAAATGCACTATTAACAAAACCTTCAAGAAATGAATTATAAATGTTACATTTTCCTAGTTAATTCATTTTCCTGGCCTTAGTTAGTGTTTTTTTTTTTTTTTTTAACTAACAGTCCATTGTTTTCTGTTTTTTGCATTGCTGGTTCCAAGTCCCTCTGAAATCAAAGATTTTCATATTTCAGGTAATTCGCATGTATGTATGTGTATACATATGTACATATGTATGTATGTGTATTATGTGTGTTCAGTTATGTCTATTTGAAAAGAAAGTGCTAAAAACCCTACCTTGATGTTCTCTCCGAAAATCATGTCTTCCTACCTTACATGCACATCATCTCTCTTTGAGTGTCTCTTGCCTTCTGAATTTTTCTGGAAAGGTGGGTGGAACTTCCTGTCTGAAAATTCCTGGCTTCCTGAAATGTGCCAAAAAGTATGATCTAACACTCAATTGGCCTACCAACTTCCATTACCTCACTGATTTACTCTCCTTTCAGCAACTAAGTCACTATCCTCCGTTTTATGCATAGGCTTCTCTGAGAATAAATCACATACTTAATTTATCACCATTAAGACAAAAAAATGCTTAATTATGAACCCTCACTATGAACCAGTGAACACTGCTAGAGTGGGATGATACAAAACACTTAGAATTATGTACTTGGCAATACAAAGATTTGGGGATTGGCCCTATAATATATGTGCTATGGAGAAAAAATGCACACACCTGTTATATTAGTAAGATCTTTTTTCCTCCCTCAGTATATAATTTTCCTTTGGAAGATGCCATGAGCCACAATCATATACTCCAATCAAAACATATAGAAACCTTAGTATTTGAATCAGTGGCATCATATTAGTTCTTTATTCAATATTTTCCCATGTTTTCATTCTTTGAGTGTGATTGTATGATTCCAGTGATGGAAATATGAAATGAGTTTCTAATGTATCTACAAGAAAATGCATACCCCAAATGAAAAAAAAATATCTTTCTTAGCAAAAAAAAAGAAATACCTACTAAAATGTGAATAACATTTTTATATACCTCCAATTTTATGCTGTACCATAACTATTTTTCAAAGGAAAAGAGTGAAGAGAGAACCAGACCTGTGATTTCATTGGTACAGGAAATTACCAGTGAGGAACGTTCCCTCCCAATGCAGTTAGTCCCCTGCCAAGTATGTGTTGGTGGTACAGTGGAAAGTGTGCTGAATTTGTAATCAGAGAAGCTGGGCTCAGAGCCCAGTTACACCACTTAGTACCTATAAGACCCTGGGCAAATCATTTAACTTCTCTGGCCCTCAGCTCCTGCCTCTGAGGCACTAACAAACTCGAAATCGAATCTATAAGGTTAAATGACTTGACAAGAGTCACACAGCCAGTTAGTATCAGAGGCAGAATCTGAACTTGAGTCCTTTTTAACTCCAAAGCCAGCTCTCTTGTTCATTATCCCAGAGCTGTACCATTTTAATAATATGAGAACAATACCCTTCAAAGAAGGTTTTTGAGCACCTGCGTAAGGGTGAATTAATGTCCCCAAATGCAACTCATCACCTCATCTGTATGATTAAATTGTTCTGAACAGTTTTGGGGCTAAGGCTTTTGCAAGATAGCAATGAATCTCCCTGTGAAGGTTCTATTTTAAAAGTTTAGAAGTCTTATTTATTCTGTTTGCTGCCAGGATATGTTAATAGAATCTTCATAAGAAATAACATTAATAATACCTGATAAGCAGATGGTAATGACATTCATAAGCTCTCTCGGAGTCCATTCTCTCAGACAGAAGCCACCAGTGCCACATGGCTATTAAAGGGGAAAAATTCCATTTACGTCATTAATAAGACTCCTTCCTTTAATTACAAGAGTGTCTTTGCTATCAAAAAACAAAGACTCCCCTCCTAGTGCTTTCCCAAGCACTGATAATAATATGTTGTGACAACCTCCTGGATTACTTTCTTGATGAACTCCTTTACTAAAGGAAAATCTTACCTCTGCTGTGATGTGCTACTTCCAAAGGAAAACAAAAGCCATATCTCTTTGAAAATGTGTCACTGTTTTGAACACTGGAACAAAATCCAGACTTTTCTTCTCCCTGGACTGTGTCACCAGATAAGGGTCACCAAGGCAAATTATTTTAAATCTCACCTTTTTCAAACTTTTAAAGCATTTATTAAATGACTGCCTCTTAACAGGCAATCTGCATCTGCTGAATGGAATGCTATTCAATTGGTGATCAGAGTCAATATATATATTCCTCGATCATGGAGTAAAAGGAGGGTTGAATTTTGGGGTGTTTTTTGCCATTTCTAGAAAGAATTTCATTCTACATCTATTCCCCAAAAGAATCAAAGAAAGAAGCAAAGCCCACGCATGAATGAAAGCATTTATAGCACCTTTTTGTAATGATAAAAACATGAAAACTAAGGGGGTACCCATCAACTAGGGAAAGGTTGAACAAATTATGGTATATGAATGTAATGGAAAATAATTTACTGAAAGAAATGATAAAAGGGATGGTTTCAGAAAAACTTGGTGGAAAGTGAAGTGATCAGAATTAGAAGAACAATTTCTATGATCACAACAATATTGTGAGGACAAATAACTTTGAAAGGATTAAGAGCACTGATCAACACAATGATCAACCACAATTCAGAAGATTCATGATAAGCAGGCTACCCACTTCTAGATAGAAAGGTGATTGACCCAGGGAAAAGAAGGAAATATATACATACATACATACATACACACACACACACACACACACACACACACACACACACACACACACACACACACATATATATATTTGCTTAAGTATTCAAAATTGTGACACATTTTCAAAGTGATTCTGTCTTTATTTTCCTTTTGGAAATAGTACATCACAGCAAGGGTAGAATTTTCCTTTAAAAAAGGAGTGAATTGAGAAAGTAATCTGGGAGGTCATCACAACATATTATTATCAGTGTTTAGGAAAGCACGAGGGAGGGGAGGCTTTGTTTTTTGACAGGAGAACCACTCTTGAAATTAAATGGAAGAGTATTAATAATAATAATAATAATAATATAAATGGGGTCACATATTTTATACTTTTATATATTATATATTTTATTTTATGTAATTATATATATTTTCCTACATATTATATTTTAAATATCTATGTATATATTTTATAAAGCCAATGAAGGTAGTGGTTTTGTGTGACTATACATAGTTGTAACAAGTTATGTTTTTCTTGCTTTCTCAATGGAGAGAGGAGAAAGGTAAAGAATGCAGATCTGCAAATAAAATAAAATTGAAGTAAAAAAATAAATTAATCTCATTCGTTCCTAAGACTAATTCCTGGAAAGAGCACTTGAATTCAAATTCATCCATGGAGAGCTTTGTGACCATGAGTCAGGTATTTCAACTATCTGGACTTTAATTTCCTTTTCAGGAAAGTAGGGTTAACAATTCCTACCAGGATTGCTATAAGACTCAAATGAGGGGTGGCTAGGTGGCGCAGTGAGTAGAGCATCAGCCCTGGAGTCAGAAGGACCTGAGTTCAGATATGGCCTCAGACACTTAATGCACACACAAATAAAAAACCTAGCCGTGTAGCCTTGGGCAAGTTACTTAACCCCAATTGCCCTTGCAAAAAAAAATAAAAAGACTCAAATGAAATAAGGGATGTGAAGTTATAAAGTACTATACAGTCAGTTCATTTAGTTCCACATGACCTTGAGTTTTGGACCTTTCCTTAAATACATCTGAAAGAGAGCCTACAGTTTCCACCATTGAGTGGCTTATCTTGTTCCTCTGTAAAGCTCCTTTTAGTCACAGGAAAATCCCCTGATAACTTTCTAAGGTTTGAAGTTTTCATTCAAAATTTAAGGGAT